>OZ014521.1:439679926-440161516 GCA_963966055.1 Lathyrus aphaca
ATTACATAATGCTGTTAGTGTGGTGTGAAATTGCTTGTTTGTTATTGTGTTGCAGAAGAAGAAACATCACCAGCTTAGAACCGTTCTCTGCGGGCGGTGCCAGCTTTTGTCTCATGGCAAAATGATAACTGCCGTTGGAGGACACGGAGGATACTCTGGGGGGAAACAGTTCATTACCGCAGAAGATCTTCGACAAAAGTTGTCTCATTTGCGTACTGCCAAAGCTTTAATTGTCAAATTGGTAAAACATACCTGTCTGACTAATCTATATTGCTATATTGTGATTCGGATAGCCCGTATTGCGGTGCTATATTGCAACAGCGTAGCAAATTTGGACTAACCACTTTTGTTCTGCGATAAGCTATTTGGTACAAAATGTTGCCAAATAGGTTATAGCGGAACACTGATCCATAACCTTATCCATAAATCATGTCTACAATTTATTAAGATACCTGTGATCTTAACAAAAAACAGCGGCATATGTCTTTTCCTTATCCATACAAAATATTTCTTTCCCATATAATTTATAAACATGTCATAGATATTACATATTTATTCCCAACCAATGGTAGTATGTCACGAAAAACATTATCAATCCTTTTCAAAAGAAATTTGACTCTATAGTTTCTTGCTATGCATTTATTATTCTCTAGTTGTCATTCTGATTTACCTATGCTTATCATCCAAGAAAACAATAAGAGTATGCTCTAATTTTTTCGGTATAAAGGTCTGTCAACCAAGAGTTTGAGAATTTCAAATTATCACAGAACATTTTTTAAAATCTGCAATACTTAAACTACCTTTTGTTTATTTCTAATTAGTCATAATGAAATACTGAAAGGAAAAAAGCTTCTTTGTCTAATTGTCGAGGTAAACACTTCTAGGTTGATGTTGTTGACTTCAATGGCAGTTTTTTATCTCGAGTGCGAGATCTTGCTGGTGCTAATCCAATAATATTGGTGGTGACTAAGGTAATTACTTGCACACAACTTATTGTTAATTTTAATAGGACCTTTTTTTTTTTTGTGGCAAATTTATGATAAGATTAAATATACAACTATATGGTTATCACATTTGATAGAATCTTCTTTTTGTAGGTTGATCTCCTTCCAAGAGATACTGATTTTAATTGTATTGGGGATTGGGTTGTAGAGGCTATCACAAGAAAGAAACTGAAGTATGTATCTTCTTTCTATTAATTCTTGCCTTTGAAATTACTAATTTGTGACATATTACCACGCTGTTCAGTTATCTGTTATTAGAAGTTTTAAGATCGAGAACGTGAATTTTGCATACATTTGGGCATTTGGTGTTAATTGTTAAACTTGCATTGCTTGCGATTAGATGAATCCATATCTTCAATTTATTTTTTGTGGAACTTGATAACCACAGCTGATGACTTTAGCATATCAAATTTCAATTGCTGATATTCATTGCAGTGTTCTCAGTGTCCATCTCACCAGTTCAAAATCATTGGTAGGAATAACTGGAGTGATATCAGAAATACAGAAAGAGAAGAAGGTTTGCATTCCTTTTAACTGATTTCAGTTCTTAATTTTTGAAACATCAAGAGATATTTTTGGGAAATTTGAATATACACTGCCATTTAGTATTGCATTTAAGATGACAAAACTGTTGTTACTGTCCACATTTATGATAAATATGTTGATTCTGTACATAGAACTTTGTAAGTAATGTTGATAATAATTTGGAATGTTTTTTTGCATTGCTGTTAAATGAACTTGTCACATGTCATGGGCTGTTATATAGCTTTTAGAGATAATCGGTGTAAGGAAACTTAATCCTATGTTCTCTTTTCGAATTTGTTTTTCTTCTTGTCAAAAGCATCAATGGAAACCATAGAACTAAAATAATGATGATACATAGTGATACTTTTCCCCTCCAAATGTCTATGCATCTGCATTCTGCGTGGGATGTACATAGGAAGATATTGAGAAAATGTCGTAATGATTTAGGGCTGAGATGTCTTAACTCGAACTTCAAAATAAACTATGAATTTCATATGTTTTTGATATTTTTCCTATTTCTCTCTACTGAAATTCCATTTTTTCCCTTTTGTGTAGGGAAGAGATGTTTACATTCTGGTAAGTCTCTGAACTGGATTTTCATATGCTTAAGTAGGTTATGATTGCAGAGGAGCTAATACTCTTTGATGTTTTTACTAAGTTGTTCTGGAATATGTTATATTTTCTTGGCTTACCACAAATGATAGAAGAACCAAATCAACCAATATATTAAATTGTACTCATTTCATGTATTTTATTTCCTGCTGTAAATGTGCTACTCTAGCCCACTTGCTGGAGATTCATCTGTGGCCTTTTGTATCGCAACTCATTTGTAATATAAATATTAGAATTTCCTATGTGTAGTATGTAGTTGTACAAAACCCTTTGTATTTAAAACTTCAACTTTACCAGTTGAACCAAGAGCTGAATTGACATATATTTTTATTTTATAGCGTTCAGCTAATTGACATATACCTTTATTTTATAGGGTTCAGCTAATGTTGGGAAATCTGCTTTCATCAATGCCTTATTAAGTAAGTTATATATACATGCTTTCTAACACTAGGATTATGCTTATGGACTTTTTATGATTGAAAAGTTGTGAAACTTATGCATTATAAGTTATATCTACAACCTAAAAAAAAGTTATATCTACATGCTTTGTGTTTATAGTTATAGAAGGAATCAATTAATAATTACATCGGATCAAATTAAATCCTTAATTCGTGCAACGCTATTGCCAATTCCTAGCTATTATTATTTGCAAAATAAGAACCTATTAAATATGCTTTCTAACACTACCCCTCAAGCTAGAAGAGCTTATATGTCAAATGAGCCAAACATGTTACAAATGTGGTCCTCCTAAGAGCATCTAAAGGACTTAATGAACGTGTCAGCTAGCTAATCACCAAAGTTGGCAAGACCATTTGTGATTTCACCTGAAAGCACTTTCTCCCTCACAAAGTTAGTAGATTGATGAGTTGGCTAGATGGTTGTTATGAGTTATTTTGGTTATTCATAGAAAGTCTTTAAATAATTGGATTTTATGTCTATTTAATGCAGTGTTAAAGTAGAGTGCTCCTTTGTAAACCTTTTGTATCTTCTCTTTCAATCCCACTACAAAAATAAGTAATCCTTCTTTTGTTTGTAACCTTATTTATTTTAATCCGTTTTACTCCATTATTCTTGGAATTATTTCTTGCTTAAAATAAGGATCCTAACTGGACCCTTCATTTTAGAATGAACCAAAGCAAAAGGTGACAACACTTTTATTGGTTTGTTGACTATAAATATGATGAGTATGCTTTCCAACTTGACAAGGCTGACATTCAAAAGAGGATGTTTTAGAAAACCTAGGAACCATATGCCACTTGTTATTAAGACTAGAGTGACTCAAGTGTTCACGTGCAAAAGTTCAAGAGGAAGCAGAGCATAGGCTATTGCCGATGAAAGTTTTATAACCCTCCATACTCGTATCTTGTTCCAAACGTTGATTGTGTATGCTGTTTCCTGGACACACAATTATTATTGAAGAGGAATAAGTAATCAGTGCTGCCAGTGTTTGCTAAGAGATATTAAATTAAAGGAAGACTAGAAACATAAACCAAAGCATCTAAGGAAAGATTGGGAAGCGGATGCTTGACCATGATCACAACCTTGAACTTGATGTTAGAATCATTTGTTAAGGCGACAAAGGGAAAAAAATTAGAGTAGATAGGCAAGAGAAAAAATATTTGTTACCTGACTTCGAAACAGACAAAAAAGTGGACTAATGGGCTGATTTGAATCGGAGGATTTAATTGTAATTAATGCCATAAATAATAACTTTCTCATTGATTGTAGCTAGTGACCAGAGCAACATTAGTAAGCTTAGATTGTTGTCTCGCCTTGGTACGACGACAATCAGCTTCAATATTCAATATTCTGCCTTCATTGCGGCACTTGGCTTGCCTTCATTGCAGCCTCCTACACCTTCATTGTGTTGGGTTTGAAGGGGTGGATTTAGTCCCCAAGTTTCTTAGAGATATGGCTTGTGTAGTGTTTATAAAGCTTGGGTAGCCTTCACCTAACAAGCCGGTTTTGTAGGGATAAGTTAGTTCCAACCCAAACTCTAAGACTCGCTTAACCCAAACCCTCAGTTTCCTTTACGTTGGCTTGAAAACTGACCTGACCCATTATCTTTTTTAACACAACCCAAAATTGAACTCTTTTCCTCCTTTCTTTTATTTCGAGTATCTTCCTCCACCGTTTTGAGGAATTTAAACCCTTTGCAATTCCGTCTCGACGCCCCTCGCTAATTTCATCGCCTGAACTCGTGTGCGAGGATTTAAGATCCTCACCTTCAGTTTGATCTTTGGTTGGAGTCCTTCGACGAAGATACCTATATATTGATCTTCAGGCGAATGACTCGCGTATTCAGACTCTTTGATATACTCATCCACACTTTCGACTTGCATCAAATCCTTCAATTCTTCAAATGGATTATCACTTTGCTTTCCCCAGTACCTTTCAATCAGAGATTGTTTCAGTTTCAACCATATCAAGTCATCTTCCGTTTCATGTAGAAGATTTGAACAAGTAGATTGTCGCACCCTCCATGCTTAGCTTCGTTAATTTCACCTCCACCTTCTTTGAGGAGATTCACACCTCGAAATACGTCTCAGAGCGCGTAATCCACCCTATTGGATTTTCTCCGTCAAACAACGGCACCTTCTTCACTCCCAATCTTGAATTCTGACACAGGTTCATTAATGGAAGATGAATGCAGTCTCTCTTCAGTGAGACAATTCATAACTTCGCAAATTCAGCCAGCGTAGAGTGATGAAATTCTTCCAAAGTTGGGTGCAATGAATCTCTTCCATCGTCATCATTCTCATCTCCAATGCATCTACACAATCAACCATCTTTGGTGCATTCACAATGTCGATTCACCGTCTCTTCTCTCCGTATCCGGCAGGTCAGGCCAATGATAGGAACAATAATTTACAGGTAACAAGGTGCATGATTAATAGCAAATATTTGAGCTTAAAGCTCTTACAGTGGTGGAAATGCGGGAAGAAAATGACAAATCAGAGTTACTAGAACTCCTAACCAGATAATTTTTTTCTCCAACCTGGTTACTAACAACTTTTCTGAATGAATTACATATCACCCTTCCCTCTTTTATTACAGAAAATTCCCTAAAATTCAGGGAATATCTCAACTTACTATTTTTCGCACAGCTTTTAAAACCTTCTATAATCTGGGCTTGTATGGTTTGGGCCCAATCTCCAATTATTGGGTCATCACACATATTGGACCTTAGTGTTCTATCAGTCTTGTACAGAATCTTGTATTGGTTTTTGCCATGGTAGTCATTGCTTACAATTTTCTTGAATACTTTGCTTTTCATTGATGTTGAACAATACGCAAGCTATGATTTTGATGCGGCTGACAGCAGGTTTTTTTTAAAGCCAGCAGGTTCTTTTAAAGCCAGCAGATTAAACACCTTTATTGCGCAATAAAACAGCAGTGTAAACTTGCATTATACATCTGACATTTAGCAGATTTATATGTCTTATTTGTTTCATTTGGTGTTCTGCTTCCACATCAATCTGTGTATAGCTCGAATGTAATTCTGTTTATATAGACAATGATGGATGTCTTTAATTTTTCATTAAATTTCTAAATTATTCTTTATATGGCCCTATCATTTTTGACAATTTCAGGTATTCATGTACATTTTTCTCCTTTTTTACCTTTTGATATTTGATGCTAGAGACAATGGCTATAGACGATCCAGTGGCTGCATCTGCACAAAGATACAAACCAGTACAGTCGGCTGTTCCTGGAACTACCTTAGGGCCAATTCCAATTAATGCTTTCCTTGGAGGAGGGGTATGTCTTTCTGATTTATATATTTAGGCCAAAGAGCTGTCTAATCCTTTATTTTTATTTAAATTGTTTTCCCCTATCAAATGCAGAAACTGTATGACACTCCAGGAGTTCATCTCCACCATAGGCAAACTGCAGTCGTTCATTCCGAAGATCTATCCTCCCTTGCTCCTAAAAGCCGACTGAGGGGCCTATCTTTCCCGGTATGTTTCAAAAATTGTTACGATATTATACAATCATAAGTAAATTTGACTTATCCTCATTGCTATGGTTAGAGTTCTCAAGTATTTTCGAACAATACAAAGGAAGGTGCTCCAACAGTAAATGGATTGAATGGATTTTCAATATTTTGGGGAGGTCTTGTTAGAATTGATATCTTGAAGGTTTTTATTATATCTTTTCATTTTCAGTTTATAATTCATGTTGCAGGACCATTTATTTATAATTCTTTTCATCCTCTTTCCCTTGAAGTTATCAGTCTTAATGATTTCAGGCTCTACCAGAAACATGTTTGATATTTTATGGGCCCAAGCGGATACCAATTCATATGGTGCCCACAGAGAAAGCAGATGAATTTTATCAGGTATTATGAATCAATATTTTATTAGAAACAATAAGATACTTGGTGTTATGGCTCAAATCTGTCCTAAATTACTATTGTTTTTGGTTTGGTTGCAACTAAGTTCATGTTTCTAGATTTAAGCATTATTAGAAAAAAAATAAAGGTGCTTCAGTTTTTGCAAAAAAAAAGAATGAAAAATGCCAATTTATGATGAAATCTTTTGGCATCGGTTCATATTTTTGCTTTTGGTTGCTAGAACATTATTCAATAACAAAAGTTGGAAGTACAATAGTTTTTTCTTGTTTTGTCTCTATTATTAGAGAAAGAGAAATTAGGCGTAGAGAATGAAATAATTCTGTTATGTTGTAACTAACTCATTGAGTTTTGGATATTACATAGAGACCAGTATTTATAGACTAGCTGTGCCAGCTGTCAAGACAACTCAGTAGCTAACTAACCAGTGCCAGCTCAGCATAACAAACTGAGCTTGGCATTTTATACTAATCTACTCTAATATTTCCCCTTCAAATTGAGGTATCTCTGCTACTGTAGTGTAGTTTTGTCTAGTACTCTGAGCAGATCCCTAAGAGCCAGAAATCTGAGGGCAGATAGAGGTTTAGTGAGGATGTCAACATTTTGATGAGTAGCAGGAATGTGCTTGACAGAAAATGTCTTATTGAGAACATTTTCTCTTAAGAAAAAGATGTCGAGTTCTATGTGCTTTGTCTTTGCATGAAGCATAAGATTGTGTGAGAGAGACTGTACTGAGATTGTCACAGTATAGAGTAGGAACTAGTGTAGGCACTTGCAATTCTGAGAGAAGAGATTGTATCCAAAGCACCTCTGAAGCCGTGTTGGTCGGGCTTCTATACTCAGCCTTAGTGCTAGACCTAGCAACCAAGGTCTGCTTCTTAGACCTCTAAGACACTAAATTTGGTCCAATGTAAACACATGAGCCTGAAGTTGATTTCCTGTCATCAGGGTCAGATCCCCAATTTGCATCAGAATATGCAGATATTTGCAATGGTTGGGTAGGAGAGGCAGGCAGAAAATGAAGACCATGATGTAAGGTACCTCTAAGGTACCTTAAAATCGTCTTGACAACAACCCAATGACTCTGCAAGGGTTGAGAAAGAAATTGGAAGGATTTGTTGATTGAGAAATTGATTTCTGGTCTGGTGATGGTGGCATATTGCAAAGCCCCAACCACTGACCTATAGTATGAGGCATCTTGCAGATAATCTGAACCATGTTTAGTTAGTGTCAGATTGGATACTGTTAAGAAATGTGGTTGAGCCTAACTCAACCCTACAAAACCGGTTGGTAGAGTGAGGATTGCCCCAACTTATATACACAAGTTCAGGCCATATATTGTCCGATGTGAGACTCTTAACACACCCCCTCACGCCCAGGATTAGACATCTGGAGCGTGGAAATAAATTGTGGGTGATCCGATAGCGGAAACTGTAGAAGGTGGTCCACCGGATCTTAAACGAGGCTCTGATACCATGGAGAAATAAGCGAGACTAAGATACATTTAGATTAAACCCGTGTGTTTTTAAGAGCACTACGAAGACATTATTATATATATATATATATATATATATATATATATATATATATATATAGAGAGAGAGAGAGAGAGAGAGAGAGAGAGAGAGAGAGAGTACAACTAATTACATGATATAGTCGATGTGGGACTTCTATATACAAATATTCTTAACGCTATATATATTTACAAATATCAACACTCCCCCTCAAGTTTGAGCATATAAGTTAAATACACCAAGCTTGTTACATATATAATTAGTTCTAGGGCTTCGTAGGGATTTTGTAAACATGTCTGCCAATTGATCGTTAGAGTTGACAAAGCCTGTAACGATGTCACCTGACTTGATCTTCTCTCTGACAAAGTGACAATCTATCTCAATATGTTTGGTCCTCTCATGGAAGACTGGATTTGAAGCAATGTGCAATGCAGCTTGATTATCACAAATAAGTGTCATTGGTCTTGCTTCTTCAATTTGAAGTTCCTTGAGCAATTGTTTTAACCAAACAAGTTCACATGTTGCCATTGCCATGGCCCTATACTCTGCCTCGACGCTTGATCTTGCAACAACATTTTGTTTCTTACTTTTCCAGGATATAAGGTTTCCTCCAACAAGTACACAATACCCAGAAGTGGATCGTCTATCAATGGGTGTCCCTGCACAATCAACATCGAAATATCCAACTACCTGAGTATGTCCTTTATCTTCATACACTAGACCTTTTCCTGGAGAACATTTGATATATCTCAGAATCCGGATAACAACATCCATGTGTTCCTGACAAGGGGAATTTAAGAACTGACTTACCACACTGACTGCAAAAGAAATGTCCGGACGAGTGACTGTGAGAAAATTCAACTTTTCAACCAATCTCCTATATCTTCCGGAGTCAGATAGAGGCTCCCCCTGTTTGGGTAGTAATTTGACACTGGGATCCATAGGAGTATCAACTTGTTTAACATTCAACAAACCGTTTTCTTCCAAAATATCCATAGCATATTTCCGCTGAGAAATCACCAAACCATCTTTAGATTGAGCTACCTCAATACCCAAGAAATAACGGTATTTACCAAGATCTTTTATCTGAAATTGATTCGAGACATGTTGTTTTAACTGGAGTATTCCCTGTTGATCACTACCAGTTATGACAATATCATCTACATACACAATAAACAATAAGATAAATACACCCTTAGATTGAGTAACGATAAAAAACAGAATGGTCAGCTTCACTACGGACCATATCAAACTGTTGGACTACAACGCTGAATCTGCCGAACCAAGCTCTCGGAGATTGCTTAAGACCATAAAGAGACCTGTGTAGCCTACACACCATATTCGATGACTCCCCCTGAGCAACAAACCCAGGTGGTTGCTCTATATATACTTCCTCTTCAAGATCACCATGTAAAAAAGCATTTTTAATGTCAAGTTGATGAAGAGACCAATGTCGAATGGCTAGAAGAAGTGTAACAGATGCCATCTTGGCTACAGGTGAGAAGGTATCACTATAATCCAACCCAAAAATCTGAGTGTATCCTTTGACTACCAAACGAGCTTTAAATCGATCAATCTTACCATCTGGACCAACCTTCACTGTATAAAGCCAAGGACAACCTACTAAAGATTTCCCAGGGGGTAAAGGAACTAGTTCCCAGGTACCACTGCTTTGTAGGGGTATTTAGTGGGTCAGGTTCCCTAGAAGAAAATTAAACCTTGTATCCCTACCCCTACATTCCAGTTAAGAAATTTCAAAACCGAAAGTAGTCAAGATAAGTTATCTGGTTCACGAAAATCCTTCACCGGAAGTAACACGCTTGTGTTATCCGGTTTAGGATTTTCTTAACCGGATGTAGCTCTCTTGGGTTTTCCGGTTCGTATATATATATTTTTTTAATTTTTTAATTTTAATTTTTATAATATCATTAAATAAAAAATTAATTAGTAATAAATCTGGATTTTGTGATCATTAATTTATTTTAATTGCGTTAAAAAATACTAATAAAGAGAGGAAGAAAAAAACGTATAGTATATTGACTTTCCTTGTTTATTATATATATATTTTTCCAGATCGTCTTTTTAGTTCTAAAAGAGTTTTTTTTTTAATTGTAATGAAATATACCAAATGATAATTTTAATAAGTTTTAAAAGAATAAGACTTGTTTTTGTTTTGTTTTTATTTATTTTTATTTTATATTTATTTTCATATCTAGATTTATTTAATGTGTGCTTAAACTTTATTTTCTTTTACAAAATAAAAAAATCTAAAACAAAACTTTAATTTTCTTTTTAATCTAAAATTTAAAAATATACGAACCGGAAAAAATTGTAAAAATTAAAATTAAAATATATATATATATATATATATATATATATATATATATATATTTTGAAACTTATTAAAAATTATCATTTGGTATATTTCATTACTATTTAAAAAAAACAAAAACTCTTTTAGAACTAAAAAGACGATGTGGAAAAATATATATATATATAATAATAATAATAATAATAATAATAATAATAAACAAGAAAAGTCAATATACTATACGTTTTTTTCTTCCTCTATTAGTATTTTTTTTAACAATTAAAATAAATTAATAATCATAAAATCCACATTTATTACTAATTAATTTTTTATTTAATGATATTGTAAAAATTAAAATTAAAAAAAAAAAACGAACCAGAAAACCTAAGAGAGCTACATCCGGTTAAGAAAATCCTAAACCGGATAACACAAGCGTGTTACTTCCGGTGAAGGATTTTCGTGAACCGGATAACTTATCTTGACTGCTTCCGGTTTTGAAATTTCTTAACCGGAAAACCTACTACCCATGGTACTTCCGGTTCGTCTTTGAAATTTCTTAACCGGAAAACCTACTACCCATGGTACTTCCGGTTCGTCTCGTCCAATGTAAAAAAAAAATATTTTTTTAACCTGACTTCGTGGTAAAAGTTAAAAATAATTAAATAAATACTTCCTCTTTAAGATCACCATGTATAAAAGCATTTTTAATGTCAAGTTGATGAAGAGACCAATGTCGAATGGCTGCAATGGCTAGAAGAAGTGTAACAGATGCCATCTTGGCTACAGGTGAGAAGGTATCACTATAATCCAACCCAAAAATCTGAGTGTATCCTTTGGCTACCAAGCGAGCTTCCTTCACTGTATAAAGCCAACGACAACCTACTAAAGATTTTTCAGGGGGTAAAGGAACTAGTTCCCAGGTACCACTGCTTTGTAGGTATATTTAGTGGGTCAGGTTCCCTAGAATGATCGGGGACAATGACATCTGGGACTTCCGGAAGAGGTGTGGGAATACTTTCCTGAAGGGGTTTCAAAGTTGTTTGGCTGGACTCGAAATATGGAACAGACTCGAAGAAGGTAACATCGGCTGATATGAGGTATCGTTGTAGAGTGTGTGAATAACAACGATAACCTTTTTGTGATCGATGATAACCAAGAAAGACACACTTTAGTGATCGAGCTGATAGTTTATCAAGACCAAGAGAGAGATTGTGTACAAAACAAGTGGTCCCAAAGACTCTTGAAAGAATTGGGTGAATTGGGGAAAATGATTGAATGAAAGATTTTATTGTTAATGACAGATGAGGGCATTCGATTTATAAGGTAACATGCCGTTAGCACAACATCCCCCAAAAATCGAAGTGGAACATTACCATGGAGAAGTAGGGTCCGAGTGGTTTCTACGAGATGCCGATTTTTACGTTCGGTTACCCCGTTTTGTTGAGGTGTGTGAGGGCAAGATGTTTGATGGAGAATAATACCATTTGCGTGACATAAAATTTTGAAATTGGTGGGATAAATATTCACGGGCATTGTCACTTCTTAAGGTACGGATAGACACACCGAATTGAGTTCTTATTTCTCTATAAAATTGTTCAAAAATAGAAAATAATTCAGATCTATCTATTCTTCATTAAAAATAACCACGTGCATCGTGAAAAATCATTAATAAAGGTGACAAAATATCTAGACTCAAGAGTAGAGACAGTACGCGAGGGACCCCAAACATCGGTATGAACTAAAGCAAAAGGGGATGAAGCTCGTTTATTGACTCGATTGGGAAATTGACTACGAGTGTGTTTCCCTAACTGACATGACTCACATTGTAAATTAGATACCTTCGATAAACTTGACACCAACTTATGTAATTTGGAAAGACTGGGATGACCTAATTGGGCATGGATAGTGAGTGGAGAATCTTTGGTTGAGCATGTCTGAGATGACACTTTGAGGTAATAGAGGCCTTGAGACTCACATCAGACACGCCAATCGTCCGTCCCGAACTCCGATCCTGCAAGATAACATTATTGTTAGTGAAGGTGACACTACAATCAAGAGAACGAGTTAAACGACTGACTGCAAGTAAATTAAGTGGACAATTCGGAACATAGAGGACAAAACTAACAGAGAGAGCAAGTAGAATTTGAACACTACCAATCCATTCAGATTGAGTTTGAGAACCATTGGCAGAAGTTATAGTAGGTAAGAAACGAGAGGTAGAGAGGGAAGAATTTTTTTTTAATTACCGGTAACATGATCAGACGCACCAGAATCAAGGACGAAAGGTCTAAGAGAAGATGATTGAGAGATGCAAACAAATGAATTACCAGTGTGTGCTATTGTAGCAGTGGAATCTGAGTTTTGATAATTCTGATACCACCTGAGGAAATCATCGTAGTTTGGCGTAAATTTCTGAGTAGCCATGGGTGTTTGAAGAGAAAAAATATCACATGATCGGAAAGCAAAACTGAGGCCGGATCTGGACCGGGTGAAGAGAGACAACTTGACCGGCGAAAAAAAACTTTCGGAATCAACTGCCGGACGAGCTGACACGGGTGGGGCAGCGGAGGCGCGGGTGGACGTGTGCGTGAGTTTCTGACGGCGAGAAAAAGTGCGATGGCTGGATCGGAGGGTAGCGAGTTGGATGGTGGGGTCAATTTTTTGGAACGTCACTGGAAGTTTGTCAGAACAGTAACGAAGACAGTGGCGGCAGGGAGGTTACCGGAGAATTTTGAAAAGTGAGAGGCAAACCGGAGTGATAACACGGTTTGCAAAAAAAAAAAAAAATCTCACTGGAAGATAGTGGGTCAACCGGATAAAGCACGGCGAAACTCATGATACTATGTTAAGAAATGTGGTCAGGCCTAACTCAACCCTACAAAACCGGTTGGTAGAGTGAGGATTGCCCCAACTTATATACACAAATTCAGGCCATATATTGTCCGATGTGGGACTCTTAACAGATATCATAGGAGTAGGTAGACTCATGGCTTCACTCATATTAGTTTTAGCCAAGAGGTCTCGAATATATTTGGTTTGTGAAAGAAACAAGCCTCTATTGGACACTTGAGACACCTCAATACCCAATAACCAAGAAGTAGTTGAGTGAACCAAGTTGCTTAAGTGAAAACTGAGAATGCAATTGAGTGACTAGGAGAATCACCTGTGATAATAATGTCATCTACATACATTAGCATAAAGATGATATATGCGGATTTCCTAAATGTGAACAGTTAAGGATCACACTTGCTTGTGACAAAACCAAAGGAATGCAGAACTGTAGTTAGTCTTTCAAACCAGGCCCTAGGAGTCTGTTTTAAACCATAGATGGCTTTGTTCAGTTTGCAAACCATAGAGAAATTAGTTTGAACAAATCCAGGTGATTGTTGCATATAGACTTCTTCAGCAAGAATACCATTAAAAAATGCATTATTCACATCCAATTGAGTGATGTGCCACTGCCTTGTAATAGCAAGAGTGAGGACTAATAGAGTTTGAGAAATGCAGCATATTAGAGAAGAATCAAGTGTATTAATTCATTGTTATGTGAATGATACAAGAGTTTGTTATTTATATACTAGTTAGATCTAACTGCCAACTCAGTATAACAAACTGAGTTGGTTAGTTATGCCAGCTGTACATTACAGCTCAACATTAATACAAACCTAACTTATACTCTAATAAGGCAACTCTTACAGTGACATGTTTGACTACTGGAGAAAAGGTCTCTTGAAAGTCAAAACCATGAACCTAATGGAATTCCTTTGCAACCAGCCTTGCTTTGTACTTGAGGATTGAACCATCTGGATTTTGTTTAATCCTGAACACCCATTTACATCCTATGGCTCTTCTGCCAGGAGGAAGAGAAGTCAACTGCCAGTGTTGTTTTTGATCAAAGCAGAATATTCAGCTTTCATAGCATCCAGCCATTGAGGGTGAGTGAGGGCTGCTTTGTAAGAAGTGGGTTCCAGCTCAGGAAGAAGCAAAGTTGGACGACGTCTTGGAAGGACAATGCCATTCTTGGCTCTTGTGACCATAGGATGAATATTGAGAGGATTGAGAGGTGGTGATGAAGATTGACTAGAGGGATCAACACGTTCAGGCTCAACAGGACTAGCTGTAGAGATATGGGACTGAGTGCTGGATGAAGTGGTTCCAGGACTGAGCTGAGAAGAGCCTTGAGATAACTATTGTGGGGATTTACATAAGTGGACGGAATTTATAACTACATCTTGACTTCTAGTTGCCTCTGATCAAATTGCATTTGAATCTACAAATTCTCTTTTTTGGTTCCTTTTCGCCTTGCAAAGCTAAAATTATCTTCTCTTTTTGGCCTATTTAGGTTTGTTATTCATATTGCTTTCTACCTAGGAGCGACATGCACAAGATAGTCATTCTATGGATCTATTAATTTTGTCCATGTTCCATTTTCTACTCTAATGTCAACAAAAGTGGGGATTTGTGACACCTGTATGTAAGTTTAAGGATATACTTATTTCCTCAAACCTGAATGATGGGTTCGCGTTATTGTTTCAGAAAGAACTTGGAGTTCTGCTAACCCCACCAAATGGTAGAGAGAAGGCAGAGAACTGGAGAGGGCTTGACTCAGAACATCAATTGCAAATAAAATTTGAAGATGCTGAAAGGTATAATTCTTAGTTAGTTTCTTCTATCAACTTTTGGATGTAAAAGGTTTTAATGTTGCATTAGAATTGGTTACCTTGTTGGACTGATTCTAGAGTTCATTGTTAAGTAATTATGCCAAATTTGCCAATATTTATGATTAATATTAATAGACATATATGAAATTTCTTGTTTTTCTTTTTGTGCAGGCCAGCCTGTGATATTGCTATCTCAGGTCTAGGATGGCTTACTGTTGAGCCGGTTAGTAGGTCATACAAACTCAAACAACAAAAACCGATAGAGATTGCGGGTGAATTGTTTATAGCCATACACCTCCCCAAACCTGTTGAAATTTTTGTAAGGCCACCGATACCAGTAGGCAAGGCTGGGGCAGAGTGGTACCAGTATAGGGAATTAACAGATAAAGAGCAGGAAATGAGACCAAACTGGTACTTTTGAATTCTGTGTAATTTTTTTTATTTTCCTTTTACTTATTTTTGGGGAGAGGAGTACATGAAAAGCCATTTCTATAATTTGAAATTTCTACCTTTACCCAAATCTTCAACAACCAAATGTTACATGTATCATTAATTTTTAATGTGACTATTACAACTGTGGCAAAGGAAGGAAATATAGAAAAATGAAACGTTAAGATTATTCTAATTTTCTTGTGTAAATTTCACTCTTGCTACTGAGGATGGAAACTATCATTACTCGCCCAGCTTGAGCTAAGAAGTTGTGGATGGTTTGTAACCTTTTCTTTTCTAGACAAAACGGTTCATACTTAAAATTGCATTAGCAAATGATGAATCGTTTCCTAAATTAATCATCAGATACCTACAGTCATGTATAACATGTTTAATAGCTGTCTGGATAGTTTTTCCTTTAATGCAGTGTGAGCAATAACAATATAGGAACAGTATACACAAACATCTCTGATGTTTTGTTCCACAGCCATCTGCAAACCCAACTCACTCCCATTACCTTAGCTACAACATGATCAAATCGAGTATTTTCCAACCTGCAAGCCTTGAAAGTTGGATCCTTGACGATCAATCCCCAACCCGTTTTGGTATCCTCTGTTTCATCAACCTTAATTCTTGACTCTTGGTATATAGTTTCCCTTCTAATGACCGTATCACCACTCACATTGTTAGTTTGCTTGCGATGTGAGCAAGAGGGTCGAGAAGGGTTATGACTAATCCTAACTTTATCCTACTTTTGATCGGGTTATTTTAATGACCTTAACCCGTATTTAAATCCGAAAAAATCCCGATAATCTATCAGTTAGTTTAGACCGGATTAATGTAAGACGATATGGGGTTGATTCGAAATATATGAAAAAGAAATTGTGATTTTAGAGATTTACTATAGTATTTTAAAAAATTCATTTAAATAAGAAATATGAATAAAATTATTAGTATGAATGAAAAACAATGAAGACACCTAAAATCAATTTTTTAAAATAAAAAACATGATGTAATTCTATGATCTCACCTGATTAGAATGAACCTTTTGGACTAGCACAATTTCAACGGTTGAAGAAAAGAAGGAGATGTATCTGCATGGTACTCCGATGCCAAAGTGAGAATATGACGGAGGAGAAGTAAATACAGGGAAAAAGGTATAATAGTTAGAATACTTGACCCTCTGATGAAAGAGGGTGTTTATAATGTGCCGCCAGTGTCGCTCCCGGGATTTTCATCCTAATACAAACGCGAAAGTGGCGTGGAAAAAGAAAAAGAGTCGCTAGCCAAACATTTTCATCCCAAGGAAAGGGAAAGGTAATGCTGCACAAACTCAAAGGAAATAACGAGGTCTTGCGAACCAGAGAGAACAAGTAAGGGAGTCATTTATGCGAAGGGAAGGTATTAACACCCCTTCATGTCCGTTGTACTCGACGAGATCCACGTTTGCTTGTACTGCTCGGAGGATGTTGTGATCTACTTCGTCTGCTGCTAAATTGGAACTAGAGAAAGAACGAGAATAAAAAGAGAATGAGAAATAATGTAGGAAAAAGAAAGAATTGTGCTCGAATGGGTCCTACCCCACTGCTTACGTATCTCATCGGGAATGAGAATCAGAGCGACATAGTTCCCCTAATCTAGGGAGATAACTGTTGTTTTTTTGTTGTTGTGTTTTTTATCATGATGTTGCCAAAGTCCTAACTCAGATGTTGATGGCTCGCTGAATCGAGTGCGTTATCGTCTTGTTATTGAACTGAAGTGACAAGTCAAAGCATCCGCAAAAGAGCATGAAGTGAGAAGAGAGAAGACGTGTTGTCTGTTTGTTGTGTTTTAAGAGTTTTTTATTTGGGTGCTTCACGTAAGAGAGTATACTGAAGTCTCTTACAATGGAGTGTGTACCTCATACATCACCCCGAGATGGAATGACAATGAAGCATACTAAGTATCAGGGAGATCCTCAAACTTATTTCCAAGGTTCAAGGCTTAAGCAAAATCACATACTTCCTCTATTAAGTATTTTTGTTATTTTAAAATGAAGAAGTGTTTTTGATTTTTTGTTTGCGATACAACTTCACGCTAAGACTTGTTCAACATGCTAAATGACTTACAACTCACCCCAAGATGAGATGAATGCAAGCACCCCATGATATAAGACTCTTGGCACATGAAGAGGTATCAACCTTTATTAGGTGTTTTTGAGTTGTTTTGAGATGAAAATAGAAGGACTAAAAGAAACAAAGGTAAAACTAAATGAGAAACTAAAACTCACCCTAATGTTATCATGCTTGGAGGTCCTAAGGGTTAAGTGTGGTATAAGAAATCTAATCTTAAAAGAAGAGAGAAGAAGCACAGGTTCTAACTCACTTCAAAGATTGAAGATGAGATAAGAACTCAAAGGGATGAAGAGAAAGTGAAATGTCAAAGAAACATTCTTATGCTTATAACAAACACAAAAGAGAAAGGTTTTAAAAGAGAAGGGAGAAGAGGTATGAGTATGAATAAGCATCCACATACTCAAGGACTTACCATAGCCCCTACATAAAAGGTTAGTATCAAAATAATTTTTATATTGAAGTACAACTACAAGAAGTAATCAAAACAAGTAGTAAAACACCTTAAGAAACGATTCTAAGTAACCAACAAAGCTTAAACCTAAAGGGAAGAGTCCTAAAGGTTGAAAACTCTACAAAGTCAGTAGCTAAGGGTCCTAATGTCCTACTAGGGTTAAAGTACCACACAAGATCAAACTAGGTTAAACTAGGTACCAAAAGTTCACACAAGTATCAAATGTTTATGGACTTAAGAAATATGCCAAAATGAGATTACAAGTCCTGTGAGATGAATGTAGATGATCCTATACAGTAGCTAAATAAGTGTGGATGAATGTGCAATGACATACAAGTATGAATGCAAACAAGTGATCAAAGATGGACAAGTAATGGTGTACAAGTTCAAAGATGAATGCACAAACTTCACACAAACACAAGTCAATTGAATTCAAACAAAAAAGTGACCTATAATTGTAATTAAGGACTTAAAAGTGACCTATAATATGTGAGCATACATTACCTACAAGGGTGGCATAAATTCCATGAAAAAATAGCAAAATGATTTGCAAAATTATGAAATTAAATCCCTAGCATGGTGAAGTCAGTAGCTTATATAGACCAAAAGGAATTCACAAAATTATGCACCAAAGTGTCAAAACAATTCATTCAATGAGCAAGATAACAAGGCATGATCGCCGGAAAACAACTTCACACAGTGGATTCAAAATGACACAAAAAATTATGAAAAAAATTCCCAAGGAGTATCATAGTGTAATATATTCCAGTGGTTAATCACACACAAATGATTAGTTTTACAACTATTGGAAAAAATTACTTTTGGTCCCTTAAACCAAAACAATGTCCTTCGGGACAACTTTGAATAAAAAAATACAAATTAATTACTAAAACCATCCAAATCTGGAATAAAAAAATATAAAAAATTAATTAAGAGGATAAGGATCAGTTATGAAGTTTTCCAGAATTTTATCACACCTATTGGATCTCTTCAAACTTGAGATTGACATAAGTGACAAATCTGACAAGAAAAACAAAAATATTTCCTTCTCTTCCAACACTGAAGATGAAGTAGAAGAATGTAATTTGAATACTGAGGAAGGTCTATTTTATGTTATAGTTTTTCTTGGGAGACAGTTCAACAAAGTAATGCAAAAGATAGATAGGAAGTCAAGACTATATGTTAAGAACAACTCATTTGACATCAATAGGTCAAATGATTCTGGTAGAAAGACAAGGGCTGAAGAGAACTCTTCTCAAGGAAACAGGTTCAGTGCTATGGATGTGAAGGTTATGGGCACATCAGATCTGAATGTCCCACACATCTCAAGAATCAGAAAAAGGGTCTTACTGTGGCTTAGTCAGATGAAGACACTGAAAGTGAAGCTGAAGAAGAATCTGCTAAAAATACTATTGCTCTAACTGGGGATATACTATTCTGATTTCAGTGATGATGAAGTCACATATGATGGGTTAGCTCCTTTATATAGAGAACTATATCTCAAAAATGAAGAAGCATGCCAACAAGGAGAAGAACAAAAGAAAATCATATCACACCTAGAGAATGAAAAGGAAGAGCACTTGGAAACCATCTCTAAACTTCCAACTTGATCAAATGACCAAGTCTGTCGGAATTTTGAACATTAGTTCAAAAACTTTAGATGAGATTTTGCAAATTGGGAAGTTAGTTGGAAATGTGACTGGTCTAGGGTTTGACAAAAGAAAAGAACTTGTCTCAAATCTTGATTGATATGAGTTCAAACCAAAGATGTTGAATCAGATGTCTCAACATCATAAGAAAAGACTTGTTGCCTACATAAGAGGAAATTCCCATAAATGGAGGTGTCATTATTGTGGAAAGTTTGGTTACTTGAAGCCTTACTGTTTCAAACTCTATGGATATCATAATCTTGTCCCTTAGCATGTTCTAATTCTGAACATGCCTAAGGTCAGAAAGCAATGAATTCCTAAGATCGGTACCAACAGCTTGATAGCTCATACCTCTCTCAGAGTTTTTGCAAAAAATGATTGGTATTTTGACAGTGGATGTTCAAGACATATGACATGGTTCGCTAATCTGTTGGTGAATATGAGACCTCATGTTGCTAGTTTTGTTACTTTTGGTGATGGAGCCAAAGGTGAAATCAAGGGAATTGGACAGTTAGACTGCTCATGAGTGCCTAGACTTGACAGTGTGCTACTTGTAAAAGGGATGACTGCCAATTTAATTAGCATTAATCAATTGTGTGACCAAGGACTGAAAGTTAATTTCTCCAAATCTGAATGCCTTGTTACAGATGTGAAAGGAGAATTAATCATGAAGGGAGTCAAATATAAGGACAATTGTTATCTGTGGGTGTAACACCCCCTTTCTATACCCCAAATAATCAAATAATCATTTAGGCACATATTAAAATTTCATAAGAGTATAATTAAAACATAGTATAAAAGAGGCATGTCACATTATACATGAAATTAAAACATCCAACACCTGCTCATTTAACGATATGCAACAATGGGGTAACTTGCAACAGAGGAATTTAATCCTTACACCAATACCTCAACATTAAAATAACAGCGGAAACTAAACATTAATCAACATCAAACATACACACACACACATAATATATATATATATATATATATATATATATATATATATATATATATATATATATATATATATATATATATCATCATCATCATCATCAAGTTTGATCCACCACATAATTCATGTTTACATAAACATTCATTACCAAGATACATATACAAATGCATCACAAAAAGGCATCAAGCCAACCCTAGCTACCCGATGCTACATATCAGAGCCGACCGACCAAAAGAATGAAGACACGCTTCACAAAAAGACCTCCAACAACCTACTCTGCAATGCCTCATAGAGCATCATAAAACAGCAGAAGGGTGAGAAATATTATCATAATAACAATGCATATAATTATATATCTTAACATAAAAATACACAAATACATATTCTCACCACAATTCATTACTCATCACACATATACATCACAATGTATATATACAAACCAAGCATATTCATCATGCACAATTTCACCATTTCACATCATTCTACATAAACATATACATTCATGTTTATTCACCAATTTCTATCACTCCACATAAACATACATTATTCATGTTTATTCACCAATTTTCAATTATAGATGATAAATGCAAATCATAGAGACTGACTCACGACTCTATGCAAATGCAATACGGTACCGACTTAATCATCTCAAGTTCACTCAGGAACTTATTGGAACCATTGCTCACATCCCACATCGGGCATACGATGTTCACCCATTGCTCACATCCCACATGGGCACACAATGTTTATGGATTGCTCACACCCCATATGGGCACAAAATCCGATTGCTCACACCCCACACGGGCACACAATCATTCATGATTAAATCACCCATTGCTCACACCCCACACGGGCACACAATGTTTATGGATTGCTCACACCCACGCGGGCACACAATCTGATTGCTCACACCCCACACGGGCACATAATCATGTTGAAATCATCGCTCACACCCCACATGGGCACAAGATGTTACAACGGATTCACATAGAATCCCACAACACAAGAATGCATACATTATGCTTCACATGTAAAATGACCCACAACATTCTTGAAAATGCATACATATTCACAATATAATTATGCATTCATCTCATACAATCACAAACAAACTATACACATTCGCATCAATTACGCCAAACGACAACGAACCCTTTCACTGTCAACATGCATTCATATTCACTTCACGAAATGCATTTATTTGCCAAATGGCCACTATAACACAATCAATCCCACAATTCCTTAACTAACATAATTACGTTTTATCGGAAAAGTCGGGTAAAAGTCGGCTAAAAATTACATCTTTTAGCATCATCAGTTTCTACATGTTTTTAGCTTCGAATCGATATAAAGAACACCAAACACGGATAACCGAAACTCGAGTTACGAATTAAAAACACCAAACCAAAAAGTTCTAGGCTCACTGAGCGAGAAAAGTTCTGGAAAGCTCGTTGAGCGAGGAATCGCTCGCTGAGCGAACACTACGATTCCAGCAGCAGCTCAGTTGCGCAACAGTCAATACAAAAGCTCCCAAAGCTCAACCAAACTTCCACAAACATGATCATTAACATGTATTAACTATCATACTTCGATTATATCAAGTTTCAACCGATTAATTTACCAATTTCTTAGATTTTCATCAAAAACCCTAAAACCTCATATTTTCTAAACTTCTCCAAAACAAAAACTCAATCAATATAACACATACATAATCATACACAATGATAAGGTAACAATATTTCACACCCTTACCCGATTGTTTCAATTCCTAGGAGCTATCTTGAAGAATTTCCAAGCTTTCCCTCTTTTCCTTCTCTTTTCTCTTCTTCTCCTTTTGTTTCCTTTCTATTTCTTTCTATCTCTCTTTTTCTTCTCTTTCTACTCTTATATCTTTCTATTTCTATTTTCTATTTTTCTACCAAATATCATTTTCTCTCAAAATTATAATTCTACATAATTTCGAACTTAATATTTAATTAGCAAATGTCTAAAATACCCTCCAATCTAATTTTACCCGAAAATTCTCAAAACGGTAAAATAATATAACACATCAACATATCACATAAACACACCAATTTCATAATCAAAACAATTATCACTCAATTTAAATAAAAGACTCAACAAAATTGGGAAATAATCGAATCGGGGCATTACAACTCTTCCCCACTTTAGAAATTTTCGTCCTCGAAAATATTACCTGATTTAAACAACTCCGGATACGACTCTCACATCCCACTCTCTAATTTCCAAGTCATAGTGCCTTCCGCAACGCCTCCCCACACTACTTTCACAAGCGCAATATCCTTGCCTCTTAGCTTCTTGACTTCACGGTCCAAAATCCTAATCGGGAAAGATTCAACCGTAAGGTTATCTCTCACTTCAACCTCGTCCATATGAATAACATGTGATGGATCCAAAACATACTTCCGAAGTTGCGAAATATGGAACACATCATGCAAATTCGAAATATTCGGAGGCAACGCCACATGGCAAGCCACAACGCCAACTCTTGTAGTAATCTGATACGGTCCAATAAAACGAGAACTCAACTTCTTCGACTTCAAAGCACGACCCACACCCGTAACCGGTGTAACTCTCGAAAATGCATGGTCTCCTTCCTGAAACTCAAGATCTTTCCTCCACTTGTCATGATAGCTCTTTTCTCTACTTTGAGAAGCTCTCATCTTCTCCTGAATAAACTTCACCTTCTCCGTCGTTTGTTGTACCATCTCCGGTCCAACTACCGTCCTCTCACCAGTTTCATGCTAACACAAAGGCGTTCGACATCTCCGTCCATACAAAGCCTCAAATGGTGCCATACCTATACTTGAATGAAAACTGTTATTGTAGGTGAACTCAATCAATGCTAAATAACTATCCCAAGCACCACCTTGCACTAGCACACAAGCACGCAACAAATCCTCCAACGATTGAATTGTCCTCTCGGTTTGACCGTCCGTTTGCGGATGGTAAGCCGAACTCAATCTTAACTTAGAACCCAAAGCCTTTTGCAAACTCTCCCAAAACCTCGATGTAAATCTAGGATCTCTATCCGATACAATACTCTTAGGAACTCCATGCAACTTCACAACCACAAAACATAAATCTCGGCTAACTTCTCAAAGGATAACTAATATCAATTGGAACAAAGTGAGCAGATTTAGTAAGTCTATCAACAATCACCCAAATAACATTATGACCTCTTTACGCATTCGACAATCCCGTAACAAAATCCATCGATATACTATCCCATTTCCATTCCGGAATATCCAACGGTTGCATCAATTCACTAGGCTTCTGATGTTCTACCTTAGACTTCTGACAAGTCAAACACGCATATACAAATTGAGCTACATCTCTCTTCAATCCGGACCACCAAAAGATCTTCTTCAAATCTTGATACATTTTATTCGCTCCCGAATGAATACTTAAATTACTTCGGTGTCCCTCTTCCAATATCATCTTTTTCAACTCCACATCATCGAAAATACAAACACGACCACAAAATCTCAAAACTCCAAAATTATCAACCTCGAAATCCTCATTCTCATTCATCATCAAATCAAAAAACTTCAAATCCAACTTTTGCTTTTCACATACGGTTGCAAGAAAATCATTCGTAACATGTAGCATACCAAGTCTCACACTTCTCGACGTCATTTCACAAACTAAACTCAAGTCTCTAAAATCCACCAAAAGTTCCCATTCTCTTATCATCAATGCAGACATATGTAACAACTTCTGACTCAAGGCATCGGCCACCATATTTGCCTTACCCGTATGGTAATTCAAACCAAAATCATAATCCTTCAAAAGCTCTAACCACCTTCTTTGTCTCATGTTAATTTCCTTTTGATCAAATAAATAATTCAAACTCTTGTGATCACTAAAAACTTCGAATCTTGCACCATAAAGATAATGCCTCCAAATTTTCAAAACAAACACCACGGTTGCTAACTCCAAATCATGCGTAGGATAATTCTTTTCATGCACTCTCAATTGTCTTGAAGCATAAGCCACAACTTTTCCATCTTGCATCAAAACACCACCTAAACCAAACAATGAAGCATCACAATACACCATAAATGGTTCCGTCGGATTTGGAAAAATCAAGATCGGAGCCGTTGTTAACCTTCTCTTAAGTTCAATGAAACTCTCTTCACAATAAATATCCCAAATGAAAGATTTTCTCTTACAAGTCAATTGCGTTAACGAAAGTGCCAACTTTGAAAATCCCTCAATAAACCTTCGATAATAACTCGTCAAGCCTAAAAAGCTTCGAATCTCCGTAACCGATCTAGGAACTTCCCATTGCATTAACGCATCAATCTTGGATGGATCAACACTAATACCACCATCAGAAATAACATGTCCAAGAAAACTTACTTTCGACAACCAAAACTCACACTTCGACAACTTAGCATACAATCGTTTCTCTTTCAAAATCTGTAACACAATCCTTAAATGCTCTTCATGCTCCTCTTGAGACAGAATAAATCAAAATATCGTCAATGAACACAACCACAAAACGATCCAACTGCTCATGAAAAATAAGGTTCATGTATTCCATAAACACACCTGGCGCATTAGAAACTCCGAATGGCATCACGGAATATTCGTAATGACCATACCATGTCCTAAAAGCCATCTTTTGAATATCCTCTTCTTTCACACGAATCTGGTGATATCCTGATCTCAAATCAATCTTACTAAAAACACGCGCACCAACCAATTGGTCCATCAAATCATCGATCCTTGAAAGCAGATACTTATTCTTAATTGTCACCTTGTTCAAATGTCGATAATTAATGCATAACCGCATACTCTCATCTTTCTTCTTTACCAACAATACCGGAGCACCCCAAGGAGAAACACTCGGCCTAATAAATCTCTTGTCCAACAAGTCATTCAATTGTTTCTTCAATTCTACCAACTCTGATGCTGACATACGATATAGTGCCATCAAAATCGGTCTAGTACCCTAAACTAGATCAATAGAAAACTCAACTTCTCTTTCCGGCGGTACATCCTTAATATCCTCCGGAAACACTTCTGGAAAATCACACACCACTGGGAACCCATTGAGTTCAACTTCACTCTCCACCGACAATGATGCAAACAAACCAAACAATTGAGCTTCGTCCACTAAAAGTTTCTTCAACTCTTTCGTGGATAGGAAACTCACATCTTCAACATCATCTTCCAAAGAAGGAAACCTCACTAACTTGTGATAGCAATCTATATGAACTCGATCACATTGCAACCATTTCATACCCAAGATTACGTCCAAACCCTCCAACGGCAAATAAACTAAATCCATAACAAAATCTTTACCATACATGGTCAAAGAACAACTTACACACACCAAAGAAGTAGTTACCGACCCTGAAGCAAGAGTCTCAATAACCATCTCACCACCCCAAGAAGACATAAACAAATTCAAACACTTAGCGCACTCAAGAGAAATGAACGAATGAGTCGCTACTGTATCAATAATAGCAACTAAAGGAATACTATTAATAAAGCATGTACCTTTAATCAAATGGTCTGCACTAGTAGTGTCCTTCCCTGCTAATGCAAACACCTTTCCGCCCGCTTGAGCTTGATTCGGCTTAGTACACTTAGTACTAATGTGACCCACTTATCCACAATTGAAACACTTCATAACATTCCTTCTACACTCGGTAGTAGCATGTCCAAGACCTCCACAGTTTGAACATTTCACTATGTTCTTCCCACACTCAAAAGACTTATGACCCAAATCACCACACTTGTAACACTTAACGGGACCAGAACTCCCTCCACCAGATCTCTTATCAAAGTTTCCCCTATGCTTGCCCTTATCAGTGGGTGTCACATAAGGTCCACTTCTAGTTTGTTGTTTTCCTTTTCTCTCATTCAAACTCTTGTAATGTGTAGAACAAGCTTTGCTATCCTCCTCGAAAATTCTACAACATTCCGTCAAATCCGAAAACCTTCTTATTCTTTGATATCCCACAACTTGCTTAATCTCAGGACGCAATCCATTCTCATACTTGATACACTTCGAGAACTCAGCAGTAGTAGCAGCATAATGAGGATGAAATTGAGCCAACTCCATAAACTTAGCAGTATAGTCCACCACAGACATACTACTTTGTTTCAGTTCAAGGAACTCCATCTCCTTCTTTCCTTTCACACTTTCAAGGTAATACTTCCTTAAGAACTCAGTACGAAAAAATCCCAAGTTATCTCTTCATCTTCTTCCTCAAGAGCTTGACTTCTACCGACCCACCAATCATCGGTTTCTTCCTTCAGCATATGAGAACCAAGCCTCACCTTACTCGCTTCAGCACAGTCCATGACTCTGAAGATTCTTTCAATCTCTTTCAACCAAACTTGAGCACCATCGGGATCAAATCTTCCTTTGAAGACCGGTGGTTGATTCTTCTAGAACTCATCATTAGCATTCACATTTGGAGCACCCTACACCGCCCTAGCCATTGCTTCCAAAGCAGCAGCCATCGCATTGTCATTTCTACCAACCATATTCTGATTATTCCCAAAAACAATAACAATGATAAACAACAGTTCAACCATCATAACAACAAGACAAACACAACTGACTCGACACTGGCTCTGATACCACTTAATGTAACACCCCCTTTCTATACCCCCAAATAATCAAATAATCATTTAGGCACATATTAAAATTTCATCAGAGTATAATTAAAACATAGTATAAAAGAGGCATGTCACATTATACACGAAATTAAAACATCCAACACCTGCTCATTTAACGATATTCAACAATGGAGTAACTTGCAACAAAGGAATTTAATCCTTACATCCATACCTCAACATTAAAATAACAGCGGAAACTAAACATTAATCAACATCAAACATATATACATATATATCATCAAGTTTGATCCACCACATAATTCATGTTTACATAAACATTCATTACCAAGATACATATACAAATGCATCACAAAAAGGCATCAAGCCAACCCTAGCTACCCGGTGCTACATATCAGAGCCGACCGACCAAAAGAATAAAGACACGCTTCACAAAAAGACCTCCAACAACCTACTCTGCAATGCCTCATAGAGCATAATAAAACAACAGAAGGGTGAGAAATATTATCATAATAACAACGCCTATAATTATATATCTTAACATAAAAATACACATATACATATTCTCACCACAATTCATTACTCATCACACATATACATCACAATGTATATATACAAACCAAGCATATTCATCATGCACAATTTCACCATTTCACATCATTCTACATAAACATATACATTCATGTTTATTCACCAATTTCTATCACTCCGCATAAACATACATTATTCATGTTTATTCACCAATTTTCAATTATAGATGATAAATGAAAAATAATAGAGACCGACTCACGACTCTATGTAAATGCAATGCGGTACCGACTCAATCATCTCAAGTTCACTCAGGAACTTATTGGAACCATCGCTCGTTACCTAAAGTAACTCCCCGTCGGGCATACGATGTTCACCCATTGCTCACACCCCAGATGGGCACACAATGTTTATGGATTGCTCACACCCCACACAAGCACACAATCTGATTGCTCACACCCCACACGGACACATAATCATTCGTGATTAAATCACCCATTGCTCACACCCCACACGGGCACACGATGTTTATGGATTGCTCACACCCCACAAGGGCACACAATCCGATTGCTCACACCCCATATGGGCATACAATCATGTTGTAATCATCACTCACACCCCACATGGGCACACGATGTTACAACAGATTCACATAGAATGCCACAACACAAGAATGCATACATTATGCTTCACATGCAAAATGACCCACAACATTCTTGAGAATGAATACATATTTACAATATAATTATGCATTCATCTCATACAATCACAAACAAACTATACACATTCGCATCAATTACGCCAAATAGCAACGAACCCTTTCACTATCAACATGCATTCATATTCACTTCACGAAATGAATTTATTTTTCAAACGGCCACTATACCACAATCAATCCCATAATTCCTTAACTAACATAATTACGTTTTATCAGAAAAGTCGGGTAAAAGTCGGCTAAAAATTACATCTTTTAGCATCATTAGTTTCTACATGTTTTTAGCTTCGAATCAATATAAAGAACACCAAAAACGGATAACCGAAACTCGAGTTACGAATTAAAAACACCAAACCAAAAAGTTCCAGGCTCGCTCGCTGAGCGAGAAAAGATATGGAAAGCTCGCTGAGCGAACACTGTGATTCCAGCAGCAGCTCAGTCGTGCAACAGTCAATACAAAAGCTCCCAAAATTCAACCAAACTTCCACAAACATGATCATTAACATGTATTAACTATCATACTTCGATTATATCAAGTTTCAACCGATTAATCTACCAATTTCTTAGATTTTCATCAAAAACCTTAAAACCTCATATTCTCTAAACTTCTCCAAAACAAAAACTCAATCAATCTAACACATACATAATCATACACAATGATAAGATAACAATATTTCACACCCTTACCAGATTGTTTCGATTCCTAGGAGCTATCTTGAAGAATTTCCAAGCTTTCCCTCTTTTCCTTCTCTTTTCTCTTCTTCTCCTTTTGTTTCCTTTCTATTTCTTTCTATCTCTCTTTTTCTTCTTTTTCTACTCTTATATCTTTCTATTTCTATTTTCTATTTTTCTACCAAATATCATTTTCTCTCAAAATTATAATTCTACATAATTTCTAACTTAACATTAATTAGCAAATGTCTAAAATACTCTCCAATCTAATTTTACCCGAAAATTCTCAAAACGGTAAAATAATATAATACATCAACATATCACATAAACACACCAATTTCACAATTAAAACAATTATCACTCAATTTAAATAAAAGACTCAACAAAAATGGGAAATAATCAAATCGGGGCGTTACAATGGGCATCTCAAGAATTAAGTTATGTCTCCTCTTTCTTACTTGCCAAAGAAGATGAAGTTAAACTCTGGAAACAAAAACTTGGACACTTGCATCTAAAAGGCATGAAGAGAAATATTTCCATGGAAGTTGTCAGAGGGATTCCTAAGCTCAAGATTTAAGAAGGAAAATTTTGTGGAGAATGCCAAGTAGGAAAGCAAACTAAGATGTCACATCAGAAGATTCAACATCTTACCACCTCAAGAGTCTCAGAACTTCTTCACATGGATTTGATGGAACCTATGCAGGTAGAAAGTCTTGGCGGAAAGAAATATGCTTATGTTATAGTGGATGACTATTCAAGATACACTTAGATAAATTTCATCAGAGAAAATTCAGAAGCTTTTGAAGTCTTCAGAGATCTCTGTCAAAAAATTCAAAGAGAAAAGGAAAGAAATGTCATTAGAATCAGAAGTGATCATGTGAAGGAATTTGAGAATGCCATGTTTGGTGAATTCTACTCCTTTTAAGCAATTAGTCATGAATTCTCATCTCCCATTACTCCTCAGCAAACTGGAATTGTAGAAAGCAAGAACAGTATTGTACAGGAATCTGCTAGAGCCATGATACATGCAAAATAATTACCTAATGATTTCTGGGCTGAAGCAATGAATACTGCATGCTACATTCACAACAGAGTCACCTTGAGGAAAGGTATTTCAGCTACTCTATATGAATTATGGAAAGGAAGAAAACCTACTATGAAATACTTCCATGTCTTTGGAAGTAAATGCTACATCCTGGCAGATCATGAACAAAGAAGAAAATTAGATCTAAAGAATGATGACGAAATATTTATAGATACTCTACCAACAACAGATCCTATAGAGTATACAACTCCAAAACTAAAGTGTGAGACATGGTGTAGGTTTTGAAATAGTCAAAAACTTGGTATGACTGAAGTTATGTGGGGGACACAAGGAAGAGAAGATGATCTAGTGTTGTAAAACCTATTTTGAAGAAATTTCAACTAAATGAGCCGACTCATTCTTCTGCACATGTCGGCTCATTCAGTTTAGTTGATTTGAGACGACTCAAAGCTTGTTTTGAGCCGACTCAATTAAGGTGTTTTCTTCTCTAAATCTCTCGGGTCCCAACATGCTGAGTGAGCCTTATTTTGAGCCGACTCAAATAGTCTGTTGATCCGACTCATCCTCTAGTTTGAGCCGATCATCCCTGTAGCTGTCATTTTTTTAATCAATTTTTTCATTCCATATTTTTATTATTGTCTAACCAATATAAATAGTTGTTTTCATTTCTTTTGAGAGGTTAACAAGAAAAGTGAAATAGATACACACTCTTCTCTTCATCTTCTTCTTCTTTGCATCAATCAACAATGACACACAACAATCTTTGTCGATCAAGGTGAAAATCAAGAAGATAACGTTCAATTGTGAAATAGGGATTTCAGATTGGATTTAGAAGGTGTAGGTTTTTGATATAAAAACCTTTGGGGTTTTCTCCTCCAAGATCAAAGAGGATTTGGAGGTTTTGCACACAATCATTGTTCGTAGATTCAACCGAGTGAGGTAGATTGAAGATCAAGTGGATCGTTCTTTCATACCACGGTAGACGGAGGATTACAAAGATCTTTGTGGGTTCACAAGTGTTGAAGAAACTCAGTCGTGCTCAAAGTTTGGAGGATTGTATATCCTTGCAAGAAGGGAGAAGTTAATTGGAGGCTTTCTCGACACACGTGAAGGACTTGGTTCTTCTCGAATCAAGGGACAAGAAGAAGTGTGCACAACATTCGCAACTCAGATTGGTTTGTTGTTTCAATTTTCTTATTGTAAAACCAATTGCAGTATTAATGAAAATGCCCAATTCAGTTGAGAATTGGGGGCAGAGTATTTCTAGCGAGGACGGTGAAGGAACTACCTAAAAAAATCTCTCGTGTTCCTTTATTGCTTCATTCTTATATTTTCTGCATAATTTGATTGTGTGTAGTTTGAAAAGTTCTGGTTAGGTTGAATTGGTGCACAATACCTTTTTGAAAAATTGCTATCAATTTTTGACAGCATTATTGTGAAAATTCTGCACTAAGTTCAACATAAAAATAACACTTTGCGTGATTGCACACCAAGTGTTTGTGAAAAAGTCAAACCACACACATTCATTTTTCTTAAGCTTATTTCTTCTCTATTAATTCATTGTTGGAAGTGGGTTATCAGATAAGCTGAATTTAAGTGATTTGGTTGCAAAGTATTAAGCGTCTTATTATTCTTTACTTCTCATTTGGTTTCTAAACGCATATCCGATCACCAGTGACTTTGTTTATTTTAGACGAGTTTTCTGGGGAACTTCATTAAAACATTTTTCAAATATTTTTGAAAATTTAAAACTTTAAAAAGGGATCTATTTAAACCCCCCTTCTAGATCCACGCCATTGTCTAACAAGTGGTATCAGGAGCACTGGTTCATCTAGTGCTTCACATTTAACTTTTTAGAAAATGGATAACGATCCAACGAGGGCGTATAATAGAGCACCTATTTTCACCGGAGAAAACTATAGTCACTGGAAGGATTGTATGAGTATTCATATCAACTCTTTTGATAGAAAGATATGGAAGGTTATTCAAGATGGTCCTATTCAAATAAGCATGACCGAAGAGAATAACCTTGAAATACCTAAACCTGAAGCACAATGGGATGAAAAAGATGAAAAGAACTATAACTATGATTGGAAAGCTCGAAATATGATTATTGCTTCTTTGGGACAAATGAATATTTTAGAGTTTCTCATCATACTACGACTAAAGCTATGTGGGAAGCATTGCAAATTGCCCATTAGGGGACTGATGACGTGAAACTAGCTAGAATTAACACTTTACAACAAGAGTTTGATCGCTTTCACATGAACCAAGGGGAAACCATTGGTGAATTGGGAAAGAGATTTTCTCATTTGTTAAATTGCTTAAATGCTCTTGGACAAACCACTACCAACGATGTAGCTACTAATAAAATTTTAATGTGTCTTACTAGGGAATGGTTACCAAATGTTACAGCGATCAAAGAAGCCAATGATGTTAGGACTTTGGATTTGACCAAGTTGATTGGTAAGCTACAAGAACATGAGAAAGCGCTCTTAAATAGTCATGAGCATGAAGAAAATGAGAAAAAGGAAAAGAATGAAAAACCAAAGGATAATGAGAAGAAGAAGAAGTCTATTGCATTGAAGGCTTCTACAAAATCTTCCACCAATAAAGATTGTGAGAGAAATTCAAGTGATGAAGACAATGAATCCAATGAGGATATGGGTTTGTTTGTTAAAAGATACAATCGGTATCTTAGAAAGAATGAGTCTCTCATTCGGATAAGCACCTTATTAACTATAGAAGGCAATCTAACCCCTCCAAGCAAGAATCTAACAAAAGTACCAAAGGTAAAGGATCATGCTACAATTGTGGAAAACTGGGTCACTACAAACCAGAATGTCCAATGCTAAAGAAAGAAAAATCTAAAGACAAGTATCAACGAAAAGGGAAAAAAGCTAGAAGAGCATATATTGCATGGGAAAGTGATAGTGAATCTTCTAGCAAAGCAAGCTCAAGTAATGAGGAAGAGAAAGTGAATCTTTGTCTTATGGCACACAAAAAGAGCAAAAAGCAAGTAATACATGCTAAATATGATAACGTTGAAAAATTGTCTTATTTTGATCTACTTAGTACTTTTAAACTTCTCCACCAAGAAGCACAAGAAGCTTTTAAGCGTGTAGCTTCCAATAAGCGTATTTTCAAATACTTAGAGAAAAAGGTTTCGGACAATCAAAATTCTTTGGAATCTCTTAAGCGCTCTATGGTGGAATCTATTAAAGAAGACAAACGAGAATGGCATAACTTTCATAGTTGTGAAACTTGTTGCATTTGGCAAAAAGAAGTCAAAACTCTTCAAGCCAAATTAGACAAGATGTCACAACCAAAGATGACCTTTGATATTGATCCCTCAAATTTTAGAAAATCCATGAATAATCCATATCAAAGATATACTTATATAGTGAGAGATCAAAATAGCAAATATGATTATAAACCAATCTTATGTTGTATTTGTCGCTCCCGATAAGTGAGACTGAGCTCAAATATGGTACAGACGCGAACGGTCGGCGAAAAGAGGAAGTGAGAACACACAGGAGTGAACTTACAGGAAAAGAAAAGAGTCGCCAGCTAGGCATTTTTATCCCGAAGGAAAGGTAATGCTGCATAGACCTAGAAAGATATGGACAAGACGATTGCGAACCAGAGAGACTGAGAAAGGGGGTTGGTTACAACCTGGGAAGGTATTAGCACCCAGATTGTCCGTCGTACCCGACGGGATCCACGCTTAAAAGATTTGTGTTTTCAAGGGGTAGTGTCAGTGCAATCTGTGTATAAAAGAGCTGGAAAATGATGTACAGGTGTCAGTGTAAAAGAAGTGTGAAGTATGAGAGTGTCAGTGTAAAAACAAGAATGAAATGCTCAAGACTATGAGGCTTAAAGAATAATGCTGAAAAGAGGGGGGATATACAGAGACTTTTGTTCGATAACTGTTATGTTATGCCTACGTATCCTCTCGTGCAATGAGGAAGTCAGAACACCGTAGTTTGACCCAAAGAGACTGAAAGATGAATTGACTTGTGAACTGCTTACTTGTCAATGCTCAAGTGTATGACCTGTCTGGCTCAGGTGCGAACTGTTTTGCAGTAGACGGAAGAAGCAAGTTCTCGGTTGTGAGTGAATGAGATGAGAAAAGAATCCCAAAGGAGACGATTATTGTTTGTTTTTGGTGTTTTTAGTCTTTTATTTCTTTTTGGAGTTTGTCATAAGAAAATGAGCTTAAGCCTAAACCAATGGGTTAGTAAACTCATCACATCCTCCCTCTGATTAGGGGTAATGAGAATACCTTAAGTGTGAAGTCAGCTTCTCACACTTAATCACCTTTGATGTAGGGTTAAGATCATTAACCTACTTGTGATTAATTAGATGTTTTTGTTGTTTTTGTTTAGTGTTAAGTAATGAGGTTAAGCCATAATCAGGGATTAAACAGACCCATTACACCATCCTAATAGAAGGATAATAGATGATAATGTTTAAGCTGAGGAAGGCTCCTTAACTTAATCCATGATTAGGGATTAAACTCATGACAGAACAAAGCCTTTATTGAATGGATTTTAGTCAATGATAAGATAATGAAGTGAGTTTTAGGGTTTGTAAGACAACTTGAGGGGGACTTGTCCATTAACACTAGGGTTAGTCCTTCTTAACCAATTAAGGAAGAATTAGAACCCTAATGCAAGGCCCAAGTTACAAGCTTGATGTCTTGATGATTATTAGGTGAATTGATTAAAGGAGTTAAACACATTAAGGCTTTAACACTTAGGATTAAAGTTATACACTCCATCCTAATAGAAGGATGCAGGCATAAGCTTAATCACAAAGCCTTAAAGCCTTTAGGGTTTAGTCCCTGATTATGAGGTGAGAAGAGGAGACTCAATGAGACATAAAGGTAAAACTAAGTGGGGGACTAATCCAAAATCCTAATCATTGTCATGCTTGGTTGTTCCTAAGGTTTGTGAGGTTAACAAGAGAAATCTTCAGAGGAACCACCAGGAAGCAGATGAAAGGAGCAAAGAGAAGCAAAGTAACTTGCTTCATTTAAGAAGACAAGTCACTTGAAGAAAGAAAGTAAGATGAAGAAGAAAGAGCAAGCTCAATCTCAAACACAAAACAAAATACAGCAATGATGCATAAGAGAGATGAAAAGAAATTGTGAGAAGTGAAGGCAAATCCACTTCCCAAAGTGACTCACCACCTGAAAAGTTAATGAAAGAAATGCAATGCAATGCAAAATGAGATGAAATGGCATGATGCAAATCAAAACCAGAAGCATAAATATGATGATAATGATGTCATGAGATGATGCAAACATGGAATAAGGCATGGGGATGATCATACAAACCTATGGATGCAGATGAAGCATGCTTGGAACCATGAACATACATGAAAAGTTATGGAATGCAAATGACATACAACATGGCAAATGAAAGATGCAATGATCAAAAATGCTTCTAATATGTCTTAAGATGTCCAATGAATCAAATGGATGCATAAAATGTCATGGCAAGTCATGGTATGCAAGCAAATGCAAGATGGATGCAAAAGGAAGCCCAAATTAGGGTTTATGATCAATGCACTAAACAAAAACCAAAATCAGAAGCAAACCTCAAGATAAAAAATTGAAAATGCATCAAAGGGAACCCTAAACCTATATCAAATCACTGCCCAAAGGAGGGGACCCAATTCTTAACCTATTGAAAGTTATGAATTTCCTAAGATTTCTAGGGTTTTAGGGTACCTTGACAAGAAAAATGTCAAACAAATGGGAAATGCAAGATCAATTCATTCCAATTTAATCCTACAAACTACATGATATGCAAGACACAATGCAAAAAGAATCAAAGTCCAACTCTCAAAGACTAGGCAGAAATGAATTTTCAAAGATTGGATCAAAATAATGCTTTAAAATGAAATTAATTCCATGGAAAATTGTCAAAATGCATTAAGATCAAAAAAGAAATTTGGTTTGAGGGTTGGACAATGTTTCTAAATGATTTTAAAGGTTTCATGAATTTTTTGGTGATTTTTAAATACCTAAAAGTATTTTTAATTAATTAATTCTTATTAATTAATTAAAAATAAACTCTTAAATGATTTAAAAATATTTTTTAATGCAAAAAATAAAAATAAAAATGTTTTTGGTTTCTGAAAATTAATAAAAGTTTGTATAAAAATTTTCAGAATTTTTGAAAGTGTTTTGCTATTTTTAATAAAATGAAGAAAACAAATGAATTTAAATGCAAATAAAATGAAATTAAACTGAAAAAAGGAAAAGTCAGCGCATCCAAAGGCTATGATTCAAACTAAAAGGGAGGGAATTGACCTGCGCGCGCATCTGGACGGCCCAAATTCAAACTTACGCAATTAAGACTAAACCCTAATTAATTAACCCTAATGACTTTCAGACGACCGGAACACTGTTCCGGTCGTCTTCTCCGGCCAGCCAAAACCTCTAAATCTCTCTACACGCAATAAAAATGAAATCTAACTGCCCAGAATTCATCCCCATTCAAAACCGAATCAAACCCCTCAATCAAACATCATTTTTCATTCATTAATCAGCCAAATCGAATCAAAACATTCTTAGGGCAAAAAATTTCAGAGCATTCATACATCCTGGTTTCTCAACCATTTTCAAAAGTAAACACATATTCATGATCAGGGGAGTGCATAGAAGCTTTTAAGAACTTAAAATGGAGTTTCTGGAAAAAAGTTTGAGATGGCTACCTGAACTGAAGCTTTGGTTTCTGGTACTTTCTGGCTGGTTTCTTGCTTGCAATCAACTCCACTGGACCTCCCGAGAAGCTTTCAATGCTTGTTTGAAGTTTATAATGGATGGTTTGAGAGATGGCAGAAGTTCTGTTCAATAGCAGGTGGTGATCGTGTTTCTGATTCTTTGAGTTTCAGGCTATGGTGAGGGGTGGTTTGTGATCAGGGAAGTGTGTTGAGTTGATTTGTGAAGTTGGTTTTTGTGTTTGAGGCTTGTGCAAGCAGTTTCGAATGCTTTTGCCAAATGGTGTGGAAATGAGAATTCTGAGTTAGAGAGTGCTTCAGGCTTGTGTTGTATATGCTTTGGCTTGCTTTTTTGCTTGTATAAACTATTGTGATAGGTCAGATGAGTTGATGTGTGCTTTTGTGATAGGTATGGCTCAAGTTGCCAAAATGTCAAAGTTGTGTAAGAGAGGCATGGGCTACTTGCTAGCCAAGGACAAAAGGTGTGTCCCGCGTAGCATGATGTGGGGAGAACCATAGGATTGGTTCTGATGTCAGCCAGCAAGTGGATTCACACTTGAGTGAGTTTTTGCAACTTGCCTCACTTTTGCTTCTTATGAGATTTCTTGCTCCATAAGCCCTAAAGATGAGTGATCTCTTGGCACATTATGAGTTTTAGAGGTTACATGATCATGTTGTGAAGTTTAGAAGTCCATTTGATAGCTCAATTTGCCTTGACATGTGAATTTGCAACTTTGCCTCTTTGGTAGAAACTTTGAAATTTTGTGATTTTAGCCAACTTTGACAAGCCATAACTTTTGATTCAAAATGAATTAGGTCATGTTCTTGTACTTTTTGAAAAGGGAATGATCTATTCTACAACTTTCATGACCAAAGTTTTTTCATTTGAAGCATTTTTGAATCAAAAAGCAAGGGTTGAAAAAGTTTCCTAAAATGGTAATTTCATTAAAAGTCAAACTTCCCCAAAAAGTCAACTTTGCAAAAGACTAGAAATTCTTCAATTTTGTGAACATACAACTTCTTCTATGATAAAATAAAGATCATACATAGTCAAAATGATGATGAACACCCTTTGTTTGGGTCATTGGGGGCCTCAGATGCCCTGATTTTGCACTGACTTGCTTGAAAAGTCAACTCTTGATCAGATGACTTCCCCATTTAATTTCTTCATGAAAATTGATATGCATGCTCCCTATACCATATAGAGACCAATAGAAACAAGAATGACCAAAAAATTTGGAGTTATGGCCTCTGAAACCAAAACCCTAATTCTAGGTCATCTGTGTAGTCAAACCTGGCTCTGCTTCCATGCCAATCTCAGTTCTTGTGATTCTTTGACATTCTTGACTTTGAGGGGATATAATATGATGCTTGAACATACATGGACCTCTTTGAAGTGATTGATGACCTTTGGAGTGGCTCAAGAAGCTCTTGGATTGCTCAGATCACAAACCCTAGGTGCAGATGACTTAGAACCAATGCAGTGAAACAAAAATGTAATATGAGATGGTATGATTGAGTTTATGCATATGAAATGATCACAAGACATGGTGTGAATGGGTGAGGGAAAATTTGGGGTGTTTACAGCTGCCCCTATTCAAACATGAGTTAGCTGTGCAGGATGTAAGCGACGGCTTAACAGGCAAACAAGATAGCTTGTGGTCGAATACCAAAGACAGTCCAAAATTTGCACTCACAGAATGAAGAAGAAAAGGGATATAGATTGTAAAAGAAAATAAAGTATATTATAAAGTGTGGGCGACGGAGGACGACCGTCGAGCAGAGGACGACTGCTGGGGAAGGAGCAATGACGGGGACGTCCGACATGCTGGAAAGGTGCGGAAAATAAAGCAATGACGGGGATGACCGACATGCTGGGGATAAAAGGGGTTATGATGGGGACGGCCATCATATAAAGCTATAAGATTCTCTGGGGATCAATGAAAAATGATGGGGACGGCCATCAAGTTCATGAAGTAATATAAACAACGATGGGGACGGCCATCGGGCTAAATTGATGAAGGACGATCATCAGGAAAAGGAAAAGGGACCACGACGGGGACGACCATCGGGTTAAAGAATAAATGAAATAATGATGAGGGACGGTCATCAAAGGTGAAGGACGATCACCTAGCAGGGGACGGCTGCTCTGTTGGGGATAAGATGAAGGACGGTCATCTAAGGTGAAGGACGATCACCTGGCAGGGTACGGCTGCCGAAAATATCGCGACATAGGACGAATTCCGGATAAAAGGTCAACGATGGGGACGGCCATCGGATGAGCATGATGGAGGACGACCATCAAGAGGTGAAGGACGATCACCTAGCAGGGGACGGCTGCTCTCAAGGTTTATCATGACATAGGACGAATGTCAGATAACAAGATCAATGATGGGGACGGCCATCGGATAAAATGATGAAGGTCGATCACCAAAAAGGTGAAGGACGATCACCTTAGCAGGGGACGGCTGCTAAAAAATCACGACATAGGACGAATGTCGGATAAAAAGGTCAACGATGGGGACGGCCATCGGATGAGCATGATGAAGGACGATCATCAAGAGGTGAAGGACGATCACCTAGCAGGGTACGGCTGCTCTCGAGGTTTATCATGACATAGGGCGAATGTCAGATAACAAAGAAACTTTGCTTTGCTGGCGATCTACTGGGGAGTAGTAAACACGGACGAGTGTTTATATCCAGGAAAAAGGTATAAGTGTTTTGACGTGGTGTATAGATTAAGGATGCGGACGAGCATCCCTAAGACTACGATACGGACGAGTATCGGGTAGAAACAAATACTGACACGCGTTCTGAGATGATGGTACGGACGAGTACCAACTGGTTAACAAAGAACACGGACGAGTGTTGAATCTGAGGGGACTCTTCCGGGGAATAGTAGACATGGACGAGTGTCTAGATTCAAGAAGACATGAGTGTTTGACACGTGTATGGATTAAAGATGCGGACGAGCATCCTTAAGACTATGATACGGACGGGTATCAGGTAGAAACAAACGCTTGACGCATGTTCTGAGATGATGATACGGACGAGTACCAACTGGTTAACAAAGAATACGGACCAGTGTCGAATCTGCGGGGATATAACTGGTGTATACAAGATACGGACGAGTATCTGTATAAGTGAAATGTGAGTAATAAGTATGAGTAGTGTATAGATGAGCGTTTAACCTGCTGGAGAGAGTGACACGGACGAGTGTCAAAAGGAGGAAGGTATAGTATAAACAAGTATATGATATACATAGTGTTTAGGTAACTGTGTTGGGGAAGGTGACACGGACGAGTGTCAAGAACATTATATACATATATGGGTATCTGTGAGTGCAAAGGGGACGCTTCGGCTTTCTGTTGGGGATATGACACGGACGAGTGCCACAAGGAGTATATACTGATGTTTGTGAATGTGAGGCAACTGTTTTAGCTTTAGCTCTCCGCTGGGGAATCTGGGGAACATTCTGTATATTTTGACGGGTTGTCATTGTTCACAAGTGTTTGATTCAGAACATGGCTTATGATTATGCAATATATTTGATTTTTGTCGTAATGCTCCGTATTGGACGGAATGCTACGCTCTGTGGGAAAAATATGATGCGAATGCCATGATTATGCAAAGATAACGGTCCGGGATTCGGATCCCGTTACCGTGAAGATCTCTGGTCGATCTGCTTGAAATGGACATCCCAGCTGGGGATGAGATCATTGGTAGATCTGATGAGATGTATCTGCTTGGGGGAATAGGTCACTGATAGACCCATTCTTGGTAATGAGGGACCCAACTGGGGTTTGTAGAAGCTTTCGTCACTCTGTTGTGATCCCTCCATGTGTTGCTCTTCTGGATAGAGGCTGAAGCTCTGTGGGGAGATGGTTCCCTGGCTTTCGTACTCGGCTGAGAAGGAAGAATGATTGGCACCTCGGCTGGGAGAAGTAACAAGTGGCAACTCAGCTGGGGAGAAAACACTTTGAGTGCCAAGACTGAGTGAGTGTTGATTTGCCATCTTGCTGGGATGAAGTTTACATGCCCCATGTTGTGCCTTGAGTACCTGCAATCCTGAAAAGACAGAGAAATGCACAAGTAATCCCGAGGTATCCCTTACCGGATTCCGTCATAGGAGTTTAGACACTCCCGGGAGTAAATATATTTCCTGCAAGCACGTATTCTCATTTTTGAAGATAAGCATCTGTATTCATGCAATCAGTTTTTTAAAGACATCAGACATTTTGCAAATGGAAATGTACAAGACGAGACGTGACTGAAAATCTGGTTTTATTAATTCATGTGCCCTGAATTGGCAAGATACAGTCAAAGAAACATATCTCCTAAAATGAGGAGGTTGTTACAAATTGAGAAACAAAAGGTGCTGGCAATGTTGATGACGTTTCAAGGAGCTTCCCTTTGCTATGACTCGTATGACATTTGACATTCTTCTCGTCTGGCTTTCTGAAGAAGGATGATTCTGAAAGAAGCTTGATCCTTTCGAGGTTTACCAAGTTGTAGGTGATACAGACGAATTCAGAATGCAGTTGTTCGCTTATTCCCTTATTTTGCATGAACCGTCCTTTCGGGTTTTCAATCCATCGGGATACCCATTTTTGCCTGAGTTGTCCAATGCGGCTTTTCAACTCAGCGGGTGTACATTTTTTGTTTATTTCCCTTATTTTTGCCCGAGTCTTTTATTCTGTTTTTGACTCGCCGGGATGCCCTATTTTTGCCTGGACTTACATTCTGTTTTTATGTCCAGCGGGTCATTTTATGCGAAGTATTTTTTAACTGCATCTGAATTCACAGGGGACGGGAAATCTTCGCCATCCATAGTACTGAGCATCAGTGCTCCACCAGAGAAAACTTTTGTTACTACGAATGGCCCTTCATAGTTTGGAGTCCATTTGCCCCTGTGGTCTGTATGAGGAGGGAGGAGTCTTTTCAGCACAAGATCCCCTACTTGGTACTCTCGGTGCCTGACTTTCTGATCGAAGGCTTTCTTCATTCTTTTCTGGTACAGCTGCCCATGACAGATTGCAGCCAATCTCTTCTCTTTAATCAGACTCAGTTGTTCGTATCGGGACCGGACCCACTCTGCTTCGTTCAGCTTAACATCCATCAATACCCGTAGGGAGGGTAATTCAACTTCAACTGGTAGGACTGCTTCCATACCGTACACAAGCTGATACGGTGTTGCCCCAGTGGATGTTCTGATTGACGTGCGGTACCCATGCAAGGCAAACGGTAGCATTTCGTGTCAGTCTTTGTAGGTGACTACCATCTTCTGCACAATCTTCTTGATATTCTTATTAGCTGCCTCAACAGCGCCATTCATCTTTGGCCTGTAAGGAGAAGAATTGTGGTGTTGGATTTTGAAGTCCCGACACAGCTCTGCCATCATTTTATTGTTTAAGTTAGAACCATTGTCAGTAATGATTCGCTCGGGAACTCCATACCGACAGATGATATCTCTCTTCAGGAATCGGGCTACCACTTGCCTCGTAACATTTGCATAGGAAGCTGCTTCGACCCACTTGGTGAAATAATCAATGGCAACCAGGATGAATCTGTGGCCGTTTGAAGCAGTTGGCTCAATCTTGCCAATCATGTCAATGCCCCACATAGAAAAGGGCCAAGGTGAAGACATCACATTCAAAGGATTGGGAGGCACATGCACCTTATCCGCATAAATCTGGCATTTATGGCATTTTCTGGCGTAAGCACAACAGTCGGCATCCATTGTGATCCAGTAATAGCCTGATCTTAGCAATTTCTTGGCCATGGCATGCCCTCCTGCATGGGTACCAAAGGGTCCTTCGTGCACCTCGTGCATTAACAAGTCTGCTTCTGTTCTATCAACACATCTGAGAAGTACCATATCAAAATTCCTCTTGTACAGGGAACCGTCAGTGTTCAGAAAGAAACTACCAGCAAGCCTTCTTAAAGTCTTCTTATTGTTGGAAGATGCCCCAGGTGGGTAGGTCTGATCCTCCAAAAAGCACTTAATGTCATGGAACCAAGGCTTATCATCCTTAACAACATCTGCTGCGAACACATATGCTGGTCTGTCAAGTCTGGACACTGAAATTTGAGGTACAAAGTTGACTGCTTGAACTTTGATCATGGATGAAATGGTAGCCAGAGCATCTGCAAACTGATTCTCATCCCGAGGGATATACTCAAGCTTGACTGTTGTAAAGAAAGTCAACAACCTCCTGTATAATCCCTGTAAGGTATCAGATGATCCTGGTGCGTGTACCATTTGCCGTTGGTTTGATTAACTACCAGAGCTGAATCTCCGAATACAGTCAATGTCTTGATCCTTGGTTTAACATATCATCTTGCATACATAGCATTGCACCTCTGCATAAAAAATTGAAGCATAACACAAAAAAAAACATAGGGCATGGCAGTGATGACATTTCAGATGTGGTTGTTCAGCACGATCTGGTTCAGATGGATGTTTGACCTAATCTCGGTCAAACTATCAGGAGTTCACTTCAACTGCAAGCTATTTGTGCCTCGGGTAGTGCGTATTCAAAGTTCGAGTTGTATTCGGTGAAAAAAGCCCTCTGGTTTGTCAAAAGGGATCAATTTGTCTTGATTGAGTGTTCATCAGTCCATTAATTGTTCACATGTGGATTCATTTCCTCAACACATATTCAAATAAATCAAGATTGACTTCGGGCTAAAATTAGGTTTTCTTATCCATGATCCATGATCCATCATCATGTCCGTATTTTCATTTTCTTTTCTTCTTCCAACCATAATCCATTTTTATTTTAAACCAAATTAATTCACGTTCACATCCATTTTGGCCGATTATCTTTACATTCCAATTACCCATTTCTTTGTCCAAATTTTTATGAGAAACTACCCCTCCAAATTATCCATTAAATCATGTTTATCCATTTTTTTGTTCATTTTTTCTAAATTCACTTTTCTCATCCATATCAATTTTTAAATTCTACACCAAAGTCTATTCCATGTAAGCCAATTGCAAATTCATTTCAATAATATGTTGCTACCATAAAATTCATAAGAATGAATTCCAAGTCCATTTACATCTATGTCATTACCATTTACTATCCATCACCATTTTTTTTTGTTAGTAATTAGTATTATCATTTAGCCCATGTTATCTTTCTAGTGCAAAGCCCAATACATTAAGAATTGCAACAAAAAAATGAAAATGGGAAAACTCTTTTCTAGCTAGTTCAGTTGCACAGTACACAAGCCTTTGAGCCATGACTCATAAGTTTCAGCTGACGTTACACAAAGAATGAACAATTCAAAAAACTCAGCAAAAGTAATAATATGAACAACCTTTTTTTATGAGAAAAATTGAGAAAAAAACTCAATAGAGTTCAGTTACAATAATAACAAATTCTGTTACCAATCTAACAGAAATCAGTTACAAAGGTAACTGATATAACAGAGAAAGAAAAAGGAAAAACTGGTTTTTGTTTTCTTCAGAGTGAAGTTACAGAAATCCAGAAAAAAATTGAACAGAGAAGAGAAACAGAGCAAACGGTAGAAGAGGTCTTCCTTCAATCAATTTAGATCTCCCTTTTCCATTCTCCAATCCTTTTCTACATGAAGCTCTAGCCAATATTCAACAAACTAGAGAGAACTCTTCTTCGTCTTCACCGACTCAATCACCATCGCAACTTCAGGAACGTCTCAACATCTTCAAGGGAATCTCTTCCTCTTCAATCTTCTGCTTTTCCTCTTCATCAACTCTTCTTCCAATCTTCAATATCCCAGAACAACGATCGAATCATCACCTTCAATCTTCATCATCATCTCCAATACCTGTAACAAAGATTCAACACAGCAATCAACATCAACACAGCTGCAATCTCCATAATCGAAACTGCAACTTCACCATCATTCATCACTCTCTCCTTCTCTCAACCTTTTGAAACTTCTTCAACTGCCTAAAACCTTCAAAACCTGCATCGATCACTCATCATCAATAGAAACACTCTTCTTCCTCATCCTTCATCCCTGACCTTCATCCACCAATCTTCATAAAAAAACCAATTCTTGAACCTTTCATCAATCCTCCACAACTTCTTTGATTCAACATATTCATTAACACACCTTCATCGCAACTCTCTCACACAACAAGAATTCTCTGCACATTTTTCGCAAAACACACTTCATCACTATTAATATTCAACCTATATCATCAGTCATCACTGGTTCTTGAACCTGTGACAAAACTCAACAACATCGCAGCGTGAACCACAACGAAATTCAGAGCTGCATCAGCGGAAAAAGAGAATCGCATTAGTGAGAAAAGAAGGGAAGATCAAAGTGATTTACCTGAATCCGTTTGATGATCTGAATTTGACTTCGTCTGTCATCACAATAATCACGATTCAACATTGGTGAATCTGCATCCGTTACAACAATTCACTTCACAATTCAAGAACACGCCATTGCGACGACAAATCCGCGAAGAACAACTCAACAACATCACGGCGAGAATCTTAACTTATCGACGCTATGATGTTGTTTCTTAGAGTGGATACATTGTTTTCTGTGGTGGTCGGAGTTAAATCGATGGAAGAAGAAAGTCTCGCTGAGAAGATAAATGGCGCATCGAAGTGTGGAGGTTGGCGGTGATCTTGAGAGAATAACAGCGGTGACGTTTTTCGGCAATTAAAGGAGATGACATTAAAGAGGAGGCAGAGATGAGAAACACGACAAGCCGAAATCGTGTAAAGCCGTGAGGAAGAGGCTATCGGTGGCGGCATGATTTTGTGAATGGAGGAAGAAGAAAATCCAAACGAGGCGCAGCTGAATGAAGGGGAAGAAGAGGTTTCCATCGTTCATTGATTTATCTGATAGAAATTTAGGGTTTCTCCTCTATCAAATTGGGACTGGGCCTGAATTCTTCCATGGATCTATTATCCACACGCTCAATTTCAATTCTCACCCCCTGCATCTAGTAGACACAGACTTTGGATTTTCTGCCATAAAAATTCTATCTACACCATTATTTTCCGTTTCATACCCCCTCCTGCGCTAGACTGAAGGGAATTGGGCCATGGGTTCGCTATTTGCGCCAAGTTTATCACTATCTACACCCCCGTGCTGGAGTGTTGAGGATGGGCCTTTGGCCATTTCTGTTTTCTGCACCATATTACTTCTACTGCATCCCCTATTCTCATCATTTCTTTTGAAGTTTTAATTAATTTTCTTGTTCAATGTGAATTAATTTTCTTGTTAAAATTATTTTTAGGCATTAACATTTGGATTAATTTCTTGACAAATTTTAATTAAAATTTTTGCATTAATTTAAATAATTGTTTAGGATTAATTTTGAATTAGAGTGTTCATGATGGTTTTTTGATCGATATTGAATCGATTTCGATTATGGTGGATCTTCACAAAGCGAATATGGAAGATAAAAATTTATTTTGCTTATGGAGATCACAAGATATTTCTTGAAGTTTTTTTGGATTTCTTTTATGTGAAGAATCAACACTTCGATCAAGTAAGTAATTTCGACTTCCTCCACTTTAACGCACCATTCTAGTCATATGCGACTTAGGATCATATAACTTAAGGTGCATATTGAGCCCTCTCACCTGAGGCACTAGATTTATTTGTGAATTATGATTATATGTGTCGATTTCAGAGCTTAGGGATTTGGTTACAGATTGTAGAATTCATTTCCTCTCGCTTTCCCTTAAATCACCCCTTTTTTGCTCGTTTCGTGCAATTATTAAAAATAGTTTTAGGTGTGATAAAATTATGGAAAAGTTCATGAGTGATCCTTATAATCTTAGTTAATTTTTTATAATTGTTTTTTCCAGGTTTGGTTGGGTTTAGTAATTAATTTTGATTTTTGATTAGAAGCTGTCCCAAAATGCATTGTTTTAGTTAAAGAGACCAAAAACCATTTTTTCCAATAGGTGTGAGACCTATCTTTTGTGTGTGATTAAACACTGAAATTTGTGACATTTTTATGCTCCTTAGGTATTTTTTCATATTTTTTGGTGACATTTATTTATCCACTTTGTGGAGTTGTTTTTCGGCGATCATGCATTGTTATCTCAATTGTTAAGTAATTGTTTTGGCATTTGGTGCATAATTTTGTGAAATCCTTTTAGACCATATTATATACTGACTTCAAAATTCTAGGGATTTAATTTCAAAATATTTAAATCATTTTTTCTATTTTTCCATGTCACCTAGATCATAGGTTGATTTATGTGTTTGTTTGCTCCATAATCTAAATGTTAGGAAGACATTCATGCCATTTGCTTGAGACACCTTTTGGTAACTTTTAGGAGTTTATTATAGGTCATTTATAGGTATTTAATTCCAGTTATAGTTCACTTTTTGAACCATACTCATTTGGTTTGTTTTGGTGTTTCAAAGTGCATACTTATTTGAACATGTTTAACTTGAAACTTGTTTCTCATCTCTTCTCCTAAATGTTAACATGAATTATGTGGGAACCATAAATGCCAAACCATGCATTCTAATTTCATTTCATATCTTTTATGCTACTGAATCATAATCATTTCATGCATATTCACATGTCATTCATTCCTAATTTGCATCCTTTGTGATCTTTTACGATGTTTGTTCATCTGCCCTTACATCTTCTTCTCCTTGCTCCATAGGACTAAACCATTGCATCCATGATTGTATATTCATTCATCCACATTCATAAGCATTCACTACTTACTTTGATGCTCATTTCGGGTATTAATTCATGCTTGTAAGCCATATGCACTCATACTTCATCCATGAACCCTAACTTGCATTTAGGTGAACTTTTTGTACATAGTTTGACATAGTTTGATCTGGTGAGGTATCATAGTATACTTAGGGATCTATAGCATGTAGCTACTGACTTTAGAAGTCATTTAACCTTCATGTACCTTCACCTTTAGGCTTAGGTCTTATTTTGAACCCTAGTTCCATTCTAGGACGTTTATGGTACTTAATCGCTTTTATGCTTTGATTTTATTTCCAAAATACGTTGTAAAGCTAACCTTTGTTTTGTAGGGGGGAAGATAGAGGTAAGCATTAATTCATTCCTATCTCTTATGCATTTTAATTTTGTTTTCCTTAGCACTTGGTGCTTTGTTCATAGGCTTCCCTTTTGTTCTTTAGATTCAACTTAACTTCCTTAGGAAGTAAGTTGAACTCTAACTTGCTTTTCTTTTCCTTAGGTTTAGATTACCTAACAAACCATAGGATCACCTTTTGTACATAACAAGATAACTTAGGATTGTGTCTTAGTCCCCCTTTAGCTTTGACCTTTTTCCTTTTGAGTCTCCTTTTCTCATCTTCAAACAAAATAAAAAAGAATTAATAAATGCATGAAAGAATCTATTGTGTATAGCCTTATTCCATGGGGAACTTACATTCATTCCATCTTGGAATAGTGTAGGCTTGTATAGCATGATGTACAAGTCTAATCAAGAGGTTATTTCACAAAGAAAAATCTAAAAGATACTTCTTCATCAAAAGCAACAAAAACATGTAATAAGTTCAACAAGCTAGTGAACTTAAACCCTAATCCTTGGAAACAAGTCTTGGATAAATTCTCCTTACTTGGTGTGCTTGTTCTATTATTCCATCTTGGAATGTAGTAACAAGTACACATTCCATGGAAAAGAGTTTGAATTCACTTCCTTGTTCCAAATTCATAAAAAAAACTCTTAAAAAGTGTAAACACCCCAAATTTTCCCTCAATTTTTCTCACACCATGGATTGTGATCTTTCATATTGCATTGCATAATCATATCATCTTACATTGCATATTTTGTTTCACTGCATAAGTTGCATAGCTAGGGTTTGTGATCAGATGAATCCAAGAAGTGATCTGAGCCATATCAAAGGGCTTAAATCTTGCCAAGAGGGTCCATATGTATTACATGATCATAATATTCTCCCCAAGGTTCATTAAAGTCAAAATATCACAAAGCATTGCAAAGACATAGAGGCAGACTGAAGATTTCCTACAAAGATGACCTAAAATTAGGGTTTTGGGTTTGAGGCCTTTAATCTCAATTTTTTTGGTCATTCTTGATTCAAATGGTCTTAATATGTTATAAGAAGCACGTGTACCAAATTTGATGAAGAAATTCATTGTGGAAGTCATCTGATCAACTGGTAACTGATTGTGCAAGAAAAGTCAGAATCAGGGCATCTGAGGCCACCACCAATGGAACCAAAGGGTCATCTTCATCATTTTGAGGTTCTATGATCTTTATTTGATCTTAGAAGTGGTTAGAAGTTCACAAGATTGAAGAATTTCAAGCCATTTGCAAACTTTCCATTTTTGGACATGACTTGTAATGAAAACTTTCCATTTTGGGAAAGATTTTCAACCTCCTCTTTCTTAATAAAAAATGCTTCAAATGAAAAATCTTTAAACAGGAAAGTTGTAGATTGGATCTTCCCATTTTCAAAAAGTACAAGAACTCCTCTTGATTCATCCTAGAACTCAAGATATGATGTTTCAAAGTTGGGAAAAACCTTATAAATTTCAAGTTCATGCCAAAGAGGGATTTTTGCAAAACTGATATTTAAGACTTTGTGTGACCTCTAATCCACTTCAATGCATCATAGCAACATCATACAACATGCCATGACAAAGATTCAACATTGAGCAAGCCATTTCCATGACCAAATGTCTCAAAATGCACAAAGTTGTAAAAATGCAAAACATGTGCAATCTCACCATTCATTTACTTCTGGTCACTCTAAACCATCCTATGGCCATCCTTGAAGCTAGCTGAACTCAGAGCAACCCTAAAACATCTTCTGCATACTCAAGGACACCAACTATTGACTTTTTGGCCAATTGCTCCATACCATTCCCACACTACTATGCAGTCTTTCTGACTCATTGCATTTGTTTATTCATGCCTCAAGGATCATAAAACAGACAAGATTGAAGCCTGAAACAAGCCAACACTCAGATTTCCAAAAATCCTCCATAAGCTTCATCTCTTTGAATTTCATCACACAAGCTAAAATAAAAAACTTCAAACTTCTTCCACCAATCATCTCAAAATCAATCATAGAACACAAACCAACCATTACAATGGCCTGAAACACTCCACAACACAAACACGATTTATGAGTTATCAGAACCAAACATCACAAACTAGCCATTCAAAACTTGTTCTAAGCCTTCCAGAAGCATCAAGGTGATCATTGGAGTGGGTTTGCACAAGGAAGAGGTCCAAAAAGCTCAAACTTGGAAAGCTTCATCTCATGTATCATCCAAGAACTAATTTTCCAGAACTTTTTTTTAAGTTACAATATCAATCTACATGCTTCATTGATCATTGTGATATGTTTATTTTTGAAAATGGTTGAGAAATGAGTGTGTATCGTGCTTCTGAATTTTTTTAACCTAAAGCTTGTTTGATTCGATTCAGTGGATTCATGAAATATAAATGGTTTTGGATGCTTGATTCTTTTTAATGTTGTTTGGGGATGCATTCTGGAGATTTTGGGGGCTTGGGGTAGCTTATAGAGAGAGATAGGGAAGAAGAGTGGCCGGAGAAGACGACCGAAACACTGTTCCGGCCGCCTGAAAGTCATTAGGGCTAAAACCTAATTAATTCCTCAATTTAAATGTCAGCCCTTAGATCTTAGGTTACCGCGTATTTGGATGGTCCAGATTAGTTCATTAAACCTAATCTTTATTTACTTAATTTAATTAGGATTAATTAGTCAGATTCAATCCTAGCCTTAGAAACATGCACGCAGTCTCCCCAAGTTTGAATCCTGGCCTTAGATCTTGCATACTTTCATTTTCTTTTATTTATTTCACATTTTATTTCATCCATTTATTAAAAATAGCAAAAAGACTTTTAAAAATCTCATTTTCTGCATTTTCACTTCAAATATTTTTCTAAACTCAAAAACATTTTTTATTTTAATTTGTGCATTAAAAGAGTATTTTAAATCATTTAAATGTTTTATTTAATTAATTAATTGATTTTAATTAATTAAAAATACATTTAGGTTTCTAAAAATCACCAAAAAATTCATGAAGCATTCTTAGGCACTTAGAACAATTTACAAACTCATCATACAAATTTATTTTTAGGTTTGATCATGTTTACACAATTTACTTTGAACTAGGGTTCCTAAAAATCACATTTTTCTAACCCTAACTTGAAAGAATAATTTATGATCAACCATGATGAGTTTGAACTTGATTATTTTTGCATTGTTTCATACATTGCATCTAGTATCTAGGTTATTTATCTCATAATTTTGCATTGCATTTTCAATTTGATTTGCATTTTTCCTTTAGAATCACCCAAAAACCCTAGCTAACTTAGGAAATTCATAACTTTCTCTAGGTTTAGCTTCTTACCTCCACCTTTAGGGAATGATCTTGTGTGTGTTTAGGGTTTGTTTGAGTTCATTTTCAATTTTTTATCATGATGTATGCTTCTGTTTTGATCATTTGCATCTCATACATTCATAAAACCCTAATTTCTCATGTTCATTTGCATTCATCTTTGCATCTCATTATCATATGAACTTGCCATGACATTTCAAGAATTTGCATGTCATCTTAGACATCGTAGGACATGTTTGAATATTTCTTAATCATTTTTTCATTCATTTGGTATGCTTTGCATTCATTGCATTTCATGAACATCCATGTTGTAAACACCCCAAATTTGCCCTCACCCATTCACACCATGGCTTGTGATCATTTCATAAGCATAAACTTAATCATACCATCTCATACCAAATTTTGAGTCATTGCATTGGTTCTAAGTCATCTGCATCTAGGGTTTGTGATCTGAGCAATCCAAGAGCTATTTGAGCCACTCCAAAGGCCATCAATCACTTCAAAGGGGTCCATGTGTGTTCAAGCATCATTTTATATCCTCTCAAAGTCAATAATGGCAAGGATCACAAGAACTGGGATTGGTGTAGAAGCAGAGCCAAGCTTGACTGCACAGTTGACCTAGAATTAGGGTTTTGGTTTCAGAGGCCATAACTCCAATTTTTTTGGTCATTCTTGTTTCTATTGGTCTCTATATGGTATAGGGAGTATACATATCAATTTTCATGAAGAAATTCCTTGGGGAAGTCATCTGATCAAAGGTTGACTTTCTGAACAAGTCAGTGCAAAATCAGGGCATCTGAGGCCCCCAATGACCCAACCAAAGGGTGTTCTTCATCATTTTGAGTGTATATGATTTTTATTTGATCATGGAAGAGATTGGAAGTTCACAAAATTCAAGAATTTCAAGTCTTTTGCAAAGTTGACTTTTTGGGCAAGTTTGACTTTTAATGGAAATGTCATTTTAGGCAACTTTTTCAACCCTTACTTTTTGATTCAAGAAAGCTTCAAATGAAAAAACTTTGGTCATGAAAGTTGTAGAATAGATCTTTCCCTTTTCAAAAAGTATAAGAACATGACCTAATTCATTTTTGATCAAAAGTTATGGCTTGTCAAAGTTGGCTAAAATCACAAAATTTCAAAGTTTCTACCAAAGAGGTATTTTGCAAAATGACTTGATCAAGTGTTCTAAATCTATCAAATGCACTTCTAATCCACATAACATGATCATGTGCCATCTAAAGTTCATAATGGGCCAAGGGATCACATGTTTTATGGCTTATGGAGCAAGACTTTTTCATAAGGATCAAAGACAAGCCAAGTTGCAAAATCCATCATGGCTTCTCATCCACTTGCTGGCTAGTTTGCTGAGCCATCCTAGGCCTTTTCCCTCATCATGCTGCGCAACACACCCTCATTGTACTAGGCTAGCAAGTGACCCATGCCTCTCTTACGCAAAAGTTGACATTTTGCAAAAGCACCCATACCAATCAATAAAGCACATGTCATGTCATCTGACCAATGGGAATTGTTTATGTTAATCAAATGCAAGCTAAACATAACAAGAGGCCAGCCTGAAACACACCATAACTCAGCATTCTCATTTTTCACCCTCTCTTGCAAAAGGTTTCGAAACTCATCACACAACTCACAAACACACAAACAAACTTCATAAACCTTCTCACCATGCTTCACTGAACACAAAGCAACCCTCAAAACAGCCTGAAAGCCATAGAATCACAAACACGATCCTCACCTGACCTTGAACAGAACTTGTTCAAACTTCCAAACCAGCCATCACAAACTCTTTCTAAGCATCAAGACTTCATCAGGGGCCTAAAAGGAGTAGATTGCACAAAGAGAAGAGGTCAGAAAGTTGCAAACTGAAAAGCTTCAATCTCAGGTAGCTTCATGAAATTTTTTTCCAGAACTTGATTTTTAAGTTTCTAAATGATAAAGCATGCTTCCCTGAGTTCACTGAACTTGTTACTTTTGGAAAAGATTGAGAAATGAGTTTGTATGGTGTTTCTGAAATTTCTGCAGTTTTGAATGTTTGATTCGTATCTTGATTTTGTGTTGAAATAAATGGAATTTGTTGCTGGATTATTGTTTAGGGTTGTTAGTTTAGTTGATCTGGAGAGTTTGGCATTATTTCATGGCGTATTGAGGGAGATTGGGAGATGACCTAGCCGGAGAAGACGACCGGAACAGTGTTCCGGTCGCCTGAAAGTAATTAGGGCTAATTAATTAGGGTTTAGCCAAGTTTGAATGTGGGCCGTCCAAACGCGCGCGTAGTCAATTCCCGCCCCTGCCAGTTTGAACCTCAGCCCTTGGATGCGCATACTTTCCAATTTTCAGTTTAATTTCATTTTTATTTTCCATTTAATTACATTGTTTTCTCCATTTTATTAAAAATAGCAAAACTTGTTCAAAAATTCTGAAATTTTTTATACAAACTTTTATTTAATTTCAGAAACCAAAAATATTTTTATTTTTATTTTTTGCATTCATAAAATATTTTTTAAATATTTAAAAGTTTATTTTTAATTAATTAATTAGAATTAATTAATTAAAAATACTTTTAGGTATTTAAAAATCACCAAAAAATTCATGAAACCTTCATAATCATTTAGAAACATTGTCCAACCCTCAAACCAAATTTCTTTTTTGATCTTGATGTCTTTTGAGAATTTTTCATGGAATTAAAATCATTTTAAGGCATTATTTTGATCCAAGCTTCCAAAAATCATTTCTGCCTAACCATTGAGAGTTGGACCTTGATTCTTTTTGCATTGCATTGTGTTTAGCATGTAGTTTGTGAGGTTAAATTGGCATGATTTGATCTTTCATTTTCCATTTGTTTGACATTTTTCTTGTTAAGGAACCCTAAAACCCTAGAAAACTTAGGAAATTCATAACTTTTATTAGGTTAAGAGTTGGAACCTCTCCTTTGGGCAGTGGGTTAGTATAGGATTAGGGATCCTTTGAATGCATTTTCAATTTTTTATCTTGGTGTTTGCTTCTGATTTTGGTTTTTGTTTGATGCATTAATCATAAACCCTAATTTGAGCTTCCATATGCATCCATCTTGCATTTGCATTCATACCTTGACTTGCCATAGCATTTTGTGCATCCATTTGATTCATGTGACATCTTAAGACATATTTAAAGCATGCTTGATCATTACATCTTGCATTTGCCATATTGTATGCCATTTGCATTTCATAACTTTTCATGTATGTTCATGGTTCTTATCTTGCTCCATTTGCATCCATAGGTTTGTATGATCATCCTCATGTCTTGATTCATGTTTGAAGCATCTCATAGCATCATTATCATCTCATATATGCTTCTGGTTTTGGTTTGCATCATGTCATTTCATCTCATTTTGCATTGCATTGCATTTCTTTCATTAACTTTTCAGGTGGTAAGTAATTTTGAGAAGTGGATTTGCCTTCACTTCTCACATTTTCTTTTCATCTCTCTCTTGCATCCATGCTGCATTTTGTTATGTGTTTGAGTTTGAGCTTGCTCATTCTTTTTCTTCTCACCTTCTTTCCTCAAGTGACTTAACTTCTTGAATGAAGCAAGTTACTTTGCTTCTCCTGATCCTTTCATCTGCTTCCTGGTGGTTTCTTTGAAGATCTTTCTTGTTAAACCTCACAAACTTTAGGAACAACCAAGCATGACAATGATTAGGGTTTTGATTAGTCCCCCACTTAGTTTTACCTTTGTGTCTCATTGAGTCTTCTCTTCTCATCTCATAATCAGGGACTAAACCCTAAAGGCTTTAAGGCTTTGTGATTAAGCTTATGCCTGCATCCTTCTATTAGGATGGAGTGTATAACTTTAATCCTAAGTGTTAAACCCTTAATGTGTTTAAATCCCTTAATCAATTCACTTAATAACCATCAAGACATCAAGCTTGTAACTTGGGCCTTGCATTAGGGTTCTAATTCTTCCTTAATTGGTTAAGAAGGACTAACCCTAGTGTTAATGGACAAGTCATCCTCAAGTTGTCTTACAAATCATAAAAATCACTTCTTCATCATATCATTAAATAAAATCCACTTAATAAAGGCTTTGTTTTGTCATGAAGTTAATCCCTAATCATGGATTAAGTTGAGGAGCTTTCCTCAGCTTAAACATTCTCATCTATTATCCTTCTATTAGGATGGTGTAATGAGTCTGTTTAATCCCTGATTATGGCTTAACCTCATTACTTAACACTAAACAAAAACCACAAAAACATCTAAATAGTCACAAGTAGGTTAATGATCTTAATCCTGCATCAAAGGTGATTAAGTGTGAGAAGCTGACTTCACACTTAAGGTATTCTCATTACCCCTAATCAGAGGGAAGATGTGATGAGTTTACTAAATCCATTGGTTTAGGCTTAAGCTCATTAACTTATGACAAACTTTCAAAAGCAATAAAAGACTGAAAACTCAAAAACAAACAATAATCGTCTCCTCCGGGATTATTTTCTCATATCATTCACTCACAAACGAGAACTTGCTTCTTCCGTCTAATGCAAGACAGTTTGCATCTGTGCCAGACAGATCATACACTTGAGCATAGGCAAGCAAGCAGTTCACAAGTCAATTCACCTTTCAGTCTCTTTGGGTCGAACTACGGTGTTCTGACTTCCTCATTGCACGAGAGGATACGTAGGCATAACTTAACAGTTATCGAACAAAAGTCTCTGTATATTCCCCCCTCTTTCAGCATCATTCTCTTAGCCTCATTATCATGAGCATTTCACTCTTGTTCTTACACTGACACTGTACATTTACACACTTCACACTTCTTTTACACTGACACCTGTACATCCTTTTCCAGCTCTTTTATACACAAATTGCACTGACACTACCCCTTTAAAACACAAATCTTTTAAGCATGGATCCCGTCGAGTACGACGGACAATCTGGGTGCTAATACCTTCCCAGGTTGTAACCAACCCCCTTTCTCAGTCTCTCTGGTTCGCAACCGTCTTATCCGTATCTTTCTAGGTCCATGCAGCATTGCCTTTCCTCCGAGATAAAAATGCCTAGCTGGCGACTCTATTCATTTCCTGTGAGTTCACTCTTGTGTGTTCTCACACCCTCCTCTCGCCGACCGTTCGCGTCTGTACCATATTTGAGCCAGTCTCATCTTTTGGGAGCGACAGCTTGGCGACTCTGCTGGGGAACCTTATACTGTAACCAGGGCTTCTGGTTCTTTTTGTGGGTTTCTCCTAGCGCTTGATTGATTTGTGTTTACTGGGGTGTTATGTGCTATCTGTGCTTGTGTATTTGTTTTATTTACTGCTTTATGTACAGTTTTGTTTATTGCTTTCTTTATAGCTTTGTGCATATATCATACTGTCATACTGTGCTGGCTGGATCTGTTTTGTTGCTTTGGTGGGTGGGTGTTCTATTGAGAGTTAAGGTCCTATACCTGGGACCTGAGTGACACCTAGGCTAGAGTGGTTCATGTTCTTTCCCATTCCATCTCGGTCTGGTGCGGGAATATGAAACACGGTTCAGATATGGGTTTCTTCTTGAGAACTCTGTGCTGCAGATTTCCTGTAGTACTAGGGATATCTGGGAAGCCTGCTAAGTCTGGATGACCTTTAGTATTGACCTTCAGAAACTGAGGTGAATTAGAGGAGGAACTTTTATGGTTATTGTAAACACTGTACCTCCGGGTTAGAAGTGTTTACACTTCTCATAACTGATCCAAGTCTGAGGATCCTTGTTTTAGAACACCACCTGTGAGGGGGTTGGGCTGTTTACAGGTTTGCAGGTACCCTTGACCTCAACATACCCTGTTACTTTGTTTGATAAGAGTACTCCATCTTGGAACAGTTCTTGTGATTTTAACCCTGGACATGTGACTCTTTATTTGAGTCCCCCACCTTGGTTACTGGACTTATGAACCTCCAGCTGGATTTCTTGACATACATAGACTTATATCAGAGCACTTGATCAGATCCAGCTCAATCACAAACCCTTGCATATCATTTGCATACATCATCATTTGAATCATTTTAACATTTGCTTATTTGTTTTTCAGGGTATCCATACTTTATTTTGGCTTGATTTTGACCCCATCATCAGCATAGACCTATCTTCATCAGTGTCTACTTCAGCTATCTGCTACCTGTTTCAGCTACCTGCATCTTCAGTCTCAGCCTGTCAGTGGCCCATCATCAGTATCATTCTCCATCATTAGCACTTGTCTCAACTCTTCTTCAACAACATGACACCTAAGAAGAGTAACATCTCCTATCATTTCTTTCAGCCTGAGCTAGCTGACATCAGGAAGATCCAGACCCTGATTACTCCAGACCATATACCACTATTCAGAGAACACTATGGAGGCATACTTGATGTGGTTATGGATTTGGACCCTTCACAGAGGAGTTTGATTCATACCTGCCTGCAGTTCTATGATCCCCCTCTAAGGTGTTTCACTTTTCAGGATTTTCAGTTGGGGCCTTTATTGGAGGAATACTCATCATTGGTTGGTATACCTATCAGGGGTGGAGTCCCCTTCAACCCTGAGATGGTTTTTCCTAGTAATGAAGAGGTGGCAAGGGCCTTGTATTTGGAACCAGTTCTGATTGGGCAAAACATGACTACCAAGGCTGGAGTCTCTGGTCTACATCTGGATTTCTTGATCTCTCAGGCTACCCTGAAGGCTTCTTTGGGAGAGTGGAAGGCAGTCTGTGCCTTATTGGCCCTTAGCATATATGGGGTCATACTTTTTGCAGATGAGCCTAGATTCATTAGCAAGAATGCAATCCATCTTTTTATCCTGAGGAACCCAGTGCCCACTTTACTGGGAGATTTCTACTACTCAGTTCACCAAAGGAATGAAAAGCAAAGGGGAAGATTGGTGAGGTGCTGTGCTCCCCTGTTCCATACTTGGCTGCTCAAACACTTGCCTAAGACCGATGCATTTCTGAATCCTCATCAGCAAAAGAATTGGGCTAGAAGACTCACTGCTTTGACCTCAGCTGACATTAGGTGGTGCACTCAGAGTACCAAGGGCAGAGATATCATTACCAGTTGTGGGCAGTTTCCCAATGTACCCCTGATAGGAGTAAAGGGTTGCATCAACTACAACCCTCTGCTATTCAAAAGACAACTGGGTTATGCATTGGTTCACACTCCTAAGGCACAAGACTTGGCTGAGACTCTTTACTGTGAGATTAAGCCTAGTCTGGCTATTGTCAGGCAAGCATCCTGGGCTTGGGACAATGTCCAGACTAAAGGAGTAACCATTCTTGGGAAGTGCAACAATGTGGCCTCAGCACAGTACTATGAGTGGTCCCATGCCAGGGCTCAATTTTCTGGGATGCCCTTCACCATGGAAGATATACCTGGATCATCTTCAGCACCATCTCCTGTCACTGTCAGTTTAGAGGAGTTTGAGAAACTAAAAGAGATAAATGAGAAGTTGACTCAAGCTCTACAGAAGACCCTCTGGGAAACAAGTGATGGTAGGTTGGATATTGAAAGGTTGGAAAAGTTGAAGGTAGAGCATCTGGCCAGCATTGAGAAGTCTGAGGATTACATCAAGAAGTCTAGGGCTGGAGAGCAGATCTTGAAGAATGCCTGCAAGGAGGCTCAGTTCCAGAAAGCCAGGACTGATTTGTATCTGAAAGAGAGCCAAGCTAGGTGGGTCAGGATCACCGAAGCTCGTACTCTGGAAGATAAGAGGACTCAGGACAAGATTGAGCAGTTGGAGGCTAGTGCAAAAGAGCAACAGGAGGCCCTGCTAGCAGCCCAAAGAGAAATCTCAGAGTTGAAGATTAGAGCTGGTGTGAAGAGGTCAAAGGACCAGAGTCAACACAAGAAGCTAACTGCAGCTGTTGTTACCAGGAATCTTCTCATCAGGAGCCTTACAGAGCACCCAGCTGATCCTGTGACTGAAGCACTTCTAAAGGAAGTTCAGGAGGATGAGTTTGGTCTTGGTGTCTGACCTTTTGCTTGTTGTTGTTTTCATTTCGTTGTACTTCTCTTTTCTTATGATGTATTTTGACCCCCAGGGGCATGTATTGTAAAAGACAAACTATGTATCATTTGCCTTTTTGTAATATATGTATTAGTTTGTTTTATCTGAGTTCTTTCCAAGCAACATCACAAGCATCTTCTTCAAGGGTCTGGAAAGGTCAAAACCAAGTGCCAAGCCGGATACCTTGGAAACAAATAGGCATACTGCATTGCATACTAACCTTTTATTGGTTTTGTAGGTTTGTTTTGTTGTTGTTACTAACTCTGTTGTGATCTCAGGAACTATTGCTCGACGACGGGTGTTCCCACTCAACCGTCCACACAGATATCCGACCCGCAACAACCTTCCGGGTATACAGATGGATCAGGTACAGCAGGACCTTACAGAGGTCAGGGCTCAAATGGCCAATGAAAGACTAGAAATGAGGAATCAGATGACACAGTTTATGGAAGTGATGAACAATATGGCTCAAAGCCAAGAGAGATTGAGAGCTTTGGTAGAAAGGCAGAATCAAGAAGACCCCCATCCAGGGACTGCTGGGACAAGCAACAATGAGAGGGTTCAGCCTCATGTCAACCCCCCTGTATTTGGACCCCACCTTCATCCAGAGATCAACATTCCTGCTAATGTGCAAGGGACTGCCACTGCAGGCAGAGTGCTGCAAGAAGACCCCCAGGAAGATCAGTTCACAGTGATGGGAGCTGGGGATGAGGCCTATGACAGAAGGCTAGATGAGATTGCTGAAAAATTAAGGTCCTTGGAGTCTCAAAACTCTTTGGGTTTTTATGTAATGGACATGGGATTAGTGGACGGGGTCAGGATTCCCCATAAGTTTAAGCCTCCTTGTTTTGAAAAGTACAACGGGACTTCCTGCCCACGGACCCACTTGCAATCCTTTCTGGGGAGGCTGAAAGCGTATACCATGGATGAAAAGCTATGGATGTTTTATTTTGAGGATAGCTTAACCGGAGCTTCAAGGGAATGGTACTCCCACTTGACCAGAGCAACCATCAGGTGTTGGAAGGATTTGGCAGAAGCCTTCATTAGACAATACCAGTATAACTTGGATATGGCACCCAACAGGACCCTCCTAATGGGAATGTCACAATCATCTAGAGAAAGCTTCCGGGAGTACGCCCAGAGATGGAGACAGCTGGCTGCTGCTGTCCAGCCACCTATGTCAGAGAGGGAGATGGCAGATATGTTTATGAACACCCTTCAAGGGACATACATTGACAGGCTAGCTGCCTTTTCTTCTACCAGCTTTGCGGATGTGGTCATAGCTGGAGAAAGAATTGAGAGCCTATTGAAGATGGGCAAAATTTCTGACAACGGTGCCAGCTCATCCAGCAACACAAGAAAGCCTTTTGTGGGCCCAAGAAGAACTGGTGAGACTAATGCTATCCATACCAACAGGGGCAGACCCCAGTATGTTCAAAGATCAGTGGCAGCAGTCACCATTCCTTCTCCACTTCCTCAGCAATCAGTGTATCAACCTCAGCAACAACCCCAGTACCAGCAACAAGCTCAGTATCCTCCTCAGAGAAACTACAACAATAACAACAACAACAATCAGCAAAGACCATTTCAGCAGAGGCCATCTCAGGCCAATAGGGTGATTGACCCAATCCCTATGCCATATGCCGCTTTACTGCCACAGCTCTTGAAGCTCAACTTGGTTGAGTTAAGGACGTTGGCACCTCCAGATCCTACCAGTCTACCCAGAAATTACGACTCCAGCGCCAAATGTGCTTTTCATTCGAATGCACCTGGCCATAGTACAGAGAAGTGCAGAGCTTTGCACATGAAGGTACAAGACCTGGTAGACTCTAAGGCTCTAAACTTCGCACCACCACCAAATGTTAACAAGAACCCTATGCCAAACCACGGAGGTCCCAGAATCAATGCTATTGAAGAAGACAAGCCGTCTTACTTGATAACCAGTGTGGGTCAGATTCGGACACCGTTGGTAGAGATTAAAGCTCAACTCCTCGAATGTCAAATGTTCCCGGGATGTGAGCTAGGGTGTGCTTATTGCAACATTTCAGTGAATGGTTATGATAACTTGAGAGATGGTATAGATGGTCTCATCCAGAGTGGCCTGCTTCAAATCACAACATCAATTCCTACAAATCCAGCAATCTCATTAACAACAATTCCCGTGTCTTCTACAACTGCAACAACCATTATTCCAAACAACTCTTCAATCTCATCAACAAATGTTTCGTCTGTCATTTCAACTGACCAGATATCAACAAACGTCCCTTCTACAACTTCAGCACCACTTCATTCAGAATCTCCTACAACAACAACACCCATCCATCCAACAATGTCTCCTACAACTTCAACAGCAAATGTTTCAACAGTTACAATTTATTATGATCCTGAAAATGATTCTGCCTACAACTCACAAAATGCCACTCCTATCAGAGCACCAGTCACAATATACTACGATCCACAAACTATCATGGTCCCTTCTGCAGCTGCCATCAGTCCAGTCACTATCACAGTGCCTGGGCCAGTACCTTATGAAAGCAGCAATGCCATCCCTTGGCATTACGGCTCTGATCTATACTGCGAAGGACAAAAAATCACTCTTGAATCATCAACCCCTGCACCACAAATAGACAATGTGGGAGGAGGCGGAGGCTTCACTCGAAGCGGACGTCTCTTTGCTCCACAAATTTAAAGACCCACTGCTGAAGCAGAAGCTGCTGCCAAGGCAAAAGGGAAGAGTATGGTGCAAGAAGATCAGATTGTTAAGGAAGCTTTGAAAACACCATTTGATCAAGAAGTTGATGAATTCATGAGAATCATCAAGAAAAGTGATTACAAGATAGTGGACCAGCTTCACCAAACGCCTTCCAAGATCTCTATTCTATCGTTGCTTATGTGCTCCGAGGCTCATCGGAACGCACTACTAAAAGTCTTGCACGCAGCTTATGTGCCAGAAGAGATCACAGTCAATCAGTTAGAAGCTGTGGTTGGAAATGTTAATACTAGTCATGGACTAGGGTTTACCAACACTGATTTGACTACGGAAGGCCGCAATCATAACAAGGCTTTGCACATTACCATGGAGTGTAAGGGAGCGGTACTTTCTCATGTGCTGGTAGACACAGGATCATCCCTCAATGTCTTACCTAAAAAAGCCCTTGTAAAGCTGGAGTATGAAGGATTGGCATTACGCCCCAGTAACTTAGTAGTGAGAGCCTTTGACGGTTCAAAGAGATCAGTTCTGGGAGAAATTGAGTTGCCTGTAACGATTGGCCCACAAACTTTCAAAACGACCTTCTACGTGATGGATATACAGCCTGCCTACAGCTGTCTATTGGGTAGACCATGGATTCACGCCGCTGGCGCCGTGACCTCAACCCTTCACCAGAAGTTAAAATTCGAGTGGGAGGGCCAAGCCGTTACTATCTGTGGAGAGGAAGATATTTTTGTTAGCCACCTGGCTACATACAAATACATTGAGATGGATGGGGAGATCCACGAAACTATGAGCCAGGGATTTGAGGCCCTGAATGTAAATGAAGCATCTGCTATGCTTGGAATCTCCATGGCATCTTATCAACAAGCCCGGAAGGTTGTTGAGGAGGGAACTGCCCAAGGCTGGGGAAAGGTTTTATCTGTGGAGAAGAAGAAGGACAAATTTGGGTTGGGTTACAAACCAACTCAACAAAATCAGGCAGAGGCTGCTGAGAAGCCCAGTTTTGTCAGTGGGGGGATGCTCGCCCCTGATGCTGTCAACAATTTGGAAGACGAGTCGGAAGAGGAACGCAATCTGGAGAATTGGATATGTCCAAAGATCCCGGGGAGCAGTATCTCAAACTGGTCTTCCCAGGGAATTATAAGAGTTACTCATGCAGAGTAATTATTATTTCCTGTATTTTTATAGCATGCATCAAGTCTTGCATCTTGCCCAAGATGACAAGACTCATTTTGTAATCGGGCCATCTGTAATTTTTGTGCAACAAGATTAATCAATGAAATATCAGACATCTTTTTGCAAATGAGTCTTTTTCTTTTCCGCTCACTGCTTTTCCATTTTTCTTTTTGTACAAAAAATAAATGTCAATGTTTTCAAAATGATAACTTTATTTCACTTTTCTAAACACGATTAAAATCAAATCACTAAAATGAACAAACTGAACCCTTGCAGAGAATGCCTCCCAGACCGCACCGATAACAACACGGCTATGACTTCGTATGACTTTGACAATCCGATCAATCAAGCCAATGAAGGGGTTGAAGAAGAATATGAGCTTCCTGAAGAGCTAGCCAGATTGTTGAGACAAGAGGAAAGGGTTATCACTCCTCATCAGGAGGAGGTCGAAACGATCAATCTTGGTACAGATGAAGACGTGAAAGAGGTTAAAATCGGGGCCTGCCTACAAGACTCAGTAAAGAGACAACTGGTTGATCTGCTTCAAGAATATGTGGACGTGTTTGCTTGGTCTTATCAAGATATGCCAGGGTTGGACACCGACATTGTTGTGCACAAGCTGCCTTTAAGAGAAGAATGCCCACCGGTTAAACAGAAACTGCGTCGTACTCGCCCAGACATGGCCATGAAAATCAAAGAAGAGGTACAAAAGCAATGGGACGCCGGGTTCCTTGTTGTAACTAGCTATCCACCGTGGGTTGCTAACATAGTACCTGTGCCTAAGAAAGACGGCAAAGTGAGAATGTGTGTTGACTACCGGGACCTGAACAGAGCTAGCCCGAAAGATGATTTCCCATTACCTCACATTGATGTATTGGTGGATAATACGGCTCAGTTCTCGGTATTCTCCTTCATGGATCGATTTTCAGGATACAACCAGATCAAAATGTCGCCTGAAGACATGGAGAAGACAACCTTCATCATACCCTGGGGCACGTTCTGTTACAAGGTAATGCCATTCGGTCTGAAGAATGCTGGTGCAACGTATCAACGGGCTATGGTGACGTTATTCCACGATATGATCCATAAAGAAATCGAGTGCTATGTGGATGACATGATTGCCAAGTCCCTTACTGAAGAAGATCACCTGGTAAATCTGCTGAAGCTGTTCAAGCGTCTGAGGAAGTACCAACTGAAGTTGAACCCCAACAAATGCACATTCGGGGTGCGGTCTGGTAAGCTGCTGGGATTTATTGTGAGCGAGAAAGGGATTGAAGTTGATCCTAATAAAGTCAAAGCCATTCAAGAAATGCCTGCACCAAAGACAGAAAAGGAAGTTCGAGGGTTCTTAGGTCGATTGAACTACATTTCAAGGTTCATATCTCACCTTACTGCAACCTGTGAACCCTTGTTCAAACTACTGAGAAAAGAGCAAACGGTCAGGTGGAACGAAGACTGCCATAAGGCTTTTGACAAGATCAAAGAGTACTTACAAGAACCTCCCATCCTCATGCCTCCAGTTGAAGGAAGACCTCTAATCATGTACTTGACAGTATTAGAAGAGTCAATGGGGTGTGTGCTGGGCCAGCATGACGAGTCTGGTCGAAAAGAGTATGCAATATACTACCTAAGCAAAAAGTTTACCGACTGTGAACAACGTTATTCACTGCTCGAGAAAACTTGCTGTGCTTTAGCGTGGGCTGCTCGCCGACTGAGACAGTATATGTTGACCCACACTACCTTATTGATTTCAAAGATGGATCCAGTCAAGTACATATTTGAGAAGCCAGCACTTACCGGACGGGTTGCAAGATGGCAAATGATTCTCACAGAATATGACATCCAATACACCTCTCAGAAAGCCATCAAGGGTAGTGTATTGTCTGAATATCTTGCCGAGCAACCTATTGATGATTACCAGCCTATGAGATTTGACTTCCCCGATGAAGACATCATGTTCATAAAAGCAAAAGATCATGAAGAGCCTGACCCGGAAGAAGAATGGACTATGATGTTTGATGGGGCTGTTAATATGAATGGTCGTGGTGTTGGTGCAGTACTCATTACACCTAAGGGAGTTCACATGCCTTTCTCGGCAAAACTCACTTTCAATTGCACTAACAACGAAGCTGAATACGAAGCTTGCATTATGGGTCTTGAGGAAGCCATTGACTTCAGGATCAAGACATTAACCGTGTTCGGAGATTCAGCTCTGGTAGTTAATCAAACCAACGACAAATGGTACACACACCAAGATCATCTGTTACCTTACAGGGATTATACAAGGAGGTTATTGACTTTCTTCACAACAGTCAAGCTCGAGTATATCCCTCGGGACGAGAATCAGTTTGCAGATGCTCTTGCCACCATTTCATCCATGATCAAAGTTCAAGCTGCCAACTTTGTACCTCAGATTTCAGTGTCCAGACTTGACAGACCAGCATATGTGTTCGCAGCAGATGTTGTCAAAGATGATAAGCCTTGGTTCCATGACATTAAGTGCTTCTTGGAAGGTCAAACATACCCGCCTGGGGCATCTTCCAATGATAAGAAGACTTTGAGAAGGCTTGCTGGTAGTTTCTTTCTGAACACTGATGGTTCCTTGTACAAGAGAAACTTTGATATGGTACTCCTCAGATGCGTTGATAGGACAGAAGCAGACTTGTTAATGCATGAAGTGCACGAAGGATCCTTTGGTACCCACGCAGGAGGACATGCAATGGCCAAGAAATTTCTAAGATCAGGTTATTACTGGATCACAATGGATGCCGATTGTTGTGCCTACGCCAGAAAATGCCATAAATGCCAGATTTATGCGGATAAGGTGCATGTGCCTCCCAATCCTTTGAATGTGATGTCTTCACCTTGGCCCTTTGCTATGTGGGGCATTGACATGATTGGCAAGATCGAGCCAACTGCTTCAAATGGCCACAGATTCATCCTGGTCGCCATTGACTATTTCACCAAGTGGGTTGAAGCAGCTTCCTATGCAAACGTTACAAGACAAGTGGTAGCCAGATTTCTGAAGAGAGATATCATCTGTCGGTACGGAGTTCCCGAGCGAATCATTACTGATAATGGTTCCAACTTAAACAACAAAATGATGGCAGAGCTATGCCGGGACTTCAAAATTCAACACCACAATTCTTCTCCTTACAGGCCAAAGATGAACGGCGCTGTTGAGGCAGCTAATAAGAACATCAAGAAGATTGTGCAGAAGATGGTAGTCACCTACAAAGACTGGCACGAAATGCTACCGTTTGCCTTGCATGGGTACCGCACGTCAATCAGGACACCCACTGGGGCAACACCGTATCAACTTGTGTATGGTATGGAAGCAGTCCTACCTGTTGAAGTTGAATTACCCTCCCTACGGGTGCTGATGGATGTTAAGCTAAACGAAGCAGAATGGGTCCGGTCCCGATACGAACAACTGAGTCTGATTGAAGAGAAAATGTTGGCTGCAATCTGTCATGGACAGTTATATCAGAGAAGAACGAAGAAAGCCTTCGATCAGAAAGTCAGGCACCGAGAGTACCAAGTAGGAGATCTTGTGCTGAAGAGAATCCTCCCTCCTCATACAGACCACAGGGGCAAGTGGACTCCGAATTATGAAGGACCATTCGTGGTAAAAAAAGTTTTCTCTGGTGGAGCGCTGATGCTCAGTACTATGGATGGTGAAGACTTCCCGTCCCCTGTGAATTCAGATGCAGTTAAAAAATACTTCGCATAAAATGACCCGCTGGACATAAAAACAGAATATAAGTCCAGGCAAAAATAGGGCATCCCGGCGAGTCAAAAACAGAATAAAAGACTCGGGCAAAAATAAGGGAAATAAATAAAAAAATGTACGCCCGCTGAGTTGAAAAGCCGCATTGGACAACTCAGGCAAAAATGGGTATCCCGATGGATTGAAAACCCGAAAGGGCGGTCCATGCAAAATAGGGGAATAAGCGAACAATTGCATTCTGAATTCGTCTGTATCACCTACAACTTAGTAAACCTCGAAAGGATCAAGCTTCAATCAGAATCAGCCTTCTTCAGAAAGCGAGACGAGAAGAACGTCAAATGTCATACGAATCATAGCAAAAGAGGAAGCTCCTTAAAGCGTCATCAACATTGCCAACACCTTTTGTTTCTCAATTTATAACAATCTCCTCATTTTAGGGGATATGTTTCTCTGACTGTATCTTGCCAATTCAGGGCACATGAATTAATAAAACCAGATTTTCAGTCATGTTTCGTCTTGTACATTTTTATTTGCAAAGAATGTCTGATGTCTCTAAAAAAATTTTAATTGCATGAATACAAATGCTTATCTTCAAAAATAAAAAATACGTGCTTGCAGGAAATGTATTTACTCTCAGAAGTGTCTAACTCCTATGACGGAATCCAGTAAAGGATACCTCGGAATTACTTGTGCGTTTCTCTATCTTTGCAGGATTGCAAGTATCCAAAGCGCAACTTGGGGCATGTAGGCTTCACCCCAGCAAGCTGGCAAATCAGCATTCACTCAGCCTTAGCACCCGAAGTGCTCTCTCCCCAGCTGAGTTGCCTCTTATTACTCTCCCCAGCTGAGTTGCCACTTATTATTCCTCCTCAGCCAAATACAAAAGTCGGGGAACCATTTCCCCACAGAGCTTCAGCCTCTATCCAGAAGAGCAACGCACGAAGGAATCATAACAGAGTGACGAAAGCTTCTACAAACCCCAGCTGGGTCTCTCATTTACTGGAATAGGTCAATCATTGACCCATTTCCCCAAGCAGATGCGTATCACCAGATCTACCAATGATCTCATCCCCAGCTGGGATGTCCACTTCAAGCAGATCGACCAGAGATCTTCACAAGCAACGGGATCCGAATCCCGGTTCGGTATCTTTGCATAATCATGGCATTTGCATCATATTCACCCACAAAGCGTAGCATTCCGTCTAATACGGAGCATTACGGCAAAAAATCAAACATATAGCATAATCATAAGCCATGATCCGCATCAAACACCTGTGAATAATGACCACTCATCAACAGCATACAGAATACCCCTCAGATTCCCCGGCAAAAGCAGTTGCCTCACATTCACAAACACCAGTACATACTCCTTGTGACACCCGTCCGTGTCATCATTCCCCCAGTAAAGTCGCCCGAACACTCTTTACAAACAATACCACCCGTATTACAGATACTTTCTTGACACCCGTCCGTGTCATACCCCCAACAGAAAGCCAAAGCGTCCCCTTTGCACTCACAGATACCTATATATATATATATAATTTTCTTGACATCCGTCCGTGTCACCTTTCCCAGCACAGCAACATAAACACTTTGTATATCAGATACTTGTTTATACTATACTCTTCTCCTTTTGACACTCGTCTGTGTCACTCTCCCCAGCAGGTTGAACACTCATACTTACTATTCATGTTACTCTTATACAGATACTCGTCCGTATCTTGTACACACCACTTAAATCCCCACAGATTCGACACTCGTCCGTGTTCTCTATTAACCAGTTGGTACTCGTCCGTACCATCATCTTAGAACATGCGTCAAGCGTTTGTTTCTACCTGATACTCGTCCGTATCATAGTCTTAAGGATGCTCGTCCGCATCTTTAATCCATATACTGTGTCAAACACTTTCGTCTTCTCGAATATAGACACTCGTCTGTGTCTACTATTCCCCAGAAAAGTCCCCTCAGATTCAACACTTGTCCGTGTTCTCTGTTAACCAGTTGATACTCGTCCGTATCATCATCTCTGAACACGTGTCAGTATTTGTTTCTACCCGATACTCGTCCGTATCGTAGTCTTAGGGATGCTCGTCCGCATCTTTAATCTATACACAACATCTAAACACTTATACTTTTCATTTCTTGGATATAAACACTCGTCCGTGTTTGCTATTCCCCAGTATATCACCAACAAAGCAAATTTTCCTTTTTTATCTGACATTCGTCCTGTGTCATGATAAACCCTGAGAGCAGCCGTACCCTGCTAGGTGGTCGTCCTCCACCTCTTGATGGTCGTCCTCCATCATGCTCATCCGATGGCCGTCCCCATCGTTGATTTTCTATCCGACATTCGTCCTATGTCGTGACATTTAGCAGCCGTCCCCTGCTTGGTGGTCGTCCTCCACCTCTTGATGATCGTCCTTCATCATTTTATCCAATGGCCGTCCCTATTGTTGATCTTTATTTATCTGACATTCGTCCTATGTTATGATAAACCTTGAGAGCAGCCGTCCCCTGCTAGGTGGTCGTCCTCCACCTCTTGATGGTCGTCCTCCATCATGCTCGTCCGATGGCCGTCCCCATCGTTGACCTTTTATCCGGCATTCGTCCTCTGTCGTGATATTTTCGGCAGCCGTACCCTACCAGGTGATCGTCCTTCACCTTAGATGACCGTCCCTCATCTTATCCCCAACAGAGCAGCCGTCCCCTGCTAGGTGATCGTCCTTCACCTTTGATGACCGTACCTCATCATCTGTTTATTTCATTTATTCTTTAACCCGATGGCCGTCCCCATCGTGGTCCCTTTTCTTTTTTAAGCCCGATGGCCGTCCCCATCGTTGATTACTTTACTTTATGAACTTGATGGCCGTCCCCGTCATGTTTCATTAATCCCCAGAGAATCTTATAGCTTTACTTGATGGCCGTCCCCATCATAATACCTTTTATCCCCGTCATTGCTTTATTTTCCGCACTTTTCCAGCATGTCGGCCGTCCCCGTCATTGCTCTTTACCCAGCAGTCGTCCTCTGCTCGACGGTCGTCCTCCGTCGCCCATACTTTACAATATACTCTATTTTCCTTTTACAATCTATATCCCTTTTCTTCTTCATTCTGTGAGTGCAAATTTTGGACTGTCTTTGGTATTCAACCACAAGTTATCTTGTTTGCCTGTTAAGCCATTGCTTACACCCTGCACAACTAACTCATGTTTGAATAGGGGCAGCTGTAAACACCCCAAATTTGCCCTCACCCATTCACACCATGGCTTGTGATCATTTCATAAGCATAAACTCAATCATACCATCTCATACCAAATTTTGAGTCATTGCATTGGTTCTAAGTCATCTGCATCTAGGGTTTGTGATATGAGCAATCCAAGAGCTATTTGAGCCACTCCAAAGGCCATCAATCACTTCAAAGGGGTCCATGTGTGTTCAAGCATCATTTTATATCCTCTCAAAGTCAAGAATGGCAAGGATCACAAGAACTGGGATTAGTGTAGAAGCAGAGCCAGGCTTGACTGCACAGTTGACCTAGAATTAGGGTTTTGGTTTCAGAGGCCATAACTCCAATTTTTTTGGTCATTCTTGTTTCTATTGGTCTCTATATGGTATAGGGAGTATGCATATCAATTTTCATGAATAAATTCCTTGGGGAAGTCATCTGATCAAAGGTTGACTTTCTGAACAAGTCAGTGCAAAATCAGGGCATCTGAGGCCCCCAATGACCCAACCAAAGGGTGTTCTTCATCATTTTGAGTGTATATGATTTTTATTTGATCATGGAAGAGATTGGAAGTTCACAAAATTCAAGAATTTCAAGTCTTTTGCAAAGTTGACTTTTTGGGCAAGTTTGACTTTTAATGGAAATGTCATTTTAGGCAACTTTTTCAACCCTTACTTTTTGATTCAAGAAAGCTTCAAATGAAAAAACTTTGGTAATGAAAGTTGTAGAATAGATCTTTCCCTTTTCAAAAAGTACAAGAACATGACCTAATTCATTTTTGATCAAAAGTTATGGCTTGTCAAAGTTGGCTAAAATCACAAAATTTCAAAGTTTCTACCAAAGAGGTATTTTGCAAAATGACTTGATCAAGTGTTCTAAATCTATCAAATGCACTTCTAATCCACATAACATGATCATGTGCCATCTAAAGTTCAGAATGGGCCAAGGGATCACATGTTTTATGGCTTATGGAGCAAGACTTTTTCATAAGGATCAAAGACAAGCCAAGTTGCAAAATCCATCATGGCTTCTCATCCACTTGCTGGCTAGTTTGCTGAGCCATCCTAGGCCTTTTCCCTCATCATGCTGCGCAGCACACCCTCATTGTACTAGGCTAGCAAGTGACCCATGCCTCTCTTACACAAAAGTTGACATTTTGCAAAAGCACCCATACCAATCAATAAAGCACATGTCATGTCATCTGACCAATGGGAATTGTTTATGTTAATCAAATGCAAGCTAAACATAACAAGAGGCCAGCCTGAAACACACCACAACTCAGCATTCTCATTTTTCACCCTCTCTTGCAAAAGGTTTCGAAACTCATCACACAACTCACAAACACACAAACAAACTTCATAAACCTTCTCACCATGCTTCACTGAACACAAAGCAACCCTCAAAACAGCCTGAAAGCCATAGAATCACAAACACGATCCTCACCTGACCTTGAACAGAACTTGTTCAAACTTCCAAACCATCCATCACAAACTCTTTCTAAGCATCAAGACTTCATCAGGGGCCTAAAAGGAGTAGATTGCACAAAGAGAAGAGGTCAGAAAGTTGCAAACTGAAAAGCTTCAATCTCAGGTAGCTTCATGAACTTTTTTTCCAGAACTTGCTTTTTAAGTTTCTAAATGATAAAGCATGCTTCCCTGAGTTCACTGAACTTGTTACTTTTGGAAAAGATTGAGAAATGAGTTTGTATGGTGTTTCTGAAATTTCTGCAGTTTTGAATGTTTGATTCGTATCTTGATTTTGTGTTGAAATAAATGGAATTTGTTGCTGGATTATTGTTTAGGGTTGTTAGTTTAGTTGATCTGGAGAGTTTGGCATGATTTCATGGCGTATTGAGGGAGATTGGGAGATGACCTAGCCGGAGAAGACGACCGGAACAGTGTTCCGGTCGCCTGAAAGTAATTAGGGCTAATTAATTAGGGTTTAGCCAAGTTTGAATGTGGGCCGTCCAAACGCGCGCGTAGTCAATTCCCGCCCCTGCCAGTTTGAACCTCAGCCCTTGGATGCGCATACTTTCCAATTTTCAGTTTAATTTCATTTTTATTTTCCATTTAATTACATTGTTTTCTCCATTTTATTAAAAATAGCAAAACTTGTTCAAAAATTCTGAAATTTTTTATACAAACTTTTATTTAATTTCAGAAACCAAAAATATTTTTATTTTTATTTTTTGCATTCAAAAAATATTTTTTAAATATTTAAAAGTTTATTTTTAATTAATTAATGAGAATTAATTAATTAAAAATACTTTTAGGTATTTAAAAATCACCAAAAAATTCATGAAACCTTCATAATCATTTAGAAACATTGTCCAACCCTCAAACCAAATTTCTTTTTTGATCTTGATGTCTTTTGAGAATTTTTCATGGAATTAAAATCATTTTAAGGCATTATTTTGATCCAAGCTTCCAAAAATCATTTCTGCCTAACCATTGAGAGTTGGACCTTGATTATTTTTGCATTGCATTGTGTTTAGCATGTAGTTTGTGAGGTTAAATTGGCATGATTTGATCTTTCATTTTCCATTTGTTTGACATTTTTCTTGTTAAGGAACCCTAAAACCCTAGAAAACTTAGGAAATTCATAACTTTTATTAGGTTAAGAGTTGGAACCTCTCCTTTGGGAAATGAGTTAGTATAGGATTAGGGATCCTTTGAATGCATTTTCAATTTTTTATCTTGGTGTTTGCTTCTGATTTTTGTTTTTGTTTGATGCATTAATCATAAACCCTAATTTGAGCTTCCATATGCATCCATCTTGCATTTGCATTCATACCTTGACTTGCCATGGCATTTTGTGCATCCATTTGATTCATGTGACATCTTAAGACATATTGAAAGCATGCTTGATCATTACATCTTGCATTTGCCATATTGTATGCCATTTGCATTTCATAACTTTTCATGTATGTTCATGGTTCTTATCTTGCTCCATTTGCATCCATAGGTTTGTATGATCATCCTCATGTCTTGATTCATGTTTGCAGCATCTCATAGCATCATTATCATCTCATATATGCTTCTGGTTTTGGTTTGCATCATGTCATTTCATCTCATTTTGCATTGCATTGCATTTCTTTCATTAACTTTTCAGGTGGTAAGTAATTTTGAGAAGTGGATTTGCCTTCACTTCTCACATTTTCTTTTCATCTCTCTCTTGCATCCATGCTGCATTTTGTTATGTGTTTGAGTTTGAGCTTGCTCATTCTTTTTCTTCTCACCTTCTTTCCTCAAGTGACTTGACTTCTTGAATGAAGCAAGTTACTTTGCTTCTCCTGATCCTTTCATCTGCTTCCTGGTGGTTTCTTTGAAGATCTTTCTTGTTAAACCTCACAAACTTTAGGAACAACCAAGCATGACAATGATTAGGGTTTTGATTAGTCCCCCACTTAGTTTTACCTTTGTGTCTCATTGAGTCTTCTCTTCTCATCTCATAATCAGGGACTAAACCCTAAAGGCTTTAAGGCTTTGTGATTAAGCTTATGCCTGCATCCTTCTATTAGGATGGAGTGTATAACTTTAATCCTAAGTGTTAAACCCTTAATGTGTTTAAATCCCTTAATCAATTCACTTAATAACCATCAAGACATCAAGCTTGTAACTTGGGCCTTGCATTAGGGTTCTAATTCTTCCTTAATTGGTTAAGAAGTACTAACCCTAGTGTTAATGGACAAGTCCTCCTCAAGTTGTCTTACAAATCATAAAAATCACTTCTTCATCATATCATTAAATAAAATCCACTTAATAAAGGCTTTGTTTTGTCATGAAGTTAATCCCTAATCATGGATTAAGTTGAGGAGCTTTCCTCAGCTTAAACATTCTCATCTATTATCCTTCTATTAGGATGGTGTAATGAGTCTGTTTAATCCCTGATTATGGCTTAACCTCATTACTTAACACTAAACAAAAACCACAAAAACATCTAAATAGTCACAAGTAGGTTAATGATCTTAATCCTGCATCAAAGGTGATTAAGTGTGAGAAGCTGACTTCACACTTAAGGTATTCTCATTACCCCTAATCAGAGGGAAGATGTGATGAGTTTACTAAATCCATTGGTTTAGGCTTAAGCTCATTAACTTATGACAAACTTTCAAAAGCAATAAAAGACTGAAAACTCAAAACAAACAATAATCGTCTCCTCCGGGATTCTTTTCTCATCTCATTCACTCACAAACGAGAACTTGCTTCTTCCGTCTAATGCAAGACAGTTTGCATCTGTGCCAGACAGATCATACACTTGAGCATAGGCAAGCAAGCAGTTCACAAGTCAATTCACCTTTCAGTCTCTTTGGGTCGAACTACGGTGTTCTGACTTCCTCATTGCACGAGAGGATACGTAGGCATAACTTAACAGTTATCGAACAAAAGTCTCTGTATATTCCCCCCTCTTTCAGCATCATTCTCTTAGCCTCATTATCATGAGCATTTCACTCTTGTTCTTACACTGACACTGTACATTTACACACTTCACACTTCTTTTACACTGACACCTGTACATCCTTTTCCAGCTCTTTTATACACAAATTGCACTGACACTACCCCTTTAAAACACAAATCTTTTAAGCGTGGATCCCGTCGAGTACGACGGACAATCTGGGTGCTAATACCTTCCCAGGTTGTAACCAACCCCCTTTCTCAGTCTCTCTGGTTCGCAACCGTCTTATATGTATCTTTCTAGGTCCATGCAGCATTGCCTTTCCTCCGGGATAAAAATGCCTAGCTGGCGACTCTATTCATTTCCAGTGAGTTCACTGCTGTGTGTTCTCATTGTTCTTTTCGCCGACCGTTCGCGTCTGTACCATATTTGAGCCAGTCTCATCTTTTGGGAGCGACACATGTGTTTTTAAGCTTCTTACATGCTTCCTTTGCATCTCATCCTTTGTATGAACATCCATATGCATCATGTATGGCTTTGCATTATTGCATAACACATTTGCATTGCATATTCACTTCTGGTTTTGGTCTTTGCACCTTCATTTGCTTTATTTCTATTTGCTTTGCATCTTATGCATTCACACTAACATTTCAGGGGCTTATGGTAAGTTGTTTGGGATGTGGATTTGCCTTCATATCCCACCTCTTCTCATCTCTTCATATGCATTCTTTACTTGTCATTGAATTGAACTTGCTTCACTTGTGCTCTCTTGATCCTTCTCGTTCTCTTAGGTTACTTATCTTCTTCAGGAAGTAAGTAACCTATTCTCTTTCTCCTTCTCTTTTCATCTGCTTCTCTTCCTTGGTGGCCATATGAAGATCTTCTCTTTAAGCCTCATAAACCATGGGATATCCAAGCATGAGAATTTTTAGGGTTGTATATAGTCCCCCCTATCTTTTTACCTTTGAGTCTCCTTGAGTCTCTCTTCTCATCTCATAATCAGAGGCTAAACACTTAAAGCTTTAGGTCTTTGAATTAGGGTTATGCCTGCATCCTTATCTTAGAATGGAGTGTATAACATTAATCCTTAGTGTTAAACCTTTAATTTGTTTACACCTCTTAATCAAAACACCTAATAATGGTTAAGACTTAAACTTGTAACTTGGGCCTTACATTAGGGTTCCATCTCTTCCTTTTGGTTAAGAGGGAATAACCCTAGTGTTTAATGGACAAGTCCCCCTCAAGTTGTCTTACAAACTTAAAATTCACTTCTTAATCTCACCCTTTAATAAAATCCACTTAATAAAGGCTTGTTATATAATGAATTTAATCCCTAACCATGGATTAAGTTGAGGTATCTTCCTCAACTTAAGTGTTTTCATCTATCATCCTTCTCTTAGGATGGTGTAATGAGTTCACTAATCCCTGATTGGAGATTAAACTCATTACTTAACACTAAACAAAAACCCAAAAAACACTTAATAATCACAAGTAGGTTAATGATCTTAATCCCACATCATCATGGTAATTAAGTTGAGATGCTAATCTCACACTTGAGTAGGCTCATTATCCCTAATCAGGGAGGATATAATGAGTTTACACCCCTTGATTTAGGCTTAAGCTCATTATCCTATGCGAAACACCAAAAACAATAAAAAACTGAAAGCACAAAAACAAACAATAATTGTCTCCTACGGGATTCTATTCTCATCACACTCATTCTATAAACGAGAACTCGCTTCTTCCGTCTAATGCAAGATAGTTAGCACTCGAGCCAGACGAGTCACACACTTGAGCATAGACAAGCAAGCAGTTCACAGTCAAAATCATCCAGTCTCTTTGAGTCGAACTACGGTGTTCTGACTCCCTCATTGCATGAGAGGATACGTAGGCATAACTTAACAGTTATCGAAAAAAAGTCTCTTTGTCATCCCCCTCTTTCAGCTTTCTTTTCTAAGCCTCATTCATGAGCATTCTCACTCTCTTTTGCACTGACACACTGTACTTTCTCCCTAGCTTTTTACACACAGTCAACACATACACTATCCCCTTTTTAACACAATCAAGTAAGCATGGATCCCGTCGAGTACGACGGACGATCTGGGTGCTAATACCTTCCCAGGTCGTAACCAACCTCCTTTTTCAGTTTCTTTGGTTCGTAACCGTCTTATCCATACCCTTCCAGGTTCTTGCAACATTACCTTTCCTTTGGGATAAAAATGCCTAGCTGGCGACTCTATTCAACCTCAACCTCCAACATCGTCGACAATCCACGTCTGCACCGGGACGTAAAGTCCAGGGAGCGACAAAAAGCAAACAACAAACAATAAGCAACTTTCCTGCGGGAACTTATATTTCTCATCTCATTCATTCATAACGCAAACTCGCGACGACTATTCTCGCATTCAAGACGGTAAACGCACTCTTACCAGACGAGCCTGCAACACCTGCGCATAGACATAAGCAGTTCCAGCTATAAAAAACACAAATAAATAGGCAGCGGGGTAGGGCCCGTTCGAGCACATTCTTTATTTTCCCTACTTTTCCCCCTTCATTTCCATTTTCTTTTCCAATTCCTTTCTCATTTCAGTTCCAGTTCCAGTAGCAGTTCTTTTGTTCAGCAACATTCTTATTTCTCACCCTTTGAAACAAGCAAACAAGCGTGGATCCCGTCGGGTACGGTGGACGATTTGGGGTGCTAATATCTTTCCAAGTCGTTTCCGACTCCCGAAACCAGATCTTTGGTTCGCAGGACCTTGTCCTTTCCTTCTTCTTCAGGTTTTGGCAGCATTACCTTTCCCGTTCCTTCGGGATAAAAATGCCTGTCTGGCGACTCTACCTTTTCCGTACCACTTTCGCGTTTGTACCAGGATGGAAATCCCGGGAGCGATAGCTGGCGACTCTGCTGGGGATCGAACCCAGAATCTTTGGTTTCCCTCGTAGAGTCAATCCTAGCGCCTGTTTATTTTTGTTTCTTTGGGTGTTTATATGTGTTGCTATGTGTTTATTTACTGTTTTCATTTACAATTTACTTTACAACACTTATTTACTGCTTTCATTATTTATTTTCCATGCAACATATACTGGACTGTGCTGGTTTCATTTTTTCTGTGGGATGGGATTTGTTACTGTGAGATAAGCCAAATACCCGACTTGAATTAGAGGAGGATCCTTTATGATTAGGGTAAACACTGTACCTTCGGGTTAGAAGTGTTTACACTTCTCATAATAGATCTGAATCTGAGGATCCTTGCTCTAGAACAATACTTGTGAGTGGGTGGGGTTGTTTACAGGTTTGCAGGAACCCCTGGCCTCATCATACACTGTTACTAGATTTGTTTTAAGGTTACACTATTTTGGATTGATTCTTATGAAACCCTGGACAAATGAGTCTCTATTTGAGTCCCCCACCTGGTTACTGGTTCTCAGACCTTCATCCGGATTTTTGAACACTCATGGACCCTACCAAAGGCAACTGACAATCCAAGACCTGATCACAAACCCTTGCATATCATTCAGCATACATCATATTGCATCATTTTAACATTTGTCTATTTGTTTTACAGGGTATCCACATCTTCTTTGGTTTGGTTTTGACTGTTCTTCTGCTCAGATATCTTCATCAGTTATCTTCTTCAGTTATCTTCATCAACACCCATTGTCAGTATGGACTCAACCAGGAAGAGCGACATCACTTACCACTTCTTTGAGTACCCTCTAGCAGGCATCAGGCAGATTCAGACACTCATCACTCCTGATCCTGTCCCCTTATTCAGAGAACATTATGGTGGTATCCTGGACATGATCATGGACTTGGACACATCACAGAGGATCATGATTCACACCTGTCTTCAGTTCTATTACCCTCCTCTCCGTTGCTTCACTTTCCTGGATATTCAGATAGGCCCTCTGTTGGAAGAATATTCTATGTTGTTGGGTGTCCCTATTAGAAGAGGAATTCCTTTCAACCCTGAGATGACTGCTCCAAAGAATGAAGACATAGCCAAGGCTCTACATTTGGAAGCCACCATCATTGATCAGCATATGATTACCAAGGTTGGAATCCCAGGCCTTCATCTGGACTTCTTAATCACTCAGGCTACGAGTCATGCTGCAACAGGGAAGTGGGAAACTGTTTTGTGCTCTCCTGGCTCTTAGTATGTATGGTATCATCTTGTTTGCAGACGAGCCTAAGTTTGTAAGAAGGAATGCCATCCACATCTTCATGCTCAGGAATCCAGTTCCCACCTTGCTAGGAGATTTATACTATTCAGTTCATCAGAGGAATGAGAAGCAGAGAGGGAGACTGGTGAGATGTTGTGCACCTCTATTCTACTCTTGGTTGATGAGACATATGCCGAAGATGAAAGCCTTCCTGAATCCACATCAGATAAGAAACCGGGCTAAGAGGATGATTGCCTTTACTTCAGAAGACATCAGGTGGTGTACTCAGAACACCAAGGACAGAGTCATAATTACAAGCTGTGGACAATATCCTAATGTACCTCTTATGGGAGTTAAGGGTTGCATCAACTACAATCCTTTGCTTTTCAAAAGACAGTTAGGGTATTGATTGATACATCCACCAACGGAGCAGGACTTAGCAGAGTCCCTTTACTTTGCTATTCTGGATAATCAGCAGCCTGGGCTTGGGACCACATACAGACAAAAGGAACTGTTATTTTGGGAAAGTGTAACAACATAGCTTCAGCTCAGTACACTGAATGGTCTTGCATCAGAGGACAAATTACTCGTATGCCATTCTTCCTGGAGGATGTACCAGGACCATCAGTAGTTGAGCCTGTAGCCACAGTCAGTATGGAAGAATTTGAAAGGTTGAAGGAAAGAAATGCTCAGCTTTCTGAAGCTCTGAAGAAGACCCTTTGGGAAAGAAATGACAGTCGTCTGGACAATGAGAGGTTAGAGAAACTTTGTATCGAGCATATAACCAAGATAGAAAAGACAGAGGACTTCATCAGAAAAGCCCGAGCAGGGGAGTTGGTATTGAAGAATGCTTGCAAAGAAGCCAAGATTCAGAAGGCCAGAGCTGAACATTACTTGGAAGAGAGTTATGATAGATGGATCAGAATAACTGAAGCTCATTTGCAAGAATATCAGAAGACACAGGCTAGGATAGAGCAGCTGGAAGCCAATGAGAAGAGGAGTCAAGAAGCACTGTTAGCAGCACAGAAGGAAATCTCCGAGCTAAAACTCTGGGCTGGGTTAAAGAGATCAAAAGAACAAGTCAAGTACCTGAAGATGACAAGTTCCATTGCAACCAGAAACCTTCTTATCAGGACCATCACAGAGCATCCAGTTGGACCAGTGACTGATGCTCTCCTGAAAGAAGTCAAGGAGGATGAATTTGGGCCGGATGTTTAATTTCTCTTTCACTTGTATTTTATTTTGGTTGTACTTTAATTCTCCATGGAGATTTTGTTTGTATTCTTGATTGTATCATGACCTACCATGGGAACTTGTTGTAATCATAAACTATGTATTTTGGCATTTTTGTAATGTTATGGTTTATGTGTTACTTGGATTTTCTCTTGGACTTCATTTCTCTTCAACATCTTCATCATTCCCAGAGGTCTGGAAGGTCAAAACCAAAGAACCAACCAGGATACCCTCTGAAGACAAATAGACATACTGCATTGCATGCTAACCTAATTCTTTGTTTTGTAGGTGTTTTGTTGTTGTTTTCTCACTTTGCTGTTGTTTCAAGAAATATTGCTCGTAGGAGAGTCTTTCCCGTCAACCGCATCCACCGGTATCCGACCAGAAACAACCTTCTGAGCTTACAGATGGATCAACTTCAGCAAGAACTGACAGATTCAAGGACTCAGATGACTAATGTGAGGACAGAAGTGAGGACTTAGATGAATCAATTCATGGCTGTGATGACTGGGCTGGCACAAATCCAGGAAAGATTAAGGGAGTTAGTCGAGCGGCAAACTCCAGACGAGAACCATGCAGGCACTAGGGGTACAAGTAACAACACGCGCGATCAGCTGCAAACAAATCCACCATAGTTTGGGCCCCACATCAACCCTGAAGTCAATGTTGTTGGAAACACCCAGAGAAACACTGGAGATTGTGTTCTACAATAGGATCCTCAGGACGAGCAGTTTACAGTATTAGGTGTTGGGGCTGATGAAGTTTATGATCGTTGTCTGGACGAGATATCTGAGAAGCTGAGATCCTTGGAATCCCAAAACCCTCTAGGATTTGATGTGATGGATATGGGACTAGTGGAAGGAGTCAGGATTCCTCACAAGTTCAAACCTCCTTGCTTTGAGAAGTATAATGGTACCTCTTGTCCTCGTACTCACCTTCAATCTTTTCTGAGAAGATTGAAAGATTATACCATGGATGAAAAGCTGTGGATGTTTTACTTTGAAGATAGCTTGACCAGGGCATCCAGGGAGTGGTATTCTCACCTATCAAGGGCTACTGTCAGAATCTGGAAGGACTTAGCCAAAGCTTTCATATGCCAATATCAGTACAACCTGGATATGGATCCCAATAGGACCCTCCTAATGTGTATGTCTCAATCTTCAAGAGAAAGTTTCAGGGAATATGCCCAAAGGTGGAGACAACTTGCTGCTGCTGTCCAACCACCTATGTCTGAAAGAGAAATGGCTGACATGTTCATGAACACATTGCAAGGAACCTACATTGACCGAATTGCTGATTTCTCTTCCACCAGTTTTGCTGATGTTGTTATAGCTGGTGAGAGAATTGAAAGCCTGTTGAAGATGGGTAAGATCTCCGACAATGGTGCTAGCTCCAACAATGCAAGGAAACCTTTCTCAGGACCTAGTAGGACAGGTGAAACCAACTCAGTACATGCGGGCAAAGGTATGCCTCAATACTTGCAAAGATCAGTAGATGATGTCACCATTCCTGCTCCAGCACCTCAGCAACAACAATATCCTCAGCAACAACAAAGATCTTGTGGCAACAACAACAATAATCAACAACAATGTTCGTTTCAACAAAGGGCTTCACAAATCAACAGGATTATCGATCCCATCCCGATGCCCTATGCAGCTCTACTTCCACAGTTATTGAAGCTCAACTTGATTGAATTGAGAACCTTGACTCCACCAGATCCTTTGAATCTTCCAAGGAACTATAATGTAAACGCCAGATGTGCCTTCCACTCCAATGCACCTGGCCATACAACAGAGAAATGCAGGGCAATGCACATGAAAGTTCAGGACTTAGTTGATTCAAAAGCTTTGAATTTTGCACCTCCTCCTAATGTCACAAAGAATCCAATATCGAATCACGGTGGGCCGAGGATCAATGCCATTGAAGAAGACCAACCAACAATCCTAATTGATGACATTGCAAACATTCAAAGCCCATTGGCCGAAGTTAAAGCTCAGCTATTGAAGTGCCAAGTGTTTCCAGGTTGTGAGGCCTGTTGTGAAGTTTGCAAGATTTCTGCTAACGGTTGTGCAAATCTGAAAAATGGTATCATCAGTCTTATCAGAGAAGGCATCCTACAAATCACTTCAACAGTTCCAACTTCTACAACTTCAGCAAACATCTCTCCTACAACATCAACAAATATCATTTCAAAGGAATCTTATATAACATCAACAAACATCATCTCAACAGAGTCTACTACAACAACAACAACCATCAATGACGACGTCTCAACAGTCACCATTTACTATGATCCGGCAACATTTCATGTCCCAGATTCTTCCAACAACTTTCAGCAACATCAACAGTCACATCAACAACTCCCTGCAACTGCACCATCTCCAATCAGACCTCCTGTCACAATCTATTATGACCCGCAAACTGTCACAACTCATTCTTCCGCAACAATTAGTCCGATTACTATCACGGTGCCTGGACCAGTTCCATATGACAACAGCAGTGCCGTGCCTTGGTACTATGGCTCAGATCTTTATTGCAATGGAAAGAAAGTCACTCTTGATTCTTCAACTACACCACAAATTGATAATGTTAGGGGAGGCGGAGGCTTCACTCAAAGCGAACGTCTCTTTGTATCATAGTTTCCAAGAGTTAATGCTGAAGCAGAAGCTGCTGCTAAAGCTAAAGGCAAGAATGTGGTGCCAGAAGAACCAGTTATGAAGGAGACTCAGAATAAATCCTTTGATTAGGATGTGGACGAGTTCATGAGAATTATCAAGAAGAGTGACTACAAGGTTGTGGACCAGCTCCACTAGACACCCTCCAAGATCTCCATTCTATCTCTGCTTTTGTGTTCCGAAGCTCACATGAATGCACTTCTCAAAGTCTTGCACGAAGCTTACGTGCCTGAAGAGATTACAGTTAATCAGTTAGAAACGGTGGTTTCAAATGTCAATACTAGTCATGGACTAGGGTTCACCAATGCTGATCTGACTACGGAGGGCAGTAACCACAATAAGGCTTTACATATCACCTTGGATTGTAAAGGTGCTGTACTTTCTAATATCTTGGTTGACACTGGGTCATCTCTCAATTTTCTTCCAAAGAAAGCCTTGGTCAAGATGGAATATGATGGTCTTACACTCCGCCCGAGTAACCTAGTTGTGAGAGCCTTCAATGGTTCCAAGAAATCGGTTCTTGGAGAAATTGAGTTGCATGTGGTAATTGGCCCACATATTTTCAAAACTACCTTCAATGTGATGGACATTCAGCCTGCCTACAACTGTTTGTTGGGTCGACCCTGGATTCATGCCGCTGGGGCCGTAACATCGACCCTTCATCAGAAGTTAAAATACGAGTGGGAAGGCCAAGTTATCACCATTTGTGGAGAGGAGGACATCTTCGTCAGTCATCTGGATACCTCCAAGTACATTGAGATGGATGGGGAGATCCATGAAACAATGAGTCAGGGTTTTGAGGTTGTCAATGTCAATGAAGCAACAACTAAAGTGTCTGGTACTTCAATCTCTTCTTACAAACAAGCTCGGAAGGTTGTTGAAGACAGGAATGCCCAAGGTTGGGGAAAGCTGCTGCAAGTTCAGATCAAGGAAGACAAATTCGGTTTGGGTTACAGACCATCCCGACAAGCTCAAGAGGAGGCTGCTGAAGCTCCCAAGTTCATAAGTGGGGGAATGTTGACCCTGGATGCTATCAACATTGTGGAAGACGAGGCTGAGAGCGACTACAACCTAGAAAGCTGGATTCGTCCAAGAGTCCCAGGACAACAAGTCCTCAACTGGTCTTCCCAGGAAATTATAAGGATTACTGCTGCAGAGTAATTATTATTTCCTGTTTTAAGCATGCATCAAGTTCTGCATCTTGCCCAAGGTGTCATGACTCATTTTGTAATAGGTCCATATATGTATTTTGTGCAAATGAAAGATTAATGAACAATGGACATCTTTTGCAAACAATCTTTTCGCACAAAACAATAAATGACAATGTTTTCTTAACAAACTCCATTCACTTTTTCTAAAAAAGATAAAATCAATCACTAAAATGAACAACTCTCAACCCTTGCAGAGATAGCCCTCCAGATTGCACCGACAATGACACTGCTATGACCTCGTATGACTTCGACAATCCGATAAATCAAGCAGATGAATGGGTCGATGAAGACTATGATTTTCCTGAAGAGTTGGCCAGGTTATTGAGACAAGAGGAAAAAGTGATTGCTCCTCATCAGGAGGAAGTTGAAACTATCAATCTTGGTACGAAGGAAGATGTGAAAGAAGTGAAGATCGGGGCTAGTCTGCAAGCTCCAGTGAAAGAACAACTCATCAGTATGCTTCGGGAGTATGTCGGCGTCTTTGCTTGGTCCTATCAAGATATGCCAGGCTTGGATACGGATATTGTCATGCACAGGTTTCCATTGAAATAAGATTGTCAGCCAGTTAAACAGAAGTTGCGCCGTACTCGCCCAGACATGGCCATGAAAATCAAAGAGGAAGTACAAAAGCAATGGGACGCCGGTTTTCTTGCTGTAAATAGTTACCCGCCGTGGGTTGCTAACATTGTACCCATACCTAAGAAGGATGGCAAGGTGCGTATGTGTGTGGATTACCGGGATCTGAACATAGCCAGCCCGAAGGATGACTTCCCATTACCTCACATTGATGTATTGGTGGATAACACGGCTCAGTTCTCGGTATTTTCTTTCATGGATGGATTTTCTGGATACAATCAGATTAAGATGTCACCTGAATACATGGAGAAGACAACCTTCATCACACCTTAGGGCATGTTCTGTTACAAGGTAATGTCGTTCGGTCTAAAGAACGCCGGTGCAACATATCAACAAGCTATGGTAACATTATTCCATGATATGATTCATAAAGAAATCGAGTGCTATGTGGATGACATGATTGCCAAGTCCCAAATAGAGGAAGATCATTTGGTGAATCTGCTGAAATTTTTCAAGCGTATGAGGAAGTATCAGTTAAGGTTGAACCCCAACAAATGCACATTCAGGGTACGTTCTGGCAAGCTAATAGGTTTTATTGTAAGTGAAAAAGGAATTGAGGTTGATCCTGAGAAAGTCAAAGCTATTCAGGAAATGCCTGCACCTAAGACTGAGAAAGAAGTTCGAGGGTTCTTAGGTATATTGAATTACATCTCAAGGTTCATATCTCATCTCACTGCAACCTGCGAACCCTTGTTCAAGCTGTTAAGAAAAGAACAAACAGTCAAGTGGAACGATGACTGTCAGAGAGCTTTTGACAAGATCAAAAAATATCTGCAAGAACCTCCAATTCTCATGCCTCCAGTTGAAGGAAGACCTCTAATCATGTACCTGACAGTACTAGAAGAGTCAATGGGGTGTGTGTTGGGCCAACATGACGAGTCTGGTCGAAAAGAGTATGCAATATACTACCTAAGCAAAAAGTTTACCTACTGTGAAAAACGTTATTCACTACTCGAGAAAACTTGCTGTGCTTTAGCGTGGGCTGCTCGCCGACTAAGACAGTATATGTTGACTCATACTACCCTATTGATCTCAAAGAGGGATCCAGTCAAGTACATATTTGAGAAGCCATCACTTACCGGAAGGGTTGCAAGATGGCAAATGATTCTAACAGAATATGACATTTAAAACACCTCTCAGAAAGCCATCAAGGACAGTGTATTGTCTGACTATCTGGCTGAGCAACCCATTGATGATTACCAACCTATGAGATTTGACTTCCCCGATGAAGTCATCATGATTTTAAAAGCAAACGATTGTGAAGAGCCTATTCACACTGAAGGGCCTGACCCATGTCGCTCCCACCAGATGACACCTCAGGTCAGAAGGGGTACAGACACGAACGGTCGGCGAGAGGGATGAGAACACACAAGAGTGAACTCAGAAGGGAAAGAGTCGCCAGCTAGGCATTTTTATCCCGAAGGAAAGATAATGCTGCATAAACCTAAGGAAAGATGGATAAGACGGTCGCGAACCAGAGAGACTGAGAAAGGGGGTTGGTTACAACCTGGGAAGGTATTAGCACCCAGATTGTCCGCCGTACTCGACGGGATCCACGCTTGAAAGATTTGTGTTTAAAAGGGGTAGTGTTAGTGTAATCTGTGTATCAAAGCTGGAAAAGAATGCAAGTGTCAGTGTAAAATAAATGTGAAGTGTATAGGAGAAGTGTCAGTGTAAGGAAAGAGTGAAGCTCAAGACTCTGAGGCTTAAAAGAATAATACTGGAAGAGGGGGGAATATACAGAGACTTTTGTTCGATAACTGTTAAGTTATGCCTACGTATCCTCTCGTGCAATGAGGAAGTCAGAACACCGTAGTTCGACTCAAAGAGACTGAAAGATGAATTGACTTGTGAACTGCTTGCTTATCTATGCTCAAGTGTATGACCTATCTGGCTCAGGTGCAAACTGTCTTGCATTAGACGGAAGAAGCGAGTTCTCGTTTATGAGTGAATGAGGTGAGGAAAGAATCCCGGAGGAGACGATTATTGTTTTTTTTTGTTGGTATTTTCAATCTTTTATTGCTTTTGGATTTGTCATAAGTTAATGAGCTTAAGCCTAAACCAAGGGTTAGTAAACTCATCACATCTTCTCTCTGATTAGGGGCCATGAGAATACCTTAAGTATGAAGTAAACACTTCACACTTAATCACCATGATGTGGGGTTAAGATCATTAACCTACTTGTATTTATTTAGATGTTTTTGTTGTTTTATTTGATGTTAAGTAATGAGTTTAAGCCATAATCAAGGATTTAATGGACCCATTACACCATCCTAATAGAAGGATAATAGATGAGAACATTTAAGCTGAGGAAGGCTCCTCAACTTAATCCATGATTAGGGATTAACCTCATGACCAAACAAAGCCTTTATTAGAGTGGATTTTAGTTAATGATAAGATTAAGAAGTGGGTTTTATGGTTTGTAAGACAAACTTGAGAGGGACTTGTCCATTAACACTAGGGTTAGTCCTTCTTAACCAATTAAGGAAGAATTAGAACCCTAATGCAAGGCCCAAGTTACAAGCTTATTGTCTTGATTATTATTAGATGGATTGATTAAAGGATTTAAACACATTAAGGGTTTAACACTTAGGATTAAAGTTATACACTCCATCCTAATAGAAGGATGCAGGCATAAGCTTAACCATAAAGCCTTAAAACCTTTAAGGTTTAGTCCTTGATTAAGAGGTGAGAAGAGAAGACTCAAAGATGACACAAAGGTAAGAACTAATGGGGGGACTAAACAATCCTAAAATGTTATCATGCTTGGAAGTCCTAGGGTTTGTGAGGCTTAAGAGGAGAAATCTTCAAGGAAGCCACCAAGGAGAAGCAAGATGAAAGGAGGAAAAAGCAGAGAGAAGCAAGACAACTTGCTTCACTTAAGAAGACAAGTTGCCTGAAGAAAGAAAGTAAGAGATGAACATGAATGAGCAAGCTCACTCTAATAAAAAAATAAAATGCAGCAAAGATGCATAGGAGAGATGAGAAAAGATTGTGAGAAGTGAAGGCAAATTCACTTCTCAAAACAACTTACCACATGAAAAGTTAGCAAGGGAAATGAAATGCAATGAAAATGAGATGAAATGCCATGATGCAAGACAAAGTCAGAAGCATAAACATGATTTCAATGATGCTAAGAGATGATGTAAACACATGTCAAGAGTTGTGGATGATCATACAAGGATGAGGATGCAAATGAAGCATGCTTGAACCATGGAAGTTCATGAAAGTTTATGAAATGATATGAATGCATAACATGGCAAATGAAAGATGCAATGATCAAACATGATTCTAATATGTCCTAAGATGTCTTATATGTCATGAGGATGCACAAAATATCATGGCAAGTTCTTGAATGCAAGCAAATGAAAGATGGATGCAAAGGAAAGCAAGAATTAGGGTTTATGAACAACATACAACACAAAAATTCTAAATCAGAAGCAAATGACATGATAAAAAATTGAACATGGGATCAAAGGAACCCTAACCCTACACAAGTTCACTGCCCAAAGGAGGGGACCTAACTCTTAACCTAATGGGAGTTGTGATTTTTCTAAGTCAACTAGGGTTTCAAGGTACCTCAAAAGGAAAAATGCACATTAAATTGAAAATGGAAGATAAATGCAAATCAATTTTCCCCTAAAAACTACATGCTATGAAGAATGCAATGCAAGAAGAACCATTATCAAACTCATCATGGTTAGGCAGAATGGATTTTTTCAAGTTTGAACACAAATATTGCCTTTAAACAATTTTTGTTTCAATGAAAATTGGCAAAATACAACAAGGACCAAAAAGAAATTTGTTTTGAGAGTTTGATAATGTTTCTAAATGTTTTAAAATGCAATGTGAATTTTTTGGTGATTTTTAAATACCTAAATGCATTTTTAATTAATTAATTTTCATTAACTAATTAAGAATAAACATTTAAATGATTTAAAAATAATTTTTAATGCAAAAAATAAAAATAAAAATATTTTTGGGTTCTGAAAATTAATGAAATGTTTGACAAAAAAAATCAGAATTTTTTAATATGTTTTCCTATTTTTAAAAATTCGTGCAAGTTAAATATGAAACAAATAAAATAAAATGAATTTAAAAAGAAAAAAAGAGAAAGTCAAACAATCCAAGGGCTGTGGTTTAAAATCAGGGAAGCGGGAATTGACTTAACGCACAAACGAACGGTTGGAATTCAAACTCACATAATTATGTCATTAGCCCTAATCTTGAGCCCTAATGACTTTCAGATGACCGGAACAGTGTTCCGGTCATCTTCTCCGGCCAACCATTTTTCTATCTCACTCAATACGCATCAAAGCTTCATTAAACTCTCCAGAAATGATTAATGAACAACAATAAACAAGATTCCAGGCACAAAAAATCATTTATATTACATCAACAACAAGAATCGAAGCAATCAAATTTCACGGGCAAAATTTCAGAACAAGCATACATGGTCATTTTTCACTCATTTTCAAAATAAATCATATCATGGTGATCAGTGAAGCATAAAGAATCATTTAGAAACTAAAAATGGGAGTTCTGGAAAAAAAGTTCTTGAGCTCACCCGAACTGGAGCTTTCACTTTTGGTACTCTCTGGCCAGGTCTTTGCTTCAAAATGGCTCCAATGATCTTCTTGAGGAAGCTTTGAGGCTTAGTTGGAGTGTGTTGTGGCTGGTTTGTGAGATTGATGAAGTTCTGACCAATGGGAGTGAAAAATCGTATTTCTGTTTGGGATGGTTTCAGGATCAAATGATGGTTGGGAAATGATCAGAGGATTATGGTGAGTGATCCTATGAAGTTTGTTTTGATGTTTTTGGCTTGTGTATTGAGATTCGAAGAAAAATGCATAAAGAGGGGTTTTTGAGAATGCTGACTTGTGGGAGAGCTCAGGCTGTGTTGTGTGTTGTGTTTAGTTGCTTTTGGTCCATGTATCAAGTTGGGATAGGTCAGAGAGTTGTTGCTGGCATATGTTGATTGGTATGGTCCCTTTTGCCAAAAGTCAATGTTAGGTGTCCTTTGAGGTATGGGTCATGGCAGGCTGGTTTAGGGGCATGGCTTGGTTCAGTTGAGATCAAGGATTGCTTATGGATCAGATTTTGTGAACTGAGGCAAGTGGATGAGAAGTTTTGGGTCATTTTGCAAATTGGTACAACTTTGGCCCCCCTTTGTGATTTCTTGAAGCATAAGGCATGAAACTTGGAAATTCTTTGGTGCATTCTGATTTTTAGGTCATGTATTATGTTGGTGTAATGCTTAGAAGTTGATTTGAAGTCATAATTGGCCTTGGCAAGAAGTTTTGCAACTGTCCTCTTTTGGTGTAAAACATGAAATTATGTGATTTTTGCCAACTTTGACAAGCCATAACTTTTGATCCAAAATGAATTAGAATGAGTTCTTGTACTTTTTGAAAATGGGAGGATCCATTCTACAACTTTCATGACCAAAGTTTTCTCTTTTGAAGCATTTTTGAATCAAAAAGAGGAGGTTGAAAAACTTTCCCAAAATGGCAAGTTTGCATTATAAGTCACTTTCCCAAAAAGGCAATTTTGCAAATGGCTTGAAATTCTTCAATTTTGTGAACTTTTAACATCTTCTATGATCAAATAAAGATCATACACATTCAAAATGATGGAGAACATCCTTTGGTTGGGTCATTGGGGGCCTCAGATGCCCTGATTTTGCACTGACTTGCTCAAGAAGTCATCTTTTGATCAGATGCCTTCCCCATTGAATTTCTTCATGAAAATTGATATGCATGATCCTTATAACATATAGAGACCAATAGAAACACGAATGACCAAAAAATTTGGAGTTATGGCCTCTGAAACCAAAACCCTAATTTTAGGTCATCTGTGCAGTTAAACCTGGCTCTGCTTCCATGCCTTTCTCAGTTCTTGTGATTTTTTGACTTCTTTGATCTTGAGAGGATATAATATGATGCTTGAATATACATGGACCCCTTTGAAGTGATTGAAGGCTTTTGGAGTGGCTCACATGGCTCAAGGATGGCTCAGATCATAAACCCTAGATGCAGATGACTTTGAATCAATGCAGTAAATCAAAAATATGGTATGAGATGCTATGATTGAACTTTATGCAAATGAAAAGATCACAAGCCATGGTGTGAATGGGTGAGGGCAAATTTGGGGTGTTTACAGCTGCCCCTATTCAAACATGAGTTAGCTGTGCAGGATGTAAGTGACGACTTCACAGGCAAACAAGATAACTTGTGGTTGAATACCAAAGACGGTCCAAAATTTGCACTCACAGAATGAAGAAGAAAAGGGATATAGATTGTAAAAGAAAATAAAGTGTGTTTAAAAGGTGCGGGTGACGGAGGACGACCGTCGAGCAGAGGACGACTGCCGAGGATAAAGCAATGACGGGGACGGCCGACATGCTGGGGGTGTAAGAGATTATGATGGGGACGGCCATCAAGCAAAGAAATAAGACTCTCTGGGGATAAAAGGTAAATGATGGGGACAACCATCGGGTTGAAGAAATAAATGATGAGGGACGGTCATCAAAGGTGAAGGACGATCACCTGGCAGGGTACGGTTGCCAAAAAGTATCGCGACATAGGACGAATGCCGGATGGAAAAGGTCGACGATGGGGACGGCCATCGGATAAGCAGGATGAAGGACAATCATCAAGAGGTGAATGACGATCACCTAGCAGGGGACGGATGCTCTCGGACTTTATCATGACATAGGGCGAATGTCAGATAACAAAATCAACGACGGGGACGGCCATCGGATAAAATGATGAAGGAAGATCATCAAGAGGTGAAGGACGATCACCTAGCAGGGGACGGCTGCTAAAAGGTATCACGACATAGGACGAATGTCGGATAGGAAGGAGTTTTAGTGAATAGAGACTCCGCTGGGGATGATGAAGGACGATCATCAAAGAGGTGAAGGACGATCACCTGGCAGGGTACGGCTGCCAAAAGTTATTATGTCATAGGACGAATGTCAGATAGAAAGGAAATAGTTTATCAAGATTTGCTGGGAACTCTTCTGGGGAATAGTAGACACAGACGAGTGTCTATATTCAAGAAAGTATAAGTGTTTGACACGGTGTATAGATTAAAGATGCGGACGAGCATCCTTATGATACGGACGAGTATCAGTAGAAACAAACGCCCGACGCATGTTTAGAGACGATGATACGGACGAGTACCAACTGGTTAACAAAGAACACGGACGAGTGTTGAATCTAAGGGGATTTAAGTGGTATATACAAGATGTGGACGAGTATCTGTATGAGTAAACATGAGTGGGACACGTATGATTGTTCAACTTGTTGGGGAGAGCATGACACAAACGGGTGTCGGAAAAAGTGTATTATAAACAGGTATATGGTTCCCGAAGTGTTTAGGCAACTATGTTAGGGGAGGTGACACGGGCGGGTGCCTGGGAAGTGTATAGATATATGTATCTGTGTAGTGAGTGCAAGGGGGACGCTTTGGCTTTCTGCTGGGGAGCTTGAGAAGTATTTTTGTATATTGTTGGCGAAAGGTCAGTATTTACAAGTGTTTGGTTTGACACATGGCTTATGATTTATGCAATATGTTTGATTTTTGCCGTAATGCTCCATATTAGACGGAATGCTACGCTCTGGGAAAAGTATGATGCGAATGCTATGATCATGCAAAAGATACCAATCCGGGATTCGGATCCCTTTGCTGTGAAGATCTTCGGTTGCTCTGCTTGAAGTGGACATCCCAGCTGGGGATGAGGTAGTTTTGACATACATGACTCTGCATGGGGAAGTAGGTCATTGATGCCTATCTTGGTAATGAGGGACCTAGCTGGGGTCTGCAGAAGCTTTCGTCTCTCTGTCGTGATATCTTCAAGCGTTGCTCTTCTGGATATAAGTTGAAATTCTGCGGGGTTGATTCCCTGTCTAGCACTCGGCTGGGGAAGAAGTAAGATCACTGAAAGATCCTCCTAGAGATTTCTGTGGGGATCCTGCTGAGGATGATACTTGACAACTCAGCTGGGGATATGAGCACATTCTGGTACTGCTCTGAAGGAAGTGTTGGAGAATTGATGCCTGACAAACTCTGATGGGGAAAAAGCATCTCTGGTGCTGTCTGGAAGGTGTGCTGAGGAAATAATGATTTGGCAGCCTACTGGGGAGAAACTTTCATGCCCCAAGTTGTGCTTTGAACACCTGCAATCCTGTATGACAAAGAAACGTACAAGTTCCCCGAGGAATCCCTTACTGGATTCCGTCATAGGAGTTTAGACACTCCCGGGAGCAAATATATTTCCTGTAAGCACGTATTTTTAGAAGGGAAGCATCTGTATTTATGCAATCAATATCTTTAAGGACATCGGACATTTTTGCAAATGAAAAATAAAATATACGAGACAAGACGTGACTGAAAATCTAATTTTATTAATTTGTGTGCCCTGAATTGGCAAGATACAGTCAAAGAAACGAATCCCCTGAAATGAGGAGATCGTTACAAATTGAGAAACAAAAAGACAGTGGCAATGTTGATGACGCTTCAAGGAGCATTCCCTTTTGCTATGACTTGTATGACTTTTGACCTTCTTCTCATCTTGCTTTCTGAGGGAGGCTGATCCTGATCGATGCTTTAACCTTTCGAAGCTTGCCATGTTGTAAGTGACAGACGAATTCAGAATGCAGTTGTTCACTTATTCCCTTATTTTGCGCGGATCGCCCTTTCGGGTTTTCAATCCACCGGGATACCCATTTTTGCCTGAGTCGTCCAATGCGGATTTTCAACTTAGCGGGTGTACATTTTTTATTTATTTTCCCTTATTTTTTCCCGAGTCTTTCATTCTGTTTTTGACTCGCCGGGATGCCCTATTTTTGCCTGGACTTACATTCTGTTTTTATGTCCAGCGGGTCATTTTATGCGAAGTATTTTTTAACTGCCTCTGAATTCACAGGGGACAAGAAGTCTTCACCATCCATAGTGCTGAGCATCAAAGTTCCACCTGAGAAAACTTTCTTTACTATGAATGGACCATCATAATTCGGAGTCCACTTGCCCCTGTGATCTGTATGAGGAGGGAGGAGCCTTTTCAGCACAAGATCTCCTACTTGGTACTCTCGAAGCCTGACTTTCTGATCGAAGGCTTTCTTCATCCTTTTCTGATACAGCTGCCCATGACAGATTGAAGCTAACCTCTTCTCTTCAATCAGATTCAGTTGTTCGTATCGGGATCGGACCCACTCTGCTTCATTCAGTTTAACATCCATCAGTACCCGCAAGGAGGGTAATTCAACTTCAACAGGTAGGACTGCCTCCATACCATACACAAGCTGATACGGTGTTGCCCCAGTGGATGTTCTGATTGACATACGGTACCCATGCAAGGAAAATGGTAGCATTTCATGCCAGTCTTTGTAGGTAATTACCATCTTCTGCACAATCTTCTTGATATTCTTGTTAGCTGCCTCAACAGCGCCATTCATCTTTGGCCTGTAAGGAGAAGAGTTGTGGTGTTGTATCTTGAAGTCCCGACATAGTTCCGCCATCATTTTGTTGTTCAAGTTGGAACCATTATCAGTAATGATTCGTTCAGGAACTCCATACCGACAGATGATGTCTCTTTTCAGAAATAGGGCTACCACTTGTCTTGTAACATTTGCATAAGAAGCTGCTTCAACCCACTTGGTGAAATAGTCAATGGCAACCAGGATGAATCTGTGGCCATTTGAAGCAGTCGGTTCAATCTTGCCAATCATATCAATTCCCCACATGGCAAAGGGCCAAGGTGAAGACATCACATTCAGAGGATTTGGAGGCACATGCACTTTATCCGCATAAATCTGGCATTTATGACATTTTCTGGCATAAGCACAACAGTCTGCATCCATTGTGATCCAGTAGTAGCCTGACCTTAGCAACTTCTTAGCCATAGCATGTCCTCCTGCATGGGTACCAAAGGATCCTTCATGCACCTCGTGCATCAACAAGTCTGCTTCTGTCTTATCAACACATCTGAGAAGTACCATATCAAAGTTTCTCTTGTACAAGGAACCATCAGTATTCAGGAAGAAACTACCAGCTAGCCTTCTTAATGTCTTTTTGTCATTGGACGATGCCCCAGGTGGGTATGTTTGATCCTCCAAGAAGCACTTGATGTGGTGGAACCAAGGCTTATCATCTTTAACAACATCTGCTGAGAACACGTATGCTGGTCTGTCGAGTCTGGACACTGAAATTCGGGGTACAAAGTTAGCAGCTTGAACTTTGATCATGGATGAAATGGTAGCCAGAGCATCTGCAAACTGATTTTCATCTCGAGGGATATACTCAAGCTTGACTGTTGTGAAGAAAGTCAACAACCTCCTTGTATAATCCCGATAAGGTATAAGATGATCCTGGTGAGTGTACCATTTGCCGTTGGTTTGATTAATTACCAGGGCTGAATCTCCAAACACAGTCAAAGTCTTGATCCTGAGGTCAATGGCTTCCTCAATACCCATAATACAAGCTTCGTATTCAGCTTCGTTGTTAGTGCAGTTAAAGGTGAGTTTTGCCGAGAAAGGCATGTGAACTCCCTTAGGTGTAATGAGTACTACACCAACACCACGACCATTCATATTAACAGCCCCATCAAACATCATGGTCCACTCTTCTTCCGGGTCAGGCCCTTCAGTGTGAACAGGCTCTTCGTGATCTTTTGCTCTTATGAACATGATGTCTTCATCAGGGAAGTCAAATCTCATGGGATGGTAATCGTCAATGGGTTGCTCAGCGAGATAATCAGACAATACACTGCCTTTGATGGCTTTCTGAGAGGTGTACTGAATATCATATTCTGTGAGGATCATTTGCCATCTTGCAACCCGTCCGGTAAGTGATGGCTTCTCGAATATATACTTGACTGGGTCCATCTTTGATATCAATAAGGTAGTGTGGGTCAACATATACTGTCTCAGTCGGCGAGCAGCCCACGCTAAAGCACAACAAGTTTTCTCGAGCAGTGAATAACGTTGTTCACAGTCGGTAAACTTTTTGCTTAGGTAGTATATTGCATACTCTTTTCGACCAGACTCGTCATGCTGGCCCAGCACACACCCCATTGACTCTTCTAATACGGTCAAGTACATTATTAGAGGTCTTCCTTCAACTGGTGGCATAAGGATTGGAGGCTCCTGTAAGTATTCCTTGATTTTGTCAAAAGCCCTCTGGCAGTCTTCGTTCCACCTGACCGTTTTTTCTTTTCTTAACAACTTGAACAAGGGTTCACAGGTTGCAGTAAGATGAGATATGAACCTTGAAATGTAGTTCAATCTTCCTAGAAACCCCCGAACTTCTTTTTCAGTCTTCGGTGCAGGCATTTCTTGAATGGCTTTTACTTTGTCAGGTTCAACTTCAATTCCCTTTTCACTTACAATAAATCCCAGCAGCTTACCGGATCGCACCCCGAATGTACATTTGTTCGGGTTTAACTTCAACTGGTACTTCCCCAGACGCTTGAATAACTTCAATAGATTCAACTAGTGGTCTTCTTCTGTGAGGGACTTGGCAATCATGTCATCCACATAACATTCAATTTCTTTGTGGATCATGTCATGGAATAATGTTACTATAGCCCATTGATAAGTGGCACCCGCATTCTTCAGTCCGAATGGCATCACCTTATAACAGAACGTGCCCCAAGGTGTGATGAAAGTTGTCTTCTCCATGTATTCAGGTGACATTTTGATCTGATTATATCCTGAAAATCCGTCCATGAAGGAGAATACCGAGAACTGAGCCGTATTGTCAACCAATACATCAATGTGAGGTAAAGGGAAGTCATCTCTCGGGCTGGCTCTGTTCAGGTCCCGGTAATCCACACACATTCTCACCTTGCCATCCTTCTTAGGCACGGGTACAATATTAGCAACCCACGGCGGATATCTAGTCACAGCAAGGAAATCGGCGTCCCACTGCTTTTGTACCTCTTATTTTATCTTCATTGCCATATCTGGGCGAGTACGGCGCAACTTCGTTTTTACCGGTGGGCAGTCTTCTCTCAGAGGTAGCTTGTGCATGACGATATCGGTGTCTAACCCTGGCATATCCTGATAAGACCAAGCGAAAACATCCACATATTCCCGAAGCATATCAATCAGTTTCTCTTTCACTGAATCTTGTAAGTAGGCCCCGATCTTGACTTCTTTCACTTCTTCTTCTGTACCAAGATTAACCGTTTCGGCCTCCTCCTGATGATGAGTGATAACCTTCTCCTCTTGCCTTAACAACCTAGCTAGCTCTTCAGGTAGCTCATAATCTTCTTCAACCCCTTCATCATCCTGATTGATTGGATTGTCAAAGTCATACGAAGTCATAGCAGTGTTGTTGTCGGTGCAGTCTGGAGGACACTTTCTGCAAGGGTTTAGATTGGTTTATTTTAGTGATCAGTTTTATCTTATTTAGAAAAAGTGAAAATGAAGTTATTTATTCTGAAAAAAACATTGCCATTTTATTTTTGTACAAAAAGTGAAAAATGAAAAACAGTGAGCGGAGAAAGAAAAGACTCATTTGCAAAAGATGTCCTGATATTCATTAATTTGATCTTTGCACAAAATACAAGATGGCCCGATTACAAAATGAGTCTTGACATCTTGGGCAAGATGCAAGACTTGATGCATGCTTTAAAATACAGGAAATAATAATTACTCTGCAGGAGTAACCCTTATAATTTCCTGGGAAGACCAGTTTGAGACATGGCTCCCCGGGGTCCTTGGACGTATCCAACTTTCCAGGTTGCGCTCATCTTCCGACTCATCTTCCAAGTTGTTCACAGCATCCGGGGTGAGCATTCCCCCGCTAATAAACTCGGGCTCTTTTGCAGCCTCTGATTGATCTTGTTGGGTTAGTTTGTAACCCAACCCAAATCGGTCTTCTTTCTTCTCCACGGGCAACAGCTTGCCCCAGCCTTGGGCGGTACCTTCCTCAACAACCTTCCGGGCTTGCTGGTATGATGTTATGGAAGTTCCCAGTATAGCAGATGCTTCATTAATGTTCAAGGCCTCAAACCCTTGGATCATGGTTTCATGGATCTCCCCATCCATTTCTATGTACTTATACGTAGCCAGCTAGCTAACAAAGATGTCCTCCTCCCCACAGATGGTGATGATTTGGCCTTCCCACTCGAATTTCAGATTCTGGTGAAGGGTAGACGTAACAGCGCCAGCGGTGTGGATCCAGGGTCTACCCAACAAACAGCTGTAGGCCGGCTGTATGTCCATCACAATGAAGGTAGTTTTAAAAGTCTGCAGGCCAATCATCACAGGCAGATCAATCTCCCTAAGCACTGATCTTTTAGAGCCATCAAATGCTCTCACCACCAAATTACTCGGACGCAATGCCAAGCCATCATACTCCAGCTTCACCAAGGATTTCTTTGGTAGAACATTGAGTGATGACCCAGTGTCCACCAACACATGAGATAGAACAACCCCCTTGCATTCCAAGGTTATATGTAAAGCCTTGTTGTGGTTACGTCCCTCTGTTGTTAAGTCAGCATTGGTAAAGCCCAGTCCATGACTGGTGTTAACATTCGCAACCACAGTTTCTAACTGATTAACAGTGATCTCCTCCGGCACGTATGCTGCGTGCAGGACTTTCAACAGTGCGTTCCTGTGAGCTTCAGAACACATCAACAGTGATAATATGGAGATTTTTGAGGGAGTTTGGTGAAGCTGATCCACCACCTTGTAATCACTTCTTTTTATGATTCTCATAAACTCGTCTACATCTTGTTCAAAAGATGTCTTCTGAGTTTCTTTGGCAGCCGGCTCTTCAGGTACCACACTCTTTCCTTTTGCTTTGGCAGCAGCTTCTGCTTCAGCATTAGGTTTTTGCACTTGTGAGGCAAAGAGGCGTCCGCTTCTGGTGAAGCCTCCGCCTCCCCCAACATTATCAATTTGTGGAGAAGAGGTTGATGAATCTAGAGTGATTTTCTCCCCATTGCAGTAGAGATCAGAGCCATAATGCCAAGGTATGGCATTACTGCTCTCATAAGGAACGGGCCCAGGTACCGTAATAGTAACTGGGCTGAGTGCTGCAGAAGAGGGTACTGTAATGGTGTGCGGATCATAGTAAATTGTGACTGGTGATCTGGTAGGAGGTGCCATAATTTGTTGTTGGAAATTGCTGCTGGGAGGAACACTTGATGGGTCATAGTAGATTGTAACTGCTGAGATATCTTCGTTAATTTTTGCTGGCGTTGTAGAAGATTCTGCTAATAACACGGATGCTGATGTTGTAGAAGAAAGGGTTGTTGACATTTGATTTGTTGAAGTGATGGATGGAGCCATTGCTGATGATATTGATGAATCAGTAGGAATGATTGTTGCTGCTGTTGTAGAAGAATCGGGAATTGTTGTTAAAGGAATTGCTGGATTTGTAGGCGCCGTTGTTGAAATCTGAAGGATACCATCCTTGATAATACTGTCTATGTCGTCTCTCAACCTTTCACACCCATTGACTGCAATGTTGCAATACCCACAACCGAGCTCACACCCGGGGAACACTTGGCACTCTAGAAGCTGAGCTTTAATTTCGACCAAAGGTGTTCGAATTTGTGCAACACTGGTGATCAAAGTAGCTGGATTGTCTTCCTCAATGGCATTAATCCTCGGCCCACCATGATTAGGAATAGGATTCTTGTTGACATTCAGGGGAGGTGCAAAGTTGAGGGCTTTAGAATCCACCAGATCTTGGACTTTCATTTGTAAGGCCCTGCATTTTTCGGTATTGTGACCAGGTGCATTGGAGTGGAAAGCACACCTGGCATTGACATCATAATTCCTTGGGAGGTTGAGGGGATCTGGTGGTGCCAACGTCCTTAACTCAACCAAGTTGAGCTTCAGGAGTTGTGGCAATAAGGCGGCATAAGGCATAGGGATGGGATCAATCACCCTGTTTGCTTGTGACGGTCTTTGTTGGAGTGGACGCTGTTATTGGTTGCTATTGTTGTTGTTGTAGGTTCTCTGCTGTGGAAATTGAGATTATTGCTGATAGTGAGGTTGCTGCTGAGGATATGCTGATTGTTGAGGAATCGGAGCTGGGATGGTGACAGCTGCTACTGACCGGTGAACAAACTGAGGTCTGCCCCTGCTTGCATGAATGGAATTGGTCTCACCGGCTCTTCGGGGTCCCACAAAAGGCTTCCTGGGATTACTGGATGAACTTGCACCGCTATTAGAAATCTTACCCATTTTTAATAGACTTTCAATCCTTTCACCAGCTATGACGACATCAGCAAAGCTGGTAGAGGAAAAGGCAGCCAGCCTATCAATATATGTTCCTTGCAGAGTATTCATGAACATGTCGGCCATTTCTCTTTCCGACATGGGTGGTTGGACAGCAGCAACAAGCTGTCTCCACCTTTGGGCATATTCCCTGAAGCTTTCTCTGGAAGACTGGGACATTCCCATCAGGAGGGTCCTGTTAGGAGCCATGTCCAACTTGTATTGATACTGCCTGATGAAGGCTTCAGCTAAGTCCTTCCAACATCTAACGGTAGCTCTGGTCAGGTGTGAATACCACTCCCTTGAAGCCCCAGTCAGACTGTCTTCAAAGTAGAACATCCACAGCTTCTCATCCATAGTATAAGCTTTAAGTCTTCCCAGGAAAGACTGCAAGTGAGTTCGTGGACAAGAGGTTCCATTGTATTTCTCAAAGCACGGGGGTTTGAATTTGTGGGGAATTCTCACCCCATCCACTAGCCCCATATCCATTACATCGAAGCCCAAGGAATTTTGAGACTCCAAAGATCTCAATTTCTCAGCAATTTCATCTAACCTCCGGTCATAAACTTCATCTCCTGCTCCCATAACAGTAAACTGCTCTTCTTGAGGATCTTCTTGCAAGATCCTGCCTGCAGCAGTGTTTCCTTGCACATTTCCCGGGATGTTGACTTCCAGATGTAGATGAGGTCCAAATACTGGTGGATTAACATGAGGCTGACCCCTTTCATTGCTACTTGTTCCTCCAGTGCCAGGATGAGGTTCCTCGGGGGTTTGTCTTTCTACCAATGCCCTTAACCTTTCTTGGATCTGGGCCAAGCCAGTCATCACAGTCATGAATTGAGCCATTTGGTTCCTCATCTCCACTCTTTCATTAGCCATCTGAGTTCTGACCTCAGTCAGGTCCTGCTGTACTTGCTCCATTTGGATACCAGGAAGATTGTTGCGAGTAGGGCACCGGTGCGTACGGTTGACAGGGAACACCCGGCGGCGAGCAATATTTCCTGAGAGCACAACAGAGTTAGAAACAAATAATAACAAAACCTACAAAACAAAACAAGGTTAGTATGCAATGCAGTATGCTTATTTGTTTTCCAAGGTATCCGACTTGGTTCTTGGTTTTGACCTTTCCAGACCTCGAGGAAGATGCTTGATGTTGTTGAGGAAGGAAACCCAGTGAAAATAAACTAATATATTACAAATACTAAACAATACATAGTTTGTTTTACAACACATGCCCCTGGAGGATCAAAATACAACAAAAAGAAAAGTACATCAAATGGAAATGAACAACAAGCAAAGAAGTCAAACATCCAATCCAAACTCATCCTCCTTAACCTCCTTCAGAAGTGCCTCAGTCACTGGACCAGCTGGATGCTCTGTAATGGTCCTTATGAGGAGGTTCCTGGTGGCAATGGCAGTGGTCAGCTTCTTGTGTCTGTCCTGATCCTTTGATCTTTTCAATCCATCCCTAAGCTTTAACTCTGAAATCTCCTTCTGGGCTGCCAACAAAGCTTCATGCTGCTTCTTTTCATTGGCCTCTAACTGTTCAATCTTGGCCTGAGTCTTCTGATCTTCTTGTGTCCGGGCTTCGGTGATCCTGACCCACCTAGCACGACTCTCCTGCAGATAGAGCTCAGTCCTAGCCTTCTGAAACTTGGCTTCTTTACAGGCATTCTTCAATATTTGTTCCCCAGCCCTTGCTTTCTTGATATAGTCCTCTGTCTTCTCAATTTTGGCCAGATGCTCCACCCTAAGCTTTTCCAACCTCTCAATGTCCAGACGACCATCACTCCTTTCCCAAAGGGTCTTCTTTAAAGCTTGAGATAGGTTCTCATTTCTTTCCTTCAACTTCTTGAATTCTTCCAGGCTGACAGTGGCTGGAGGTGGTACTGTAGAGGGTCCAGGTATGTCCTCAATGGTGAAAGGCATTCCAGTGATTTGGGCTCTAGTACGGGACCAATCATAGTACTGAGCTGAAGAAACATTATCACACCTCCCTAGAATAGCCATCCCTTTTGTCTGGATGTTGTCCCAAGCCCAGGATGCTTGCCTGACAGCAGCTAGATTAGGTTTTATTTCACAATACAAGGTCTCAGCTAAATCTTGCACTCTGGGAGGGTGAACCAAAGCATAGCCCAGTTGTGTCTTAAACAGCAAAGGGTTGTAGTTGATGCAACCCTTTACTCCTATCAGAGGCACATTTGGGTATTGCCCACAGCTAGTGATAATGTCTTTGCCTTTGGTGCTCTGGGTGCACCATCTGATATCATCTGAAGTCAAAGCAATGAGCCTCTTGGCCCAATTCTTCTGCTGGTGAGGATTCAGGAAGGCATCTGACTTAGGCAGGCGTCTGAGCAGCTAGGTATGAAACAAAGGAGCACAACATCTCACCAACTTCCCCCTTTGTTTCTCATTCCTCTGATGGATGGAGTAATAGAAATCTCCCAGCAATGTGGGTACTCTGCAAATTTGGGCTCATCTGCAAACAGTATAACCCCATATATGCTGAGGGCTAACAGTGCACAGACTGCCCTCCATTCTCCCAAGGAGGCCTTCAGGATGGCCTGAGAAATCAAGAAATCTAAGTGAAGACCAGGGATCCCAGCTTTTGTTGTCATGCTTTGCTCAATCAAAGCAGGCTCTAGGTACAGTGCTTTTGCTACTTCTCCATTGCTGGGAAAAGTCATCTCTGGGTTGAAAGGGAGTCCACCTCTGATAGATACTCCAATCAATGAGGAAAACTCTTCAAGTAGAGGCCCTAACTGAAAGTCTAAGAAGGTGAAGCATCTCAAAGGAGGGTCATAAAACTGCAAGCAGGTGTGGATCATGCTCCTCTGAGAAGGGTCTAGGTCCATAATCATATCCAAGATACCTTCATAAAGCTCTCTGAATAATGTGATATGGTCAGGAGTAATAAGTGACTGGACCTGCCTGATGCCAGTCAGCACAGGCTCAAAGAAATGGTAGGATATGTTGCTCTTCCTGGGAGTAGCCATAAATGCTGAAGAGGATGAAGATAGGTGCTGATGAGGATCAAGGCTGATACTGGAGATGAGCCACTGATAGGTTGAGGCTGATGATGATGAAGACAACTGAAGCAGACAACTGATGAAGCAGAGGTCTATGTAGAAGAAGGGGTCAAAACCAAGCCAGATATAGTGTGGATACCCTGAAAAACAAATAAACAAATGTTAAATGATGCAATGATAATGTATGCAAATGATATGAAAGGGTTTGTGGTCAAGCTGGATCTGATTATCTGTCTTGATATAAGCCCATATATGTTCAGAGAAGTCCAGATGGAGGTCCAGAAATCCAGTAACCAAGGTGGGGGACTCAAATAAAGAGTCACATATCCAGGGTTAATCACAAGAACTGTCCAAAGTGGAGTACTCTTAAACAAAACAAAACAGGGTATGATGTGGCCAAGGGTACCTGCAAACCTGTAAACAGACAAACCCCCATCACAGGTAGTGTTCTAGAACAAGGATCCTCAGACTTGGATCAGTTATGAGAAGTGTAGACACTTCTAACCCGGAGGTACAATGTTTACAATAACCATAAAAGATCCTCCTCTAATTCACCTCAGCTTCTGAAGGTCATAATAGAGGTCATCCAGACTTAGCAGGCTTCCCAGATAGCCCTAGCACTACAGGAAATCTGTAGCACAGAGTTCTCAAGAAGAAACCCACACCTGAACCGTGTTTCATATTCCCGCACCAGACCGAAATGGAATGGGAAAGAACATGAACCACTCTAGCCTAGGTATCACTCAGGTCCCAGGTATAGGACCTCAAACTCTCAATGGAACCCCCCCATCAAATCAACACCAGATCGAACAATGACAGTATGAAATAATGCAAAACTGTAAAGAAAGCAATAAATAAAACTGTACAGAAAGCAATAAACAAAGAAAAATAAATAAACACACATAGCACATAACACCCCAGTAAACACAAATCAAACAAGCGCTAGGAGGAACCCACAAAAAGAACCAGAAGCCCTGGTTACAGTATAAGGATCCCCAACAGAGTCGCCAAGCTGTTGCTCCCACTAGATGACACCTCAGGTCAGAAGGGGCACATACGCGAACGGTCGGCGAGAGGGATAAGAACACACAAGAGTGAACTCAGAAGGGAAAGAGTCGCCAGCTAGGCATTTTTATCCCGAAGGAAAGGTAATGTTGCATAAACCTGAGGAAAGATGGATAAGACGGTCGCGAACCAGAGAGACTGAGAAAGGGGGTTGGTTACAACCTGGGAAGGTATTAGCACCCAGATTGTCCGCCGTACTCGACGGGATCCATGCTTGAAAGATTTGTGTTTAAAAGGGGTAGTGTCAGTGAAATCTGTGTATCAAAGCTGGAAAAGAATGCAAGTGTCAGTGTAAAATAAATGTGAAGTGTATAGGAGAAGTGTCAGTGTAAGGAAAGAGTGAAGCTCAAGACTATGAGGCTTAAAAGAATAATACTAGAAGAGGGGGGAATATACAGAGACTTTTGTTCGATAACTATTAAGTTATGCCTACGTATCCTCTCGTGCAATGAGGAAGTCAGAACACCGTAGTTCGACTCAAAGAGACTGAAAGATGAATTGACTTGTGAACTGCTTGCTTATCTATGCTCAAGTGTATGACCTGTCTGGCTCAGGTGCAAACTGTCTTGCATTAGGCGGAAGAAGCGAGTTCTCGTTTATGAGTGAATGAGGTGAGGAAAGAATCCCGGAGGAGACGATTATTGTTTTTTTTTTTGGTATTTTCAATCTTTTATTGCTTTTGGATTTGTCATAAGTTAATGAGCTTAAGCCTAAACCAAGGGTTAGTAAACTCATCACATCTTCCCTCTGATTAGGGGCCATGAGAATACCTTTAGTATGAAGTAAACACTTCACACTTAATCACCATGATGTGGGGTTAAGATCATTAACCTACTTGTATTTATTTAGATGTTTTTGTTGTTTTGTTTGATGTTAAGTAATGAGTTTAAGCCATAATCAAGGATTTAATGGACCCATTACACCATCCTAATAGAAGGATAATAGATGAGAACATTTAAGCTGAGGAAGGCTCCTCAACTTAATCCATGATTAGGGATTAACCTCATGACCAAACAAAGCCTTTATTAGAGTGGATTTTAGTTAATGATAAGATTAAGAAGTGGGTTTTATGGTTTGTAAGACAAACTTGAGAGGGACTTGTCCATTAACACTAGGGTTAGTCCTTCTTAACCAATTAAGGAAGAATTAGAACCCTAATGCAAGGCCCAAGTTACAAGCTTATTGTCTTGATTATTATTAGATGGATTGATTAAAGGATTTAAACACATTAAGGGTTTAACACTTAGGATTAAAGTTATACACTCCATCCTAATAGAAGGATGCAGGCATAAGCTTAACCACAAAGCCTTAAAACCTTTAAGGTTTAGTCCTTGATTAAGAGGTGAGAAGAGAAGACTCAAAGATGACACAAAGGTAAGAACTAATGGGGGGACTAAACAATCCTAAAATGTTATCATGCTTGGAAGTCCTAGGGTTTGTGAGGCTTAAGAGGAGAAATCTTCAAGGAAGCCACCAAGGAGAAGCAAGATGAAAGGAGGAAAAAGCAGAGAGAAGCAAGACAACTTGCTTCACTTAAGAAGACAAGTTGCCTGAAGAAAGAAAGTAAGAGATGAACATGAATGAGCAAGCTCACTCTAATACAAAAATAAAATGCAGCAAAGATGCATAGGAGAGATGAGAAAATATTGTGAGAAGTGAAGGCAAATTCACTTCTCAAAACAACTTACCACCTGAAAAGTTAGCAAGGGAAATGAAATGCAATGAAAATGAGATGAAATGCCATGATGCAAGACAAAGTTAGAAGCATAAACATGATTTCAATGATGCTAAGAGATGATGTAAACACATGTCAAGAGTTGTGGATGATCATACAAGGATGAGGATGCAAATGAAGCATGCTTGAACCATGGAAGTTCATGAAAGTTTATGAAATGATATGAATGCATAACATGGAAAATGAAAGATGCAATGATCAAACATGATTCTAACATGTCCTAAGATGTCTTATATGTCATGAGGATGCACAAAATATCATGGCAAGTTCTTGAATGCAAGCAAATGAAAGATGGATGCAAAGGAAAGCAAGAATTAGGGTTTATGAACAACATACAACACAAAAATTCAAAATCAGAAGCAAATGACATGATAAAAAATTGAAAATGGGATCAAAGGAACCCTAACCCTACACAAGTTCACTGCCCAAAGGAGGGGACCTAACTCTTAACCTAATGGGAGTTGTGATTTTTCTAAGTCAACTAGGGTTTCAAGGTACCTCAAAAGGAAAAATGCACATTAAATTGAAAATAGAAGATAAATTCAAATCAATTTTTCCCTAAAAACTACATGCTATGAAGAATGCAATGCAAGAAGAACCATTATCAAACTCATCATGGTTAGGCAGAATGGATTTTTTCAAGTTTGAACACAAATATTGCCTTTAAACAATTTTTATTTCAATGAAAATTGGCAAAATACATCAAGGAACAAAAAGAAATTTGTTTTGTGAGTTTGATAATGTTTCTAAATGTTTTAAAATGTAATGTGAATTTTTGGTGATTTTTAAATAACTAAATGCATTTTTAATTAATTAATTTTCATTAACTAATTAAGAATAAACATTTAAATGATTTAAAAATAATTTTTAATCCAAAAAATAAAAATAAAAATATTTTTGGGTTCTGAAAATTAATGAAATGTTTGACAAAAAAAATCAGAATTTTTTAATATGTTTTCCTATTTTTAAAAATTCGTGCAAGTTAAATATGAAACAAATAAAATAAAATGAATTTAAAAAGAAAAAAAGAGAAAGTCAAACAATCCAAGGGATGTGGTTTAAACTCAGGGAAGCGGGAATTGACTTAACGCGCAAACGAACGACTGGAATTCAAACTCACTTAATTATGTCATTAGCCCTAATCCTGAGCCCTAATGACTTTCAGATGACCGGAACAGTGTTCCAGTCATCTTCTTCGGCCAACCATTTTTCTATCTCACTCAATACGCATCAAAGCTTCATCAAACTCTCCAGAAATGATTAATGAACAACAATAAACAAGATTCCAGGCACAAAAAATCATTTATATTACATCAACAACAAGAATCGATGCAATCAAATTTCACGGGCAAAATTTCAGAACAAGCATACATGGTCATTTTTCACTCATTTTCAAAATAAATCATATCATGGTGATCAGTGAAGCATAAAGAATCATTTAGAAACTAAAAATGGGAGTTCTGGAAAAAACGTTCTTGAGCTCACCCGAACTGAAGCTTTCACTTTTGGTACTCTCTGGCCAGGTCTTTGCTTCAAAATGGCTCCAATGATCTTCTTGAGGAAGTTTTGAGGCTTAGTTGGAGTGTATTGTGGCTGGTTTGTGAGATTGATGAAGTTCTGACCAAGGGGAGTGAAATATCGTATTTCTGTTTGGGATGGTTTCAGGATCAAATGATGGTTGGGAAATGATCAGAGGATTATGGTGAGTGATTCTATGAAGTTTGTTTTGATGTTTTTGGCTTGTGTATTGAGATTCGAAGAAAAATGCATAAAGAGGAGTTTTTGAGAATGCTGACTTGTGGGAGAGCTCAGGCTGTGTTGTGTGTTGTGTTTAGTTGCTTTTGGTCCATGTATCAAGTTGGGATAGGTCAGAGAGTTGTTGCTAGCCTATGTTGATTGGTATGGTCCCTTTTGCCAAAAGTCAATGTTAGGTGTCCTTTGAGGTATGGGTCATGGCAGGCTGGTTTAGGGGCATGGCTTGGTTCAGCTGAGATCAAGGATTGCTTATGGATCAGATTTTGTGAACTGAGGCAAGTGGATGAGAAGTTTTGGGTCATTTTGCAAATTGGTACAACTTTGGCCCCCTTTGTGATTTCTTGAAGCATAAGGCATGAAACTTGGAAATTCTTTGGTGAATTCTGATTTTTAGGTCATGTATTATGTTGGTGTAATGCTTAGAAGTTGATTTGAAGTCATAATTGGCCTTGGCAAGAAGTTTTGCAACTGTCCTCTTTTGGTGTAAAACATGAAATTATGTGATTTTTGCCAACTTTGACAAGCCATAACTTTTGATCCAAAATGAATTAGAATGAGTTCTTGTACTTTTTGAAAATGGGAGGATCCATTCTACAACTTTCATGACCAAAGTTTTCTCTTTTGAAGCATTTTTGATTCAAAAAGAGGAGGTTGAAAAACTTTCCCAAAATGGCAAGTTTGCATTATAAGTCACTTTCCCAAAAAGGCAATTTTGCAAATGGCTTGAAATTATTCAATTTTGTGAACTTCTAACATATTTTATGATCAAATAAAGATCATACACATTCAAAATGATGGAGAACACCCTTTGGTTGGGTCATTGGGGGCCTCAGATGCCCTGATTTTGCACTGACTTGCTCAAGAAGTCATCTTTTGATCAGATGCCTTCCCCATTGAATTTCTTCATTAAAATTGATATGCATGATCCTTATAACATATAGAGACCAATAGAAACAAGAATGACCAAAAAATTTGGAGTTATGGCCTCTGAAACCAAAACCCTAATTTTAGGTCATCTGTGTAGTTAAACCTGACTCTGCTTCCATGCCTTTCTCAGTTCTTGTGATTTTTTGACTTCTTTGATCTTGAGAGGATATAATATGATGCTTGAATATACATGGACCCCTTTGAAGTGATTGAAGGCTTTTGTAGTGGCTCACATGGCTCAAGGATGGCTCAGATCACAAACCCTAGATGCAGATGACTTTGAATCAATGCAGTAAATCAAAAATATGGTATGAGATGCTATGATTGAACTTTATGCAAATGAAAAGATCACAAGCCATGGTGTGAATGGGTGAGGGCAAATTTGGGGTGTTAACAACCCAGAAGAAGCATGGACTATGATGTTTGATGGGGCAGCTAATTGCAACGGTCGTGGGATTGGTGCAGTGCTTATTACACCTAAAGGAGTTCATATGCCTTTCTCAGCAAGGCTCACCTTTGCCTACACTAACAATGAAGCAGAATACGAAGCTTGTATCATGGGTCTTGAGGAAGCCATTGACCTCAGGATCAAAACCTTGAATGTATTCGGAGATTCAGCTTTGGTAATCAACCAGACCAACGGCAAGTGATACACTCATCAGGAGCATTTGATTCCCTACCGTGACTATACGAGGAAATTGTTGACCATCTTCACAACAGTTAAGCTTGAATACATCCCTCGAGATGATAATTAGTTTGCAGACGCTTTGGATACCATTTAATCCATGATCAAAGTGCAGACTGCCAATTATGTACCTCAGATATTGGTATCCAGACTGGACAGACCGACATATGTATTCTCTGTGGACACTGTTACTGACAACAAACCTTGGTACCATGACATCAAATGCTTATTGGAAACTCAGACATACCCACCCGGGGCATCATCAAATGATAAGAAGACATTGAGAAGGCTAGCCGGCATTTTCGTCCTCAATACTGATGGCACTTTGTACAAGCGAAACTTCGACATGGTCTTGCTCAGATGTGTTGACAAAAAGGAAGAAGACCTACTGATGCACGAAGTACATGAAGGTTCTTTCGGTACCCATGACGGAGGACATGCAATGGCAAATAAGTTATTAAGATCAGGTTACTACTGGATCACAATGGATGCAGACTGTTATGCCTATGCCAGAAAATGCCACAAATGCCAGATCTACGCAGATAAAGTGCATGTGCCTCCGAATCCTTTGAATGTAATGTCTTTACCCTGGCCCTTCGCCACGTGGGGCATTGATATTATTGGAAATATTGAACCGACTGCTTCAAATGGTCACAGATTCATCTTGGTAGCCATTGATTACTTCTCCAAATGGGTTAAAGCAGCTTCGTATGCAAATGTCACCAGGCAAGTGGTAGCTCGATTTCTGAAAAGGGATATCATCTGTCGATATGGAGTTCCCGAGCAAATCATTACTGATAATGGTTCCAATTTGAACAACAAGATGATGATAGAGCTTTGCCGAGATTTCAAAATTCAACATCACAACTCTTCTCCTTACAGGCCAAAGATGAATGGCACTGTTGAGGCAGCTAACAAGAACATCAAGAAGATTGTGCAAAAGATGGTAGTCACCTATAAAGACTGGCACGAAATGCTACCATTTTCCTTGCATGGGTACCAAACCGCTATCAGAACATCTACTGGGGCAACACCTTATCCGCTTGTGTATGGTATGGAAGTTGTCCTACCTGTTGAAGTTGAACTACCCTCCTTACGGGTAATGATGGAGGTGAAACTGGATGAAGCAGAATGGGTCTGATCTCGATATAATAAACTGAGTCTGATTGAAGAAAAGAGATTAACAGCCATCTGTCATGGGCAGTTGTATCAAAAGCGAATGAAGAAAGCCTTCGATCAGAAAGTCAGACCTCGGGAATACTAAGTGGGAGAGCTTGTTCTGAAAAGACTTCTTCCTCCTCATATAGACCACAGGGGAAAATGGACGCCAAACTACAAAGGCCCATTCATAGTAAAGAACGTTTTCTCTGGTGGGGCACTGATGCTCACTACTATGGATGGCGAGGATTTCTTATCTCCTGTGAGTTCAGATGCAGTTAAAAAATACTTCGCATAAAATACCCGCTGGACATAAAAACAGAATGTAAGTCCAGGTAAAAATAGGGCATCCCGGCGAGTCAAAAACAGAATAAAAGACTCGGGCAAAAATAAGGGAAAAAAAAAAGTACACCCGCTGAGTTGAAAAGCCACATCGGACAACTCAGGCAAAAATGGGTATCCCGATGGATTGAAAACCCGAAAGGGCGATCCACGCAAAATCAGGGAATAAGCGAAAAACTGCATTCTGAATTCGTCTGTATCACTCACAACATGGCAAGCTTCGAAAGGATAAAGCGTCGGTCAGAATCAACCTTCTTCAGAAAGCAAGACAAGAATAACGTCAAGGTCATACAGGTCATAACAAAGAGAGCTCACTGGAGCGTCAACTTCAACATTGCCAATGCCTTTTGTTTTCTCAATTTTACAACAATCTCCTCCTTTCAGGGATTCGCTTCTGTACTTGCCTATCCATGGCACACAAAATCAATAAAATCAGAATATTCAGTCACACTTTGTTTTGTACATTTTTGTTTTGTTTGCAAAATGTCCAAAGTCCATAATACAACACTTGCATGAAAACATATAAGCCATTTTTAATATATGCTTGCAGGAAATATACACTCTTGAGCAAATCTAACTCCTATGACGGAATTCGGTTGAGGATACCTCAGGACACTTGTACTTTTCCTTTGTTTAACAGGTTGCAGGTACTCAAGGAAGACAATCTTTCACAGCATGGGGCATATCAAGCCTCGTATCCCCAGCCAAGTCAGCAATCACCTCATCAGCAGGGTCAATGGACATGAGTTTTCCCCCACAAAGCCGTCATCCCCTCAGAGGATCCTTCGAGAAACTCATTAAATCCACAGCGCGTCGCTTGGACGAAGGAGTTACAACAGATTACTTCCCAGAAGTTCTCTTCTCCCCAAGAAGGATCTCCTGAGCAATGCCTGAAATGCTCTTCCCCAGCGGAGTTGCCGAGGCCTCATCATCCCCAACATAATCTCTTCAATGGAAGCTTCCCCAGCCAGGATCCCCACAGATTTCTTCCCCCAGAGCGCCACAGAGTTCCCTAAGAAGATCGTTCGGTGATCCTCTCTCCCCACAGATCGACCAATAATCTCTTTCCCTATCGGAGTTCTCCCTCCAGATAGATCGCCCATAGATCTTTCTCCCCGCAAGATCCGGATCTCGGATCGGTTATCTCATTTTGCATAACCATAGCATTCACATCATTTTTCCCCAAAAGTATGCATATCATTCCGTCTAATACAGAGCATTACGGCAAAAATCAAACATTTGCATGATCATAAGCCAGGTTCGAGCCAATCACCTGCAAACATCAGAATTACTTCACCAGCAATATACAAAACTTATCCCCCGCAGACAAAGCCAGAATACGTTTTGCACTCTCAATACAAATACTTGTTCATACTTGTACATATTCTTTTTGACACTCACCCGTGTCATACTTCCCTAGCAAGTCAAACACCCGTCTATGTCTCTTGCTCAATCGTTTTGACACTCGTCCGTGTCTTGCACATATTTCCTCAGCAGGTCAAACACTTGTACATACTTATACAGAATCCTCTGATACTTGTCCGTATCTTGTATATATCACCTCCGCGGCAGATCAAACACTCATCTGTGTTCTTTCCTTAACCAATTGATACTCGTCTATATCATCATCCTTAAACACGTGTCAACATTTGCTTCTATCGATACTCGTCCGTATCGTGGTCCTAAGGATGCTCATCCGCATCTTTAGTCTATACACATCGTCAAACACTTATACCGTTTATTTCAAAGTGTAAGCACTCGTCCGTGTTTACCATTCCTCAAAAGTCACCAACAAAACAACTTTTCTATCCGACATTCGTCCTATGTCGTGATATTTTTGGCAGTCGTCCCCTTCCAGGTGATCGTCCTTCACCTTTTGATGACCGTCCCTCATCATTTTATCTGATGGCCGTCCCCATCGTTGATCCTCTTATCCGGCATTCGTCCTATGTCGCGATATATTCGGCAGCCGTCCCCTTCCAAGTGATCGTCATTCACCTTTTTATGACTGTCCCTCATCCTTTCCCTAGTGGAATCCCCATTGTTGGAACTTTCTATCCGACATTCGTCCTATGTCGCGATATCTTTTTAGTAACCGTCCCCTGCTAGGTGATCGTCCTTCACCTTTTGATGACTGTCCCTCATCATTTATACGATGGCCGTCCCCATCGTTGATCTTTGCTACCCAACATTCGTCCTATGTCAAGATAATCCCCAAGAGCAGTCGTACCCTGCTAGGTGATCGTCCTTCACCTCTTGATGGTCGTCCTTCATCATGCTTATCCGATGGCCGTCCCCATCGTCGATCTTTGTTATCCGACATTCATCCTATGTCGCGATAATCCCCAAGAGCAGTCGTCCCCTGCTAGATGATCGTCCTTCACCTCTTGATGATCATCCTTCATCATGCTTATCCGATGGCCGTCCCCATCGTTGATCTTTTCTATCCGACATTCGTCCTATGTCGTGATATTTTAAGCAGCCATCCCCTGCTAGGTGATCGTCCTTCACCTTTTGATGACCGTCCCTCATCGTTATTTCATTTATTCTTTTACCCGATGGCCGTCCCCGTCGCGGTTTATTTACCCTTTAACCTGATGGTCGTCCCTGTCAGTGTTTTCCTCATTTCCTTAATCCCCAGAGATTTCTTTACCCGATGGTCGTCCCTGTCGTGGTCTTTTCCTTTATCCTGATGATCGTCCTTCATCAGTTTACCCGATGGTCGTCCCCGTCGCTGTCTCTTTATTTCCCAGCATGATGGCCATCCTCGTCATTGCTTTACTTACCGTTTTTCATCCCCAACAGTTGTCCTCTGCTCAATGGTCGTCCTCCATTGCTTTCATTTGATACTCATACTATACTACCTGTTACGTTTTATATCCCTTTTCTTCTTCTCTCCAGTGAGTACAAATTTCAGGCTGTCTTTGGTATTCAACCACAAGTTATCTTGTTTGTCTGTTAAGCCAGGCGCTTACACCCTGCACAGCTAACTCATGCTTGAATAGGGGTAGATGTAAACACCCCAAATTTTGCCTCACTTTTTATCACACCATGGCTTGTGATCTTTCATATTGCATTGCATAATCATATCATCTCACATTGCATATTTTGTTTCACTACATAAGTTGCATAGCTAGGGTTTGTGATCAGATGAATCCAAGAAGTGATCTGAGCCATATCAAAGGGCTTGAAGCTTTCCAAGAGGGTCCATATGTGTTCCATGATCATAATATGCTCCCCAAGGTTCATTAAAGTCAAAATATCACAAAGCATTGCAAAGATATAGAGGCAGACTGAAGATTTCATGCACAGATGACCTAAAATTAGGGTTTTGGGTTTGAGGCCTTTAATATCAATTTTTTTGGTCATTCTTGATTCTAATTGTCTTAATATGTTATAAGGAACATGTGTACTAAATTTGATGAAGAAATTCATTGTGGAAGTCATCTGATCAACTGGTAACTTATTGTGCAAGAAAAGTCAGAATCAGGGCATCTGAGGCCACCACCAATGGAACCAAAGGGTCATCTTCATCATTTTGAGGTGCTATGATCTTTATTTTTATCTTATAAGTGGTTAGAAGTTCACAAGATTGAATAATTTCAAGCCATTTGCAAACTTTCCATTTTTGGACATGACTTGTAATGAAAACTTTCCATTTTGGGAAAGATTTTCAACCTCCTCTTTCTTGATCAAAAATGCTTCAAATGAAAAATCTTTAAACATGAAAGTTATAGATTGGATCTTCCCATTTTCAAAAAGTACAAGAACTCCTCTTGATTCATCCTAGAACTCAAGATATGATGTTTCAAAGTTGGGAAAAATCTTATAAATTTCAAGTTCATGCCAAAGAGGGATTTTTGCAAAACTAATTTTTAAGACTTTGTGTGACCTATAATCCACTTCAATGCATCATAGAAACATCATACAACATGCCATGACCAAGATTCAACATTGAGAAAGCCATTTCCATGACCAAATGTCTCAAAATGCACAAAGTTGTAAAAATTCAAAACATGTGCAATCTCACCATTCATTTACTTCTGATCACTCTAAACCATCCCATGGCCATCCTTGAAGCTAGTTGAACTCAGAGCAACCCTAAAACATCTTCTGCCATGGCCCATACTCAAGGACACTAATTATTGACTTTTTGGCCAATTTCTCCATACCATTCCCACATTGCTATGCAATATTTCTGACTCATTGCATTTGTTTATTCATGCCTCAAGGATCATAAAATAGACAAGATTAGAGCCTGACACAAGCCAACACTCAGATTTCCAAAAATCCCCCATAAGCTTCATCTCTTCGAATTTCATCACACAAGCTAAAAAAACTTCAAACTTCTTCCACCAATCATCTTAAAATCAATCATAGAACACAAACCAACCATTACAATGGCCTGAAACACTCCACAACACAAACACAATTTCTGAGTTATCAGAACCAAACATCACAAACTAGCCATTCAAAACTTGTTCTAAGCCTTCCAGAATCATCAGGGTGATCATTGGAGTGGGTTTGCACAAGGAAGAGGTCCAAAAAGCTCAAACTTGGAAAGCTTCATCTCAGGTATCATCCAAGAACAAATTTTCCAGAACTTGTTTTTTAAGTTACAATATCAATCTACATGCTTCATTGATCATTGTGATATGCTTATTTTTGAAAATGGTTGAGAAATGAGTGTGTATCGTGCTTCTGATTTTTTTTAACCTAAAGCTTGTTTGATTCGATTCAGTGGATTCATGAAATATAAATGGTTTTTGATGCTTGATTCCTGTTTAATGTTGTTTGGGGATGCATTCTGGATATTTTGGGGGCTTGGGGTAGCTTATAGAGAGAGATAGGGAAGAAGAGTGGCCGGAGAAGACGACCGAAACACTGTTCCGGCCGCCTGAAAGTCATTAGGGCTAAAACCTAATTAATTCCCCAGTTTAAATGTCAGCCCTTATATCTTAGGTTACCGCGTGTTTGGATGGTCCAGATTAGTTCATTAACCCTAATCTTTAATTAATTAATTTAATTATGATTAATTAGTCATATTCAATCTTGGCCTTAGAAACACACGTGCAGTCTCCCCAAGTTTGAATCCTGGCCTTAGATCTTTTATTTATTTCACATTTTATTTCATCCATTTACTAAAAATAGCAAAAAGACTTTTAAAAATCTCATTTTCTGCATTTTCACTTCAAATATTTTTCTAAACTCAAAAACATTTTTTATTTTAATTTTTGCATTAAAAAAGTATTTTTAAATCATTTAAATTTTTTATTTAATTAATTAATTGATTTTAATTAATTAAAAATACATTTAGGTTTCTAAAAATCACCAAAAAATTCATGAAGCATTCTTAGGTATTTAGAAGAATTTAAAAACTCATCATAAGAATTTATTTTTAGGTTTGATCATGTTTTCACAATTTACTTTGAATTAGGGTTCCTAAACATCACATTTTTCTAACCCTAACTTGAAAGAATCATTTCTGATCAACCATGATGAGTTTGAACTTGATTCTTTTTGCATTGTTTCATACATTGCATTTAGTATCTAGGTTATTTATATCATAATTTTGCATTGCATTTTCAATTTGATTTTCATTTTTCCTTTAGAATCACCCAAAAACCCTAGCTAACTTAGGAAATTCATAACTTTCTCTAGGTTTAGCTTCTGACCTCCACCTTTGGGGAATGATCTTGTGTGTGTTTAGGGTTTGTTTGAGTTCATTTTCAAATTTTTATCATGATGTATGCTTCTGTTTTGATCATTTGCATCTCATACATTCATAAACCCCTAATTTCTCATGTTCATTTGCATTCATCTTTGCATCTAATCATCATATGAACTTTCCATGAAATTTCAAGAATTTGTATGTCATCTTAGACATCATAGGACATGTTTGAGCATTGATTGATCATTTCTTCATTCATTTGGTATGCTTTGAATTCATTGCATTTCATGAACATCCATGTGTTTTCAAGCTTCTTACATGCTTCCTTTGCATCTCATCCTTTGTATGAACATCCATATGCATCATGTATGGCTTTGCATCACTGCATAACACATTTGAATTGCATATTCACTTCTAGTTTTGGTCTTTGCACCTTCATTTACTTTATTTCTCTTTGCTTTTCATCTTATGCATTCACACTAACATTTCAGGGGCTTATGGTAAATTGTTTGGGATATGGATTTGCCTTCCCATCCCACCTCTTCTCATCTCTTCATATGCATTCTTTACTTGTCATTGAAGTGAACTTACTTCACTTGTGCTCTCTTTCTCCTTCTCTTTCTCTTAGGTTACTTATCTTCTTCAGGAAGTAAGTAACCTATTCTCTTTCTCCTTCTCTTTTCATCTGCTTCTCTTCCTTGGTGGCCATCTGAAGATCTTCTCTTTAAGCCTCACAAACAATAGGATATCCAAGCGTGATAAATTTTTAGGGTTGTATATAGTCCCGCCTAGATTTTTACCTTTGAGTCTCCTTGAGTCTCTCTTCTCATCTCATAATCAGAGGCTAAACACTTAAAGGTTTAGGACTTTGAATTAGGGTTATGCCTGCATCCTTATCTTAGGATGGAGTGTATAACTTTAATCCTTAGTGTTAAACCTTTAATTTGTTTACACCTCTTAATAAAAACACCTAATAATGGTTAAGACTTAAGCTTGTAACTTGGGCCTTACATTAGGGTTCCATCTCTTCCTTTTGGTTAAGAGGGACTAACTCTAGTGTTTAATGGACAAGTCCCCATTAACTTGTCTTACAAACTTAAAATTCACTTCTTAATCTCACCCTTTAATTAAAATCCACTTAATAAAGGTTTGTTATATAATGAATTTAATCCCTAACCATGGATTAAGTTGAGGTATCTTCCTCAACTTAAGTGTTCTCATCTATCATTCTTCTCTTAGGATGGTGTAATGAGTTCACTAATCCCTGATTGGAGATTAAACTCATTACTTAACACTAAACAAAAACCCAAAAAACACTTAATAATCACAAGTAGGTTAATGATCTTAATCCTACATCATCATGGTAATTAAGTTGAGATTCTTATCTCACACTTGAGTAGGCTCATTATCCCTAATCAGGGAGGATATAATGAGTTTACACCCCTTGATTTAGGCTTAAGATCATTATCCTATGCAAAACACCAAAAACAATAAAAAACTGCAAGCACAAAAACAAACAATAATCGTCTCCTCCGATATTCTTTTCTCATCACACTCATTCTATAAACGAGAACTTGCTTCTTCCGTCTAATGCAATACTTTTAGCACTCAAGCCAGACGAGTCACACACTTGAGCATAGACAAACAAGCAGTTCACAGTCAAAATCATCCAGTCTCTTTGAGTCGAACTACGGTGTTCTGACTTCCTCATTGCACGAGAGGATACGTAGGCATAACTTAACAGTTATCGAACAAACGTCTCTTTGTCATCCCCCTCTTTCAGCTTTCTTTTCTAAGCCTCATTCATGAGCATTCTCACTCTCTTTTGCACTGACACACTGTACTTTCTCCCTAGCTTTTTACACACAGTCAACACATACACTATCCCCTTTTTAACACAATCAAGTAAGCGTGGATCCCGTCGAGTACGACGGACGATCGGGGTGCTAATACCTTCCCAGGTCGTAACCAACCCCCTTTCTCAGTTTCTTTGGTTCGCAACCGTCTTATCCATACCCTTCCAGGTTCATGCAACATTACCTTTCACTCGGGATAAAATTGCCTAGCTGGTGACTCTATTCAACCTCAACCTCCAACATCACCGATAGTCTGCGACTGCACCGGGACGTAAAGTCCGGGGAGCGACAAAAAACAAACAACAAACAATAAGCGACCTTGCCGCGAAAACTTATCTTTCTCATCTCATTCATTCATAACGCGAACTCGCGACGACTATTCTCGCATGCAAGACGGTAAACTCACTCATACCAGACGAGCTTGCTACACCTGAGCATAGACATAAGCAGTTCCAACTATAAAAAACACAAATAAATAGTTCCCGCCTTAGTTAGGCGAACTACGTCGACTCTGATCCTCATTTTCCTGATGAGGTATGTAGGAAGCGGGGTAGGGCCCGTTCGAGCACATTCTTTATTTTCCCTACATTTCCCCCTTCATTTCCATTTTCATTTCCATTTTCATTTCCATTTTCATTTCCAATTACTTTCTCATTTCAGTTCCAGTTCTAGTAGTAGTTCTTTTGTTCAACAACATTCTTATTTCTCACCCTTTGAAACAAGCAAACAAGCATGGATCCCGTCAGGTACGGCGGACAATTTGGGGTGCTAATTGTAACACGGTGGGAGAACTGACTTTTAGTCATGTTGCGGATAGCAAGAGTCGCCACCGACTTTTATTTTATCCATAAGGAAAGGGCATAAAAGAACAGGAAAAACCTATTTTAAAAGACTTGGGTTCGGGGGGTAGGTTATATAAAGGGAAGGTATTAGCACCCTTTATATCCATGGTTATCCATGGGCTCTTAGTTACTTAACTCACTTTAATTGTTTTTTGTAGTGTGTGATTAGAAAAATTTCTTTAAGTACTTTGTAATGACCCTCATATGGGTGTATACAAAGCCTAGTTTGAAAATATTTTAGAAAATGTGAGGTGTGAAAAGTAACTTTGAAGGTGTGAGCAAGTAACTACGAGATACCTACCCTAGATTAAGTATTTCTTATTCTTTTATGTTCTTTCAAAGGGTAAGACTATCCCTACTATTAAGGAGTAGGTAGTCATTACCTTGGATGTTAGTTAAGGGACATATGCAGGGTCAATATGTATAGGCAACTGTAGGGTGTCTTTAGCCATATGGGAGGGACAATCATCTTTTAACTTGGAGGGACAAGATCCATTTAGGCAACACTGTAGGCAACATCGAAGGGACTTGATCCTTTAACTGTGGGGAGGGACAAGATGATATTTTGTTTGTTAGGATCTTGCTTAAGACACCCTACTTGACCTTTTGAATAAGGCAACTGAGAGGTAACCCTAAGAAGTGAAGACGACGATCTTAGGTCGACTTAGTGTGTGAGTGTTTTGATTATTTATCTTAATTAATTTTCTAAATTTATTTTATTTACAATTAATTCTCACTCCCTATTTACTAACCATGCAATAAGTATTTATAAATAAAATACAGACTGAAAAGTAAATCTACAAATTATTACAAGGCTTTGACAGATACATAATAATCGGAAAATTAATAATAAAGCAATAATAAAGCAATAATGATAAGAAGGCAAAAATGTAAAATAAGGCAATAATAAAAGTGAGAAATTAAACGAAAAAAAAGAAAATTTAGGTTAGATAAATTAGGGTTAGCGAAAAATAGGGTTTTGAAACGATTAATTTAAACCTAATCAATTATTTTTACAAAATAAAGTCTAATTAACTAAAATAAGATATAATTAAAATTCTTTGATAAAATAAAAATTATAGAAAAAAGTTATTGTTATTTTTTAGGAAAATATTTTAGAGAAAATATTTTAATTATTTAATGATTATTAGTTATTAATTTAATATAATAATAATAATATTAAGAAATAGTAAAACAAAATAAAGCAAAGCCTTAAAATAAATGGGGGAGGCCTGGTTTTGATCCCAGGACCTCCCCATTACCTGGATGAAGCTTTAACCACTGGGCTACGCGCACTGGCTTGTCATCAGAAGGGGTCATGCATAATATATGTGAAAAATATGGAAAAACCAATGAATTAAAAAAAATGGCCTACAACCAGATTCGAACCCAGGTCCTTCATTCTTCTCAGCTAAACCTTTGCCATCAAGCCACATGGGGCGCGCTTGATATTATATTGATCATTAAAGATTATATATTAAGCCTATAAAACAAATGAAATAATTAGGAAAAGTGTTAAAAACTGGGATCGAACCCAGGTTCATGGCTTCATACGCGCGCCTTGTGACCATTGGGATAACAAGTGTTAATTGAAATAAAATAGAAACACAATAATAAAATATTAAACTTAATTTTGAAATTCCAGATTGACGCCATCTGACTTCATCTTCTACCTCCAGACCCACGAATTTTCCTGCGAATTTTCATACAAACTTTGCTGCGAATTTTCTTGCATATGAAACCTGTAAATATCAAACGTTATGCAATAGGTACAATTTCCTCAAATTAGTAACACCAATGAGTTCCCCGTGACTCATACGATTCATCTATGTCATTAAAAGTCATTTATATTGGCTAAATCGCGAAGCCCCAAACTGAAGCTTAAAACCCTAGTTATGGCAGATTACGCTATAGGCGATGAAACTTCAAGAGATTAACCCAAAAACGATCTATGAGTCCATACAAACATCAAAACAAGATCAAATTGCATTAAAAACATATAAATAAATGAAATCGAAGAAGATGAGTTCAAGGAGAAAAGCGATCTGGTTCAAACATATAATGATGTTTTGAATGATGCAAATGATTGGGAAAGCATCAGTGATGTTCAAGGAACATGTTAACACCTTCAAAACGTCTTGGTATAGCCTGCAAATTAAAATCCGAATGTGAGTTTTCTTTGTGAAATTTTGAAGTTTGAATAATGCCTATGAATCCTATTTTTTCCGTCCCTTGAGCATTGGCTTGTGTTACATACTTATAGTGGAAGTAATTTAGGTCAAAAAATCAATCCATTCTTTGGGCTTTTAGATAGCTTGATCATGAAGAAAACCAATATTTGAAAATCAACAAAAATCAAATCTAACATTGCCAATCTGATCATGCACGAATTTGGATGTGATCAATCAACCTTAAATGATGTTTATGACCTTCTAGAATCAAAATCATGTCCAAATATTTGATTTTTATATTTTATTTTGATTTAATTTGCATTTTAATGAATAAAATTCAAATAAATACTAAATAAAAAATAAAAAAATCAGATAATGCTTGGTTTGGGTGGTGCTTGAGGCTATCATGAAGATTGGGTGGCAATTTGGCAGGCCCATTTGGCAAAAGTTGGTTTTAAGGCCCCATTTGCTTCATATACCTCCCAAAAATTTCCTAACTTTGACAAAGCACAAATCCCTTAATTTTAAGGCTATGAGGGTGTTCTTGGAATTTTTAGAAAGCTTAGAGAGTCCTCTAACAAACACTTTTGGTCTCATGTCGATATCCTTTACCATTTTCAAATTATTCCATTTGGAAGATGTTGACTTTTTGTTGACTTTTGAAATGACTTGTAATGTTTTGGCTCATACCTTTCAAATGAAGCATTTTTAGGCTTGGCTTGTGAGACATAAAGTTGTATAGAATTCAATTTCCTTCAAAATGAGCTTTGGATGGGAAATCTTTGATGAAGCATGTGAAAGTTATGGCTGGTCAAAGTTCAGTTGACTTTTCCTGAGAAAACCCTAATTTAGAAACTCCTGATTCTTGATGATCTGAAAACTCCTTGATGAATCATGATCAACCCTTGATCAAATGATGAATTTTAATTAATAAACTTGATGTTGGAAAAAAATAATGAAGTTTGACTTTGATTTGACCATAGTTGACCTCAGTTTGAGGTTTTAACCACTTTGACTGATTTTTGCATATCTGATCATCTGACTGAGCAAACCTTTTGGGAAAGCCTTGAAACTTGACATAGGGATTCTTGAACACATGTAGGATGTTATGAAGCTCACTTGAGGCCTTGAAAGTCCATTTAGCCTGATGAAATCCAAAACCCTAGTTTAGGGTGCATTGCTTAGGAGGAGGCTTTGTCTGAGGGAACTTCCAAGCTTTCTGACTAATTGTGAACCTTGTGAGCCTCTTGGGATACATTGTGAACCTTGTGAACCTTGTGAAACTCTTGGGACACCTTGGTACACAATGCCTTGACTAGGCGAGGGAAAATTTTGGGGTGCAACAGCTGCCCCTGTTCAATTTTCTGAAACCCGAGGAGTTAGATTGGCATGTGTGCCATTCGTGACTTGGAAGGTTAAAGGGGATTTAACACAAACGCCCAAAAATTTGCACTCGCCGTTGTGTAAAGTAACACTGTTGATTGGTTATATATGCTTGAATGAGCTTAAAGATGCCACTCAGAGGAGATGGAGATGGGCTCATAGATGCCATCCATAATATCAGGAGGTGATAGTATTAAAAGGTTGTCACTGGATATCAGTACTAGGTCTTCGTATAGGCCGTCTCTGAATCATTCTTGTAACATGGTTTGTGTTGAATGTCAGCACTAGATCTTTGTATAGATCGTCTCTGCATTATCTCTAGGGGAAAAGAATATCCTTCATTAGGTGTCAGTACTTAGATCTTCGTATAGATCGGCTCTGAACCATCTTTAGGAGCATACTTTAATTTAAGCATCAGAATCAAATCTTCGTGGCGATCTTTTCTGAATTGCTTTTGGTAATATCTTGGGCTAAGTACAAGATCTTCGTATCGATCATTTATGTACCATCCCACAGATAAACTATTGCATAGACCATTAGAAATAAATCTTCGTAGCAATTATCTCTTCTGGAAATATCCCGGATTAGGTAATAGATCTTCGTATAAACCATTTACATACCTTCCCAAGGATAAAAAGAATATCAAGATTAAATCTTCGTGGTGATTATCCCTGAACTTATTCTGAAAGAATCTCTTGGATTAAGTGCTAGATCTTCGTATAAATCATTTACACACTATCCCAAAGATAGTTGACCATCAGAAATAAATCTTCGTAACGATTATCTCCTCTAGAAATATCCTGGATTAAGCACTAGATCTTCGTATAGATCATTTACGTACCCTTCCTAGGAAAACTTGAGCATCAGGATTAAATCTTCGTGGCGATTATTCCTGAATTGCTTCTGGTAATATCCCGGACTGAACACTAGGTCTTCGTATAGACCATTTATGTTCCATCTCAAGGACAACTTGTATTGATCATCAGAAATGAATCTTCGTAGCGATTATCTCTGAATTTTTTGATAGTGTTTATATGCCTGCAACTATCCTGAAAAGAAAAAAGTTAGTTTATGCAAGATTATTTGATGTATGCATGTATAGCATGATGCTCTTAAGTAAGAATGTCATATGGGTTATGGATGCGTATGCCATGATATAATGTAAATGATGTATGTATGAATCATGTAGCCTGAAGTGTCTGGGTATCTTTGTATAACAACTGCTGGCTGGGGAAAACAAATCCCGGTTCGTTGCTGAGGAACATGAGGACTTCGTTCCCGTCTTGCTTAATAATATGGTACTCAGAACCTCCCGTCTTCGTTCGTCGTGATTTTTATTGAAGAATTAGATTCCTGAATACCCTGATCGGGGATAAAAGAGATGGACATCCCCTGAGTGACTTATCCTGGAGTATCAAACCTTACTTGGTGGGGATAAGGAGGCAAAGATTCGTTGAATTCCTACCCTCGTTCGTCCTTAGTAAATACTATTACTGCATTTTATGCATTTCTGGTAAACATCAATCATATTCAAAAGCATACACACATTCAAATATAACCAATGGACGTTTTCGCTTAAGTAAACAAGGGAAAAGTAAACTTGAATTCAAAAAACGAGACTTTATTTATTTAGAAAATGGCCTATAAACAGGTAAGTTTGTACAAGGAGACAGAAATCCTAGTAAGAGTAATTCGTCGTAAAAGTTTTACAAAAACAAAGAAAAGCAGCTATGTGAAAAATAATCCTATTGAGTTCAAATTCTACTATTGCCATTATCTTCAAGTATCTCATCCTTTGCTGTCGAGATAGAAATGATTGAATTGATCTTTATCTGTTTGAACTTGATTCAGGTAGCACAACTGGTTGAGGTTACATGAGTGATCCAACAAGACATAGTCATACGCTTTAATCCCTAATTTTTGCCTGGATTGCCTTTTCAGGTTTTCAATCCACCGGGATACCCTTTTTTGCCCAAGCCTCCGAAACCCTTTCGGATTTTCGACTTTCCGGGTGTACAATCTTATATATATATATATATCCCTAATTTTTGCCCGAACCCTTTTGGTTCGCCAGGATGACCTTATTTTTTCCTAGGCCAGTCAACCTAGCGGGTCTCTTTTTATGCATAGTATTTTTTAACTATGTCTGTGTTTACGGGCTGTGGGAAATCTTCACCATCCATAGTAGTAAGCATCATGGCACCTCCTGAAAATACCCTTTTGACTACAAATGGTCCTTCATATGTAGGAGTCCACTTGCCCCTAGGATCACCCTGTGGTAATACGACACGCTTGATTACCAAGTCTCCAGTCTGATATACCTTTTGCTTAACCTTCTTATTAAAAGCTTTGATCATCCGTTTCTGGTACATCTGACCGTGACAAACAGCTTCCAGCCTTTTCTCATCAATCAAATTTATCTGGTCAAGTCGAGTCTGAATCCACTCATCTTCATCCAAGCCTGCATCCTTCATGATTCTCAAGGAAGGGATCTGAACCTCAATGGGTAGAACTGCTTCCATACCATAGACTAAGGAGAATGGGGTTGCCCCTGTTGAAGTACGTATTGTAGTACAATAACCATGAAGAGAAAATGGTAACATCTCATGCCAATCCTTATACGTAACAGTCATCTTCTGTAGAATCTTCTTGATGTTCTTATTGGTAGCTTCTACTGCACCATTCATCTTTAGATGATACAGAGAAGAATTATGATGCTTAATCTTGAAATGCATGCAAAGGTCAGTAATCATAGTGTTGTTCAGATTAGAGCCATTGTCTGTGATAATCCTTTCAGGGATGCCATACCTACATATGAGATTATTCTTAATGAATCGAGCCACAACATTCTTAGTAATAAATGCAATTGAGGCTTCCTCCACCCACTTTGTAAAGTAATCAATGGAAACAAGGATGAAACGATGCCCATTGGAAGCAGTAGGCTTGATCTCACCAATCATATCAATGCCCCACATGGCAAAAGGCCAAGGAGCAGTCAACACATTCAACGGAACTGGAGGTACATGCACCTTATCAACATAAATTTGACACTTGTGACATGTTTTGGAATGTTGATAGCAGTCAGCTTCCATGGTAGACCAATAGTAACCTGCTATTAATATCTTCTTTGCCATGGTATGACCACTAGAATGAGTTCCAAAGATCCCATCATGCATGTCTTCCATAATCTCTGTTGCTTCCTTCTTATCCACACAATGAAGCAAAGTCGAATCATGATTGTACTTGTACAAAATTCCATTACTCAAGAAGTACTTAGCAGAAAACCTCCTCAGAAACTTCTTATCATTGACAGATGCCCCTTCAGGGAACTCCTGAGCTTCAAGATACCTCTTCACCTCATAGAACCAAGGATTTCCCTCTACTCCTTCAGTATCAATCTCATTACAATATGCAGGCTTCTCAAATCTATCAATAGTGATTCTGGGAGCTTCATCATCCCAACTAATCTCAAACATAGATGCCATGGTGGCTAATGCGTCTGCCAACTGATTCTTTTCTCGTGGAATATGTCCAAAGGTAATCTCTTCAAAATATGGGATCAAAGACAAAACATGCTCTCTGTAAGGAATGAGATTTGGGTGCTTGGTATCCCAATCTCCTTTAATCTGACTAACTACCAGGGCTGAATCTCCATATACGTCCAGAAACTGAATCTTCATCTCAATGGCAGCTTTGATACCCATGATACATGCTTCATATCCAGCCATGTTATTGGTACAATAGAAACAAAGTCTAGCAGTAATTGGGGTATGACAACTTTCCGGGGAAATGATCACAACACCAACACCATTACCAAGCGCATTAGAAGCTCCATCAAAAACCATAGTCCATCGGGATCCCTGTTCAGGTCCGTCATATTGTTTAGGTTCTTTAGTAACAATCATAATGTCTTCATCCGAGAACTCAAAATTCATAGACTGATAATTATCCACTGCCTGATGAGCTAAATGATCAGCTAACACACTGCCCTTAATGGCCTTCTGAGTGGTGTATTGTATATCATATTTTGTTAAAATCATTTGCCATCTCGCTATTCGTCCGGAGAGAGCAAGTTTCTCGAATACGTACTTGATTGGATCCATCTTTGAAATCAACAAGGTAGTATGAGTCAACATATATTGTCTTAGTCGGCGAGTAGCCCATGCCAAAGCGCATCAAGTTTTCTCGAGCAGTGAGTATCTTGTTTCACAGTCGGTAAACTTTTTGCTAAGGTAGTATATTGCCTGCTCTTTTCGACCAGACTCGTCTTGTTGTCCCAACACACACCCCATTGAGTTGTCTAATACTGTTAAGTACATAATCAAGGGTCTTCCATCAACTGGTGGCATCAAAATTGGAGGTTCTTGGAGGTATTTCTTGATCTCATCAAAGGCTACCTGACACTCGTCATTCCATTCCATTACCTGATCTTTCTTCAACAACTTGAAGATTGGCTCACAGGTAGCAGTTAGCTGGAAAATAAATCTTGCAATGTAATTTAGTCGTCCCAAGAAACCTCTGACTTCCTTCTCATTACGGGGAGCATGCATCTCTTGTGTAGCTTTTACTTTTGCAGGATCCACTTCAATACCTTTTCCACTAACAATGAAACCCAGGAGTTTACCAGACCTAACTCCAAAAGTACACTTGTTTGGATTCAATCTCAGTTTATACTTCTTCAACCTCTCAAACAACTTGCATATATGATCAAGGTGTTGTTCCTCATTCTGGGACCTGGCTATCATATCATCCATATATACCTCTATCTCATGGTGAATCATATCATGAAACAAAGCCACCATAGCACGCTGATATGTTGCCCCAGCGTTCTTCAAACCAAATGCCATCACCTTATAACAAAAAGTGCCCCATTGTGTAACAAATTTAGTCTTCTCCATATCTTCTGGTGCCATCTTAATCTGATTATAACCAGAGAAACCATCCATGAAAGAGAATACCTTATGCTGAGCAGTGTTGTCTACCAAAACATCAATATGTGGAAGTGGAAAGTCATCTTTAAGACTAGCCTTATTCAAATCCCTGTAATCCACACACATGCGTACCTTACCATCCTTCTTAGGTACCGGTACCACGTTTGCAACCCATTGAGGATAAGAAGTCACAGCTAAGAACCCTGCATCAAATTGTTTCATCACTTCTGCTTTAATCTTTTCTGACATTTCAGGACGCATGCGACGAACCTTTTGTTTCTTTGGACGACAGGCTTCTTTTACCGGTAGATGGTGAACCACAATGTTAGTATCCAACCCTGGCATATCTTCATATGACCAAGCAAAGATCTCCACATAGTCACGTAACATTTGGATTAGTCTGTTCTTAACACCATCTTCCAGTTCAACCCCTATCTTGACCTCTTTCCTGTTTTCCTTAGTTCCCAGATTCACAACTTCGATTGGCTCTTCATGTGGCTGTATAGCTTTTTCTTCTTGTTGCAACAACCTAGCAAGCTTTACAGGTACCTCACAATCTTCCTCCTTCCCATTTTCAGCTTGATAGATCGGATTCTCGAAATTATAATTGGCAATAGTGGAACTGTTATCAACAGGATCCAGAGTGGATGAAGATCTGCATTTTAGTGATGTGGGTGTGTGTAAGAACACATAGCTGATAAAATAGAAATAATAATAAGAGATAGACAAGGAGCACAATATTTACGAAAATGAAACGTCCATTGATTTTATTGAATGAAGTATGCAAATGAAATGACATCCCGAAACAAGCATACCATTGTGCCCCGGGTAAGACACAAGGCTTAAAAGGTTTTATTGTTTGAAATTACAAACTTAAAACAAAACACAATAATAGTATTTACTCCTGACTAAAGGAGATAGGAATAACGTCTTCAGTCTTCCAATTGTTGAGCCCATCACCCATGGTAAGAAAGATCCAATCATCCAGGTTGTAGTCTTCATCATGGTCACCCACATCATTGATTTGATCTCTTATGACCCCTTTGTTAGTGATACAAACAACACGAGCATGACGAACAACCCTCTGAGATTCTGCAGTGAAACCCAAACCAAACTTGTCAGACTTTTAAGGGATGTTGGGAAGCTGAACCCAAATAGCACAACCACCTTTTTCAACCATAGCCTTAGCATCTTTGAGGGAGGCCATTGCAGGAGGTATTCTAGTAACCACAAGAGCTCTTTCAGAGGCAGGGACAGACTGAGGAACAGGAGCAGAGCAATGAACAACTTCAAATGCTTGACACGGAGTTTCAACCAATTCACCCTCCATTTCTACATATTTGAAAGTATTCACATGGCTAACCATGTACTCTTCTTCACCATAGACAGTGACAATTTTGCTTTTCACCGGATATTTCAACTTCTGATGCAAGGTGGAAGTCATAGCACCTGCCCCATGGATCCAGGGGCACCCAAGAAAACAAGAATATACAGGACGAATATCCATCACATAGAAATTAGAGTTGAATACTTGAGAGCCTACTTTGATTGGGAGGTCTACTTCGATTGGGAGGTCTACTTCTCCATGTACCATTCTTCTTGAACCATCAAAGGCCCTTACCACCACATTACTTGGCCTTAACACAACATCTTCAGGACTGAGCTTGTCCAAAACCTCTTTAGGGAGCCCATTTAATGAAGAACCATTGTCCACCAGTACATGAGACAAAGTAGTGCCCCTACATTCAATGGAGATATGCAGAGCTCTGTTATGGTTTCTCTTGGCAGGAGTCAGATCAGCATCTAAAAAGCCCAAACCATTATCACTAGTTAGATGTGCAACACAATTCTCAAACTGATCCACATAAATTTCATCTGGAACATGAGCAACCTTTAAGAACTTGATTAAGGCTTTAACATGAGCCTCAGAACACAGCAACAAAGATAACATGGATATTTTGGAGGGAGTATGCCCCAACTGGTCAACAATATCATAATCACTCTTGCGAATGATCTTCAGTACTTCTTCCATCTGTTTAGAAAGATTTTCAGCAGTTGGTGCCTCAGCCTGCACAGGTTCAATCGCAGGACCTTTGCCCAGGGAATCAGTACTTGCCCCAGAATTAGAGGTATGAGCTGGAGTAACTGTACTTTTAGAGGTGTCTTGAGGGGAGAAGATTCTTCCACTTCTGGTGACCTTACTAGATCCATCAATATTGTCAACATCAAGATTGTGGTTGCAATAGGAGGGTCATCTAGAGGCTCTTGCTTGATACCATGTATATACACATCAGAACCATAATTCCAAGGTATAGCTTTATCAGAAGTATAAGGAACAGGGCCAGGAGTGGTAATGATCATGGGAGCCACTCTAGCTTCAGCAACAGTCTTCACAGGGCCTTCAGCAGTAATCTTCACTGGTCCTTTGGATGTAATCCTGACAGGACCTTTAGAGGTGGTCCTGACAGGACCTTTGGAGGTAATCTTCACTGGTACTTTATCAACCATAGCTACATCTTCAAGCTTCGTGTTTCGAGTCAGATCTTCACACATACTTTCCACAGAAGGAGTCCTCTCAAACAATATAGTGTAATTGTCCATGAGGCGTTGAATACCATCCTTCAACTTTCAGCAGCTATCAGGTTTATAGACACAGTAAAAACAGTCTTCCTTGCAACTTGGAAAGAACCCAGCTTGCACCAGCTTCTTCTTGATAATGGATAGAGGAGTAGTCAAATCTGTTACTGAGGAAACAATAGAACTTTCATCAACAACATTAGCAGTCTTCTCATGATTGGGCATAGGAGCAGTGATCACATTTGAGGTCCCAGGAGGGTCAAATTCAATTTTCCCAGCTTCAATCATGTCTTGAATCTTGTTTTTCAACACCCAGCAGTTGTTGGTGTCATGTCCCAGACTATTAGAATGATATGCACATCTTGCATTAGGATTGTACCGAGGAGAGGATGTATTAGGATTCTGAGGAGGATCCCTTAAAGTAATTAGCTCCCCTTTCAACACGTGTTGCAAGGCTTGGGCCAGTGACATGTTGATCTTGGTGAACTGTCTTCTAGGCTTCTGTTGATTGTTCTGTTGTTGATCTGGTGTTGTAGGGGCATGATTGGAGATGTGAACTGCTCCCACAGATTGGTGACTCCTGTTACGACTATGTTGACCATACACAACATTAGACTCCTTCTTTCCACTAGGGGGCTTCTTAGCAGTGCTTGATGAAGAGGCACTCACATGTATCTTACCACTTCTTATCCCATTTTCCACATGTTCTCCAGTCATTATCAGCTTAGTGAAACCAGATGATGAGCTTCCAATGAGGTGACTATAAAAAGGACCATTCAACGTACTCATAAACATATCTACCAGCTCCCTGTCAGTCAGAGGAGGTTGAACTCTGCCAGCCAGGTCTCTCCATTTCTGGGCATACTCTTTGAAACTCTCCTTAGCACCCATAGACATGCTTTGGAGCTGCATGCGAGTTGGTGCTAAATCAACATTATATTGGTATTTCCTATAGAAGGCCTCAGCAAGATCATTCCAATCACGAATATTAACACTTTGAAGTTGATAATACCATTCAAATTGAGCTCTAGATAAACTCTCTTGGAATAAATGAATCCATAGTTTCTTGTCAGCAGTATGTGGTTGAATCCTCCGGACATAGGACCTCAAGTGCAGTTTAGGACATGAAACACCATCATACACCACAAAAGCAAGAACCTTGAAGCCAATAGGTATAACCACTCCAGAAATTAAATTCAAATCTTCAAAATCAAGCCCATAAGATTTTTGTAGTTCCATAGCGTTCATCCTGTCTACCAACATCTTATACTTCTCCTCACTAACAGGATCATGATGATAGTTCTCCTCAGAATCAGAATCTTCCACAGTATCATGGAGACTACCTCCTTCTCTCTCAGAATTTTCAGACTCAAGATTCTCAACCTCTTCTTCTGTCTAGACATGACCTCTGAATCTTCTACCCAGGTTAATGAGGCCTACTGATTTTCTAGTCTTCTTCTTCTTCTTAGTCAAAAGTGTCTTCAGCTCATCTTGTCCCTTGGACAAGTTCAGGATCATTTCTTGAAATTGTGCATTCTGGGTCTGGAGATCCTTAACAGTGTGTTTGAGAGTCATTTCTGCTGAAATAAATAGCGAGAAGATAAGATACATGTTCATAAGAAACCTGTGATGCAATGATATGGTATGTAGATGCATAAGCAATATTTTGAAGGACTGTAAAATTTAAATTTGTGTAAACGACCAGAAATGAAACTCTTATTAGTAAGCAATAAACTTGTTTGCCTCTTGGGCTTACAATAAAATGAAATAAATACAAAGATGGGGTTTTAAGTCTCCCATGGACGTTTCCTCTTTGTATGGAGGTATGTGTTGAGATTTCGCTCTTCGTGAAGTTGTCTTGTCTGCTCCAGGATTCTTTCTTGACTAGCTTTGAAATGAGTCTCAAAAGTATCCCTTTGTTTCTTCAACTGGATCCAGGACCTCTGCAACTCTTCCATGTCAGTGGGCATGTCTGGATGAAGGATGATATAAGGAGTATCTCCTTCAGCAACAGACTCCATGGTAACTGGCAGGATAGCAGGATATGGCATCATAAGAGTCTGAGCACGTGCTCGTACCCATATGAGATAACGTTCCATAGGAATGGAGTACTTTGGTTCCAGAGTCTTGCTGTTAACCTTGTTCACTTTACCCCAAGCTCGTATGAACCTTTGACGGTAACCTTGCAGATCGTTGTCGTAGTCGAACACAATACCCTGAATAAGCATGTCATGGGGACCATTACTCCGAGCATAACCAAACTGGCGTAGAGCTAAAGAAGGGTTGTAAGTAATGCCCCCTCTTATGCCAAGGAGTGGCACATTAGGTAACTGCCCACAACGGTCAATGATAGTAACATTCTCCATGGATCTAGAGCACCAATGAATGTCTGAATGAGAAAGTGACATGATCCTCTTGGACCACCTTAACCCTTGTTCATTCTTCATCACTGATTGAGGAAGGTGAGAAATAAACCACCTAGAAAATAGAGGTATGCAGCACATCAGAGTTCCTCGTGCCTTCGTAGTACGGGTATGGAGAGAGTGTAAGATGTCTCAAAGTAATGTAGGCACTGGATTGCGAGTCAAAAATATGTTGATGGCGTGTACGTCTATGAGCTGGTCTGGATTAGGGAACAACACTAGGCCATAGATTAATAAGGCCAAGATCTCCTCAAGGGCATCATAACTCATAGCCTTCAAGAATACCTGAGCTTTCTCTATCAATACCTTAGCAAGAATACCCTTAACTCCGCTTCTTGTTTCTAGGACAATGTCTGATTTCTTCAAATGTAAGGCTGCAGCAATAACCTCAGGTTTAGGCTCTTTTTCTAAGCCTGTGAAAATTATTTGATCAAGGATAGGTATACCCAGTAGTTTAGAGAACTCCTCCATTGTAGGAACCGGCTGATAATCGGGGAATGTGAAACAATGATGTTTAGGGTCAAAGAACTGAAACAGGACACTCATCATGTCTTCATCAAATCCTGAAGTAACCAAGTCAAATAGGTGACCATGCTTCTTGATGAACTGAGATCTTTCAGAAACTTGAGAGACTAATTCCTTAAGCTTAGGAGGTATCCCTACAAAGTTGATCCGGATAGTATTCCGACGAGTAGAAGCCATGACCTGCAACAAAGAACAAAGATAAATCCTTTGGTCCTTGAAATGGTTAGTGAAAATGCTATGCTTATGATGTCATGATGTTATGATGTTATGCTCAATCACAAACATGTGGCACACAAAAACAAGTCACACCATATCCCTAGGTTTAGAGGCTTGCATGAGGTTTAAAGGTAAGTACCTTCCCCTGAAGTTAGTTGGTTCATCCTGTCCTACAAAAGTAACCGGGTTCTAAGGGATCTCAATATCACGGATCCTTCCCAAGGGGGATTGTTCAGTAGGCAACTTACTTGCCAACCAAAACACTCCAAGTTTAGGATCTCAATGAGTGTAGCATTGAATATCAACCAACTTCAGTCTTCACCAAAGCCGACTATCTCACTACTTTCTAAAGGCCAAGATGGGATGACTAGGGTTCTAAAAGTCAGTTAGTGTATTGACAACATATGGCAGCCTCATATTATCCTCAACTTGTAAACAGCCCAAATTTTCCCTCACTAAGTTCACACCATGGCTTGTGATCTTTTCATTTGCATAAGTTCAATCATAGCATCTCACATTGCATTTTTTACTTCACTGCATTGGTTCAAAGTCATCTGCATCTAGGGTTTGTGATCTGAGCAATCCATGAGCCATCTGAGCCACTCCAAAGGTCTTCAATCATCTCAAGAGGGTCCATGTATGTTCAATCATCATATTATATCCTCCCAAGATCAAGGAAATCAGAAAATCACAAGAACTGAGAAAGGCATGGAAGCAGAGCCAAGCTTAACTGCACAGATGACCTACAATTAGGGTTTTGGTTTCAGAGGCCTTAACTCCAAATTTTTTGGTCATTCTTGTTTCTATTGGTCTCTATATGTTATAAGGATCCTACACACCAATTTTCATGAAGAAATTCAATGGGGAAGGCATCTGATCAATAAATGACTTCTTGAGCAAGTCAGTGCAAAATCAGGGCATCTGAGGCCCCAATCATCCAACCAAAAGGTCTTCTCCATCATTTTAAGTGTATATGATCTTTATTTGGTCTTAGAAGAGTTTAGAAGTTCACAAAATTGAAGAATTTCAAGCCATTTGCAAAGTTGCCATTTTGGGAAAGTGACTTGTAATGCAAAATTGCCATTTTGGGAAAGTTTTTCAACCTCCTCTTTTTGATTAAAAAATGCTTCAAATGAAAAATTCTTGGCCATGAAAGTGGTAGATTGGATCATTCCCTTTTCAAAAAGTACAAGAACTTGATCTAATTCATCCTAGAACTAAAGTTATGGCCTTGCAAAGTTGGGAAAAATCACTAAATTTCACTTATGCACCAAAGAGGGAAACTTGCAAAAACTCATACCAAGGAAAAATGTGACCTCTAATTGACTTCTAACCATTACACAAACATGATACATGACCTATAATTCAGAATTTCCCAAAGAATCACTCATTTTCATGCCTTGATCATTAAGTATTTCAAAAGGGGCCAAAACCTTCACAAATTACAAAATGCCCCAAATCTTGACATCCACTTGTGCCAGCTCTTCAAATCAGTTTCCATGGACCTCCCTAAAGCCAGCTGACTCGAGCCATGCCTCACAACCAGCCTGCCATGAGCCCATACCTCAAAGGACAACTTTCTTGACTTTATGCAATTTGAGCCATACCAATCAGCATAGGCCACCAACAATTTGATACATGGACCAAAAGCAACTCAACACATACAAAAAGCAAGCCTGAAAACACACACAACTCAACATACACCAAAAACTCCCTCTTATGCATTTCTCTTTGAAACTCAGCACTCAAGCCACAAACCTTCAAACAAACTTCATAGAACAACTCACCATGAACCTCTGATCATTTCCCACCCTTCATCTTGCCCTAAAAACAGCCACATCAAAAACACGATTTTCACCTCCCTTGACCTGAGCTTCACTGACTTTCAAATAGAGGCCATATAAACTCCAACCAAGCTTTGAAAACTCTTTAGGGGGATCATTGGGGTTGATTTTAAGCAAAGAACTGGTCAGAAAGCTCCAAAGGTGAAAGCTCCAGTTCAGGTATCACCAAGAACATTTTTCCAGAACTTGCGTTTTAAGTTATAGATTGATTCTATGTGATGTGCTGATCATTTTGAGCTTTGAACCATTGAAAATGGTTGAGAAATAAGCCTGTATCGAAGCTCTGAAACTTTTCCAGATTTTGTGTTTTGATCCATATCTTGAGTTGTAGGTTGTGGAAATTTGTTTTGATGCTTGATTCATGTTCAGGGTAATTAGGAGATACGACCTGGAGCTTTAGAGCTCTTGATTTTGTCTAAAGAAGAAGTTAGTTTTTTGAACCCGCCGGAGAAGATGACCGGAACCACTGTTCCGGTCATCTGAAGGTGATTAGATTAGGGTTAGGGTTTAGGCTGAGTTTGAACTTGAGCCATTGATTTTCTTTTCCCACGCGGATCCAATGGCCCAGATTTCGTGTATTAGCCCTAATTCAGGATTAATTAAGTTAATTAAGATTAGGAAAATTTAAATCCCAGGATTGATCTGAACCACCCATTTTCGCGCGGGTCAACTCCCTCCAATTCTATTCAAATGCTGGCCATTGGATCTGTTGACTTCTCATTAAAATTCATTTATTTTCATATTTTTGTCATTTGTTTTGCATAATTATTTTAAAATACATAGAAAATCTAAAAAAATATTTTCTTTCTGCATTTTTATTCTAAATAATTTTCTTAACATAAAAACCATTTTTATTTTATTTTTTACATTTTTAGACTATTTTAAAAATATTTAAATGCTTATTTTAATTGATTAATGAAGATTAATTAATTAAAATAGCATTTAGGTTTCCAAAAATCACAAAAAAAATCAGAGAGCATTTCCAAACATTTAGAAACATTTACAAACTCCAAACACAAATTTCTTTTTGGTTTTGATCATACTTTGGCAATTTTCATTTGAATTAGGGTTCTTTAATTTGAATATTTTTAACCCTAACTTCAAAAATTCATAACTTTTGATCCAAATTGAGTTTGTGAATGGTTATTTTTGCATTGTGTTATGCATACTTTCAAGCATCCAAAAACATTTTTGTTTCACTTTTATAGTGAATTTTCAATTTGTTTGGCATTTTTCCTTTAGGATCACCCTTAAAACCTTAAAAACATAGGAAAATCATAAGTCCTTTAGGGTTTAGCTACTGACCTTTCCCTTTGGGCAGTGAACTTGTATAGGTTTAAGGTCCCTTTGATCCCATTTTAAATATTTTTATCTTATCATTTGCTTCTGATTTTGAATTTTGCATCTCATGTTGTACATAAACCCTAATTTGCATCTTCATTTGCATTCATCTTGCATAAGCTTGCATACATGAACTTGCCATGACATTTTGTGCATCCACATGACATATAAGACATCTTAGGACATGTTGAAATCATGTTTGATCATTGCATCATCCATTTGCCATGCTTTTGCTTTCATATGATGTCATATGCATTCATGAACTTTCATGCCTCTTACATGTCTCATTTGCATTCCCATCCTTTGTATGATCATCTCCATCTCATGACATACATTTGCATCATCTCTTTACATCATTAGCATCATGAATATGTTTCTGACTTTGGTTTTCATCTTTACATTTCATCTCATTTTCATTTCATTTCATCTCCTTTTGTTAACTTTTCAGGTGGTAAGTGTTTGAGAAGTGAATTTGCCTTCACTTCTCATAATCTCTTCTCATCTCTCTTATGCATCATTGCTGCATTTTACTTGTGGATTAGAGTGAGCTTGCTCATTCATGCTCCCTCCTCTCTCTCTTTCTTCAAGCAACTTATCTTCATAAGTGAAGTAAGTTGGCTTGCTTCTTTCTGATTCTCCTTCCTTCATCCTGCTTTTTCCTTGGTGGCTTTTCTCTTGAGATCTTCTTGCAAGCCTCATAAACCCTAGGAACACCCAAGCATGATCACAATTAGGATTTGATTAGTCCCCCATTAGTTTTACCTTTGTGTCATCTTTTGAGTCTTCTCTTCTCATCTCTTAATCAAGGACTAAACCTTCAAGGTTTTAAGGCTTTGTGATTAAGTTTATGCATGCATCCTTCTATTAGGATGGAGTGTATAACTTTAATCCTAAGTGTTAAACCCTTAATGTGTTTAAATCCTTTAATCAATTCACCTAACAATCATCAAGACATCAAGCTTGTAACTTGGGCCTTGCATTAAGGTTCTAATTCTTCCTTAATTGGTTAAGAAGGACTAACCCTAGTGTTAACAGCCAAGTCCCCCTCAAGTTGTATTACAAACCATAAAATCCATTTCTTAATCTTGTCATTAACTAAAATCCACTTTAATAAAGGCTTTGTTTTGTCATGAGGTTAATCCCTAATCATGGATTAAGTTGAGGAGTCTTCCTCAGTTTAAATGTTCTCATCTATTATCCTTTTATTAGGATGGTGTAATGGGTCCATTAAATCTTTGATTATGGCTTAAACTCATTACTTAACACTAAACAAAAATACCAAAAACATCTAAATAAATGCAAGTAGGTTAATGATCTTAATCCTACATCATGGTAATTAAGTGTGAGGTGTTTACTTCATACTTAAGGTATTATCATTACCCCTAATCAAAGGGAAGATGTGATAAGTTTACTAACCCTTGGTTTAGGCTTAAGTTCATTAACTTATGACAAACCCTAAAAAAGCAATAAAAGATTGAAAACACCAAAAACAAACAATAATCGTCTCCTCCGGGATTCTTTTCTCATCATCTTCACTCACAAACGAGAACTTGCTTCTTCCGTCTAATGCAAGACAGTTAGCACCTGAGCCAGACAGGTCATACACTTGAGCATAAACAAGTAAGCAGTTCATCAATCAATTTATCTTTCAGTCTCTTTGAGTCGAACTACGGTGTTCTGACTTCCTCATTGCACGAGAGGATACGTAGGCATAACTTAACAGTTATCGAACAAAAGTCTCTGTATATTCCTCCTCCTACCAGCATTATTCTTTAAGCCTCTTAGTCTTGAGCATTTCATCCTTTCCTTACACTAACACTACTTCATTTCACTTCACACTTCTTTTGCACTGACACTTGCATTCTTTTCAGCTTTTGCACACAATATAGCACTGACACTACCCCTTTAAACACAAACTTTCAAGCGTGGATCCCGTCGAGTAAGACGGAAAATCTGGGTGCTAATACCTTCCTAGGTTGTAACCAACCCCCTTTCTCAGTTTCTCTGGTTCGCGACCGTCTTATCCATTTCTTTCCTAGGTTTATGCAGCATTACCTTTCCCTCGGGATAAAAATGCCTAGTTGGCGACTCTTTTCAGTTCACCCTTGTGTTCTCTCTTTCGCCGACCGTTCGCGTCTGTACCCTATTTGACCAGGTGTCATTTGGCGGGAGCGACAACTTGGCGACTCTGCTGGGGACCCTTATATTGCAACCAGGGCTTCTGGTTCTTTTGTTGGTTCCTCCTAGCACTTGTTTGATTTGTGTTTACCGGGGTGTTATGTGCTATGTGTGTTTATTTATTTTGCTTTATTTATTGCTTTATGTACAACTTTATTTATTGCTTTCTTATAGTTTTGCATATTTCATACTGTCATTTGCTGGATCAGGTTTGCTGTCTTGGTGGGTGGGGTTCCATTGAGAGTTTAAGGTCCTATACCTGGGACCTGAGTGACACCTAGGCTAGAGTGGTTCATGTTCTTTCCCATTCCATTTTGGTCTGGTGCGGGAATATGAAACACGGTTCAGATATGGGTTTCCTCTTGAGAACTCTGTGCTGCAGATTTCCTGTAGTGCTAGGGCTACCTGGGAAGCCTGCTAAGTCTGGATGACCTTTATTATGACCTTCAGAATCTGGGGTGAATTAGAGGAGGATCTTTTATGGTTATTGTAAACACTGTACCTCCGGGTTAGAAGTGTTTACATGTGAGGGGGTAGGGTTGCTTACAGGTTTGCAGGAACCCTTGGCCACATCATACCCTGTTACTATCTTGTTTAAAGAGTACCTCATTTTGGACAGTTCTTGTGATTAACCCCGGACATGTGACTCTTTATTTGAGTCCCCCACCCTGGTTACTGGATTTCTGAGCCTTCATCTGGACTTTTGAACATACATGGGCCTTATGTCAAGACAGATAATCAGATCCAGCTTGATCACAAACCCTTGCATATCATTTGCATATATCATCATTGCATCATTTGACATTTCTTTATTTGCTTTTCAGGATATCCACCTCATTATTCTGGTTTTGGTTTTGACCCCTTCTTCTGCATAGACCTCTGCTTCAGCTGTCTTCATCAGTTATCTGCTTCATTCATCTCCATCCTCACCAACATCAGCCTGTCAGAGATTCACTTCCAGCATCAGTCTGTGACCTTCATCAGCATTTGTCTTCAGTTTCTTCAGCAGCACTCATGGCTACTCCCAGGAAGAGCAACATATCCTATCACTTTTTTGAGCCTGTGTTGACTGGTATCAGGCAGGTCCAATAACTTATCACACCTGACCACATCCCACTGTTTAGAGAGCACTATGGGGGTATCTTGGATATGGTTATGGACCTTGATCATTCTCAGAGAAGCATGATCCACACATGCTTGCAGTTCTATGACCCTCCACTGAGATGCTTCACCTTTCCTGACTTTCAGATGGGACCTCTGTTGGAAGAGTTTTCTTTGTTGATTGGAGTGCCTATCAGAGGTGGGATCCCTTTCAACCCAGAAATGACTTCTCCCAGAAGTGAAGAGATAGCAAGGGCATTGTACTTGGAGCCTGCCCCTATTGAGCAAAGCATGACAACAAAAGCTGGGATTCCTGGTTTGCATTTGGACTTCTTGATTTCTCAGGCCTTCGTGAAGGCTTCATTGGGAGAGTGGAAGGCAGTCTGTGCATTATTAGCCCTCAGCATATATGGGGCTATACTGTTTGCAGATGAGCCTAAATTTGTCAGCAAGAATGCCATCCATTTGTTTCTTCTGAAGAACCCAATACCTACACTGCTAGGAGACTTTTACTACTCCATTCATCAGAGGAATGAGAAACAAAGGGGGAAGTTGGTTAGATGTTGTGCTCCTTTGTTTTACTCCTGGCTGCTCAGACACCTGCCTAAATCAGATGCTTTCTTGAACCCCCACTAGCAGAAGAATTGGGCCAAAAGGTTCATTGCCTTAACTTCAGATGATATCAGATGGTGCACCCAGAGCACCAAATGCAAGGACATTATCACCAGCTGTGGACAATACCCAAATGTGCCTCTCATAGGAGTAAAAGGTTGTATTAACTACAACCCTTTACTGTTTAAGAGACAATTGGGCTATGCCTTGGTTCACCCTCCTAGAGGACAGGATTTAGCTGAAACCCTATATTGTGAAGTGCAACCTAATTCAGCTGTTGTCAGGCAAGCATCCTGGGCTTGGGAAAACATCCAGACAAAAGGGATAGCTATCCTTGGAAGATGTGACAATATTGCTTCAGCTCAGTATTCAGACTGGTCCCGCACTAGAGCTCAGATTACCAGAATGCCTTTCACCTTGGAAGACACACCTGGGCCATCCATAGTACAGCCTACAACAACAGTTAGCCTGGAGGAATTTGAAAAGTTGAAAGAAAGGAATGAGCAGTTATCTAAAGCCTTGAAGAAGACTCTTTGGGAAAGGAGTGATGGTCGCCTGGACATTGAGAGATTGGAAAAGCTCAGAGTTGAGCATCTGGCCAAAATTGAAAAGACAGAGGACTACATAAGAAAAGCAAAGGGCTGGGGAACAAATATTGAAGAATGCCTGTAAAGAGGCCAAGATTCAGAAAGCTAGGGCTGAGCACTATTTGAAAGAGAGCCATGCTAGGTGGGTCAGGATCACCGAAGCCCGTACACAAGAAGACCAGAAGAATCAAGCCAAGATTGATCAGCTGGAAGCCAATGAGAAGAAGCAGCAGGAGGCTTTGTCGGCTGCTCAGAAGGAGATTTCAGAATTGAAGCTCAGAGCAGGATTGAAGAGATCAAAAGACCAGGACAGGCATAAGAAGCTGACTACTGCCATTGCTACCAGGAACCTCCTCATTAGGACCATTACAGAGCACCCAGTTGGTCCAGTGACTGAGGCACTCCTGAAGGAGGTCAGGGAAGATGAGTTTGGATTGGATTTCTGATTCTTCTTTGCTTGTTGTTCTTTCCTTTTGATGTACTTTTGCTTTTGTTGTATTTTGACCCTCCAGGGGCATGTATTGTAAAACAGACTATGTATGCTTCATCATTTGTAATATATTTTAGTTTGTTTTCATTTGGGCTTTCTCTCAACAACATCAAGCATCTTCCTCGAGGTCTGGAAAGGTTAAAACCAAAACCCAAACCGGATACCTTGGAAAACAAATAAGCATACTGCATTGCATACTAACTTTGTTTTTGTTTTGTAGGTTTTGTTATTATTATTGTTTATAACTTTGTTGTGATCTCAGGAAACATTGCTCTTCGCCGTGTGTTCCCTGTCAACCGCACGCACCGGTACCCGACCCGTAACAACCTTCCCGACATTCAAATGGAGCAAGTACAACAGGACCTGAATGAGGTCAGAAATCAAATGGAAAATGAGAGAGTAGAGATGAGAAACAGAATGTCTCAATTCATGGCTGTCATGACTGGCTTAACCCAGAGCCAAGAAAGACTGAGGGAACTGGTAGAAAGACAAACACCTGAGGAGCCTCATCTTGGAACAGGGGGAACTAGCAACAATGAACGGGGGAAACCTCGTATTGACCCACCAGAATATAGACCCCATCTGAATCCAGAAGTTAACATCCCGAGGAATGTTCAAGGTAATACTACTGGGGGCAGAATCCTGCAAGAGGATCCCCAAGAGGAACAGTTTACTGTTATAGGGTCTGGAGATGAGGTATATGACAGGAGATTGGATGAGATTGCTGAAAAGTTAAGATCTTTGGAATCTCAGAATTCTTTGGGCTTCGACGTAATGGATATGGGACTAGTATATGGGGTGAGTATTCCCTACAAATTCAAACCCCCATGCTTTGAAAAGTATAATGGTACCTCCTTTCCACGTACTCACCTGCAATCTTTCTTGGGAAGGCTCAAGGCTTATACCATGGATGAAAAGTTATGGATGTTCTACTTTGAGGACAGTCTGACTGGAGATTTGAGAGAATGGTATTCACACCTGAATAGAACCACCATAAGATGTTGGAAGGATTTGGCCGAAGCTTTCATCCGGCAATATCAGTACAACCTGGACATGGCTCCCAATAGAACTCTTCTAATGGGCATGTCTCAGTCTTCTAGAGAGAGCTTCCGGGATTAAGCTCAGAGATGGAGACAGCTTGCTGCTGCTGTCCAACCACCCATGTCAGAAAGAGAAATGGCTGACATGTTCATGAACACATTGCAAGGGACTTATATTGATAGACTTGCTGCTTTCTCCTCTACCAGTTTTGCTGATGTGGTTATAGCTGGTGAGAGAATTGAGAGTCTCTTGAAGATGGGCAAAATCTCTGACAATGGTGCAAGTTCCTCCAGTAACCCCAGAAAACCCTTTACTGGACCCCGAAAGGCAGGTGAAACCAATTCTATTCATGCAAGCAGGGGCAGGCCCCAATATTCTCACCGGTCCGTAGCAGCTGTTACCATCCCAGCTCCAGTTCCACAACAACCATTGTATCCTTAACAACAACAACAACAACATTACCAGCAGCAACCATCTCATTTTCTGCAACAGAGAACCTACAACAACAACAATAGCAACCAACAGTAGCGCCCCTTCCAACAGAGACCATCTCAGGCAAATAGGGTGATTGACCTTATCCCCATGCCTTATGCTGCTTTATTGCCACAACTCCTGAAGCTCAACCTGGTTGAGTTAAGGACGTTGGCACCACCAGATCCTCTCAATCTCCCTAAGAATTATGATGTCAACGCCAGGTGTGCCTTTCACTCTAACGCACCTGGTCACAATACTGAGAAATGCAGAGCATTACAAATGAAGGTTCAGGATTTGGTTGATTCTAAAGCCCTCAACTTCGCACCTCCTCCGAACGTCAACAGAAATCCTATGCCTAATCACGGTGGGCCTAGGATTAATGCTATTGAGGAGGACCAACCATCTACATTAATTGATAATGTGGCACAGATTCAAACACCACTGGCTGAGGTCAAAGTTCAACTTTTAAGATGCCAAGTGTTCCCGGGCTGTGGGGCCTGTTGTGAATTGTGTAAAACAGCTAGTAATGGTTGTGAGAAGCTAAGGATTGGCATAGATGGCCTTATCCAAGATGGGATTTTACAAATTACTTCAACAGCTCCTGCAGCAACTCTTGTCTCCACAATAATGGAATCTCCTACAACATCAACAAACATTCCTTCAGCAACAACAGATTCTCCTACAAAAGCAACAACAATCATTCCTACTGATTCATCAACATCACCAGCAATTACTCCGTCCACCATTTCAACAAGTCAAATTTCAACAACTGTTTCTTCTACAACATCAGCATCCATTCTACCAAAGGAATCTTCTACAACGCCAACAAAAATTAATGAAGATGTCTCAACAGTTACAATTTTCTACAACCCATCAAATGTTCCTCCCAGCAGCAATTTCCAACAACAAATTGTGGCACCTCCTGCCAGATCTCCGGTCACTATCTACTATGATCCGCACACCATTACAGTACCTTCCTCCGCAGCAATCAGCCCAGTCACCATTACGGTACCTGGGCCTGTTCCTTATGAAAGCAGTAATGCCATACCTTGGCACTACGACTCTGATCTTTACTGCAATGGGGAGAAAATCACTTTGGATTCATCAACCTCTTCACCAAAAATTGATAATGTTGGAGGAGGCGGAGGCTTCACTAGAAGCGGACGCCTTTTTGCCTCACAAACACAAAGACCTAATGCTGAAGCAGAAGCTGCTGCCAAGGCAAAAGGAAAGAGCGTGGTATCTGAAGAACCAACTGCCAACGACACTCAGAAGCCATCTTTTGAACAAGATGTAGACGAGTTCATGAGAATCATAAAAAGGAGTGATTACAAGGTGGTGGATCAGCTTCACCAAACACCCTTTAAAATCTCCATATTATCACTGTTGATGTGTTTCGAAGCTCACATGAATGCATTGTTGAAAGTCCTGCACGCAACATATGTGCCGGAAGAGATTACTGTTAATCAGCTAGAAACTGTGGTCGCAAATGTCAACACCAGTCATGGACTGGGCTTTACCAATGCTGACTTAGCAACAGAGGGACGCAACCACAACAAGGCTTTGCATATCACCTTGGAATGCAAGGGTGCTGTTCTGTCTCATGTACTGGTAGACACTGGGTCGTCACTCAATGTTCTACCAAAGAAAGCCTTGGTGAAGCTAGAGTATGATGGCTTGGCATTGCGTCCGAGTAATTTGGTAGTGAGAGCATTTGATGGCTCTAAAAGATCAGTGCTTGGGGAGATTGATCCGCCTATGTTGATTGGCCCACAGACCTTCAAAACTACCTTCTTTGTGATGAACATACAGCCGGCCTACAATTGTCTGCTGGGTAGACCTTGGATCCACGCTGCTGGCGCTGTTATGTCTACCCTTCATCAAAAGTTAAAATTCGAGTGGGAAGGCCAAATCATCACCATCTGTGGGGAGGAGGACATCTTTGTTAGCCAGCTGGCTACGTATAATACATAGAAATGGATGGGGAGATCCATGAGACCATGAGTCAGGGGTTTGAGGCCCTTAATGTTAATGAAGCATCTGATGAGTCGGGGACTTCCATCACATCATATCAACAGGCCCGAAAGGTTGTTGAGGAAGGTACCGCTCAAGGCTGGGGCAAGCTGCTGCCAGTTGAAAAGAAAGAAAATCGATTCGGGTTGGGTTACAGACCAACTCGACAAGATCAACCAGAGGCTGCAATGGAGCCCAAGTTTGTCAGCGGGGGGATGCTCACCCCGGATGCTGTGAATAGTTTCGAAGATGAGTCAGAAGACGAGCGCAACCTGGAAAACTGGATACGTCCAAGGATCCCGGGGAACCATGTCTCAAACTGGTCTTCCCAGGAAATTATAAGAGTTACTCCGACAGAGTAATTATTATTTCCTGTCTTTAAGCATGCATCAAGTCCTGCATCTTGCCCAAGATGTCAGGGTTCATTTTGTAATCGGGCCATCTTGTATTTTGTGCAAACGATCAATTAATGAATATCAGGACATCTTTTGCAAATGAGTCTTTTCTTTTCTGCTCACTGTTTTTCATTTTTCTGTTTTTTGTACAAAAATAAAATGGCAATGTTTTTCAAAATAATAACTTCATTCTTACTTTTTCTAAGCAAGATAAAATTGATCACTAAAATGAACAAATCTAAACCCTTGCAGAGAGTGCCCTCCAGACTGCACCAACAACAACACCGCTATGGCTTCGTATGACTTTGACAATCCGATTAATCAAGCCGATGAAGGGGTTGAAGAAGATTATGAGCTACCTGAAGAACTAGCCAGATTGTTGAGACAAGAGGAGAAGGTCATCACTCCTCATCAAGAGGAGGTTGAGACGATTAATCTTGGTACAAAAGAAGACTTGAAAGAAGTGAAGATCGGGGCCCGTCTGCAAGATTCGGTAAAAGAACAACTTATTGATATACTTCGGGAGTATGTAGATATTTTTGCCTGGTCTTATCAGGATATGCCAGGTCTGGATACCGACATTGTTATGCACAAGCTGCCTCTAAAGGAAGATTGTCCACCAGTAAAACAGAAGTTGCACCGTACTCGCCCAGATATGGCAATGAAGATAAAAGAAGAGGTACAAAAACAGTGGGACGCCGGTTTCCTTGCTGTGACTAGTTACCCGCCGTGGGTTGCTAACATTGTACCTGTGCTTAAGAAGGATGGCAAAGTGCGGATGTGTGTGGACTACCGGGACCTGAACAGAGCCAGCCCGAAAGATGACTTCCCATTACCTCACATTGATGTATTAGTCGACAATACGACTCAGTTCTCGGTGTTTTCCTTCATGGATGGATTTTTAGGATATAATCAAATCAAGATGTCACCTGAAGACATGGAGAAGACAACTTTCATCACACCCTGGGGCACATTCTGTTATAAGGTAATGCCATTCGGACTGAAGAATGCTGGTGCCACTTATCAACGAGCTATGGTAACATTATTCCATGACATGATCCATAAAAAAATCGAATGTTATGTGGATGACATGATTGCCAAGTCCCTCACAGAAGAAGACCACCTGGTAAATCTATTGAAGCTATTCAATCGTATGAGGAAGTACCAACTGAAGTAAAACCCCAACAAATGCACATTCGGGGTGCGGTCCGGTAAGCTGCTGGGGTTCATTATAAGTGAAAAAGGGATTAAAGTTGACCCTGATAAAGTCAAAGCCATTCAAGAAATGCTTGCACCAAAGACTGAAAAAGAAGTTCAGGGGTTTCTAGGTAGATTGAACTACATTTCAAGGTTCATATCTCATCTTACAGCAAGTTGTGAGCCCTTGTTCAAGTTGTTAAGGAAAGAGCAAACTGTCAGGTGGAATGAAGACTGCCAAATGGCTTTTGACAAAATCAAGGAATACTTACAAGAACCTCCGATCCTTATGCCTCCAGTTGAAGGAAGACCTCTAATAATGTACTTGACAGTATTAGAAGAGTCAATGGGGTGTGTGCTGGGCCAACATGACGAGTCTGGTCGAAAAGAGTATGCAATATACTACCTAAGCAAAAAGTTTACCGACTGTGAACAACGTTATTCACTGCTCGAGAAAACTTGCTGTGCTTTAGCGTGGGCTGCTCGCCGACTAAGGCAGTATATGTTGAACCACACTACCTTATTGATCTCAAAGATGGACCCAGTCAAGTACATTTTTGAGAAGCCAACACTCACCGGGCGAGTTGCAAGATGGAAAATGATCCTCACAGAATATGACATTTAGTACACATCCCAGAAAGCCATCAAAGGAAGTGTATTGTTTGATTATCTCGCTGAGCAACCCATTGATGATTACCAGCCTATGAGATTTGACTTCCCTGATGAAGACATCATGTTTATAAAAGCAAAAGATCATGAATAGCCTATTCACACCGAAGGGCCTGACCCCGAAGAAGAATGGACAATGATGTTTGATGGGGTTGTTAATATGAATGGTCATGGTGTTGGTGCAGTACTCATTACACCTAAGGGAGTCCACATGCCTTTCTCGGCAAAACTCACCTTTAACTGCACTAACAACGAAGCTGAATACGAAGCTTGTATTATGGGTCTTGAGGAAGCCATTGACCTCAGGATCAAGACTTTAACTGTATTCGGAGATTCAGCTCTGGTAATCAATCAAACCAACGGCAAATGGTATACTCACCAGGAGAATCTGATACCTTACCGGGATTATACAAGGAGGTTACTCACATTCTTCACAATAGTCAGACTTGAGTATATCCCTCGAGATGAAAATCAGTTTGCAGATGCTCTGGCTACCATTTCATCCATGATAAAAGTTCAAGCTGCCAACTTTGTGCCTCGGATTTCAGTATCCAGGCTTGACAGACCAGCATACGTATTCTCAGTAGACATTGTTAAAGATGATAAGCCTTGGTTCTATGACATCAAATGCTTCTTAGAGGATCGAACATACCCACCTGGGGCATCATCCAATGATAAGAAGACATTAAGAAGGCTAGCTGGTAGTTTCTTCCTGAATACTGATGGTTCCTTGTACAAGAGAATCTTTGATATGGTACTTCTCAGATGTGTTGATAGGGCAGAAGCAGACTTGTTGATGCACGAGGTGCATGAAGGATCTTTTGGTACCCATGATGGAGGGCATGCAATGGCTAAAAAGTTGTTAAGATCAGGCTACTACTGGATCACAATGGATGCAGACTGTTGTGCTTATGCCAGGAAGTGTCATAAATGCCAGATTTATGCAGATAAAGTGCATGTACCTCCCAATCCTTTGAATGTGATGTCTTCACCTTGGCCCTTTGCCATGTGGGGCATTAATATGATTGGCAAGATTGAACCGACTGCTTCAAATGGCCACAGATTCATCCTGGTAGCCATTGACTATTTTACCAAGTGGGTTGAAGCAACTTCATATGCAAATGTCACCAGGCAAGTGGTAGCCCGATTCCTGAAGAGGGACATCATCTGTCGGTATGGAGTGCCCGAGCGAATCATTACTGATAATGGTTCCAACTTAAACAATAAAATGATGGCAGAACTGTGCCGGGACTTCAAGATCCAACATCACAACTCTTCTCCTTACAGGCCAAAGATGAATGGCGTTGTGGAGGCAACTAACAAGAATATAAAGAAGATTGTGCAGAAGATGGTGGTCACCTATAAAGACTGGCACAAAATGCTACCATTTGCCTTGCATGGGTACCGTACATCAATCAGAACATCCACTGGGGCAACACCGTATCAGCTTGTGTATGGTATGGAGGCAGTCCTACCTGTTGAAGTTAAATTACCCTCCTTGCGGGTACTGATGGATGTCAAATTGAATGAAGTAGAATGGGTTCGATCCCAATACGAATAATTGAATCTGATCGAAGAAAAGAGACTAGCTGCAATCTATCATGGGCATTTATACCAAAAGAGAATGAAGAAAGCCTTCGATCAGAAAGTCAGGCTTCGGGAATACCAAGAAGGAGATCTTGTGCTGAAAAGACTCCTTCCTCCTCATACAGACCACAGGGGTAAGTGGACTCCGAATTACGATGGTCCGTTCATAGTAAAGAAGGTTTTCTCTGGTGGAGCACTGATGCTCAGTACTATGGATGGTGAAGACTTTCCGTCCCATGTGAATTCAGATGCAGTTAAAAAATACTTCGCATAAAATGACCCGCTGGACATAAAAACATAATATAAGTCCAGGCAAAAATAGGGCATCCCGGCGAGTCAAAAACAAAATAAAGGACTCGGGCAAAAATAAGGGAAAAAAATGTACACCCGCTGAGTTGAAAAGCCACATTGGACAGCTCAGGAAAAAATGGGTATCCCGGTGGATTGAAAACCCGAAAGGGCGATCCACGCAAAATAAGGGAATAAGCAAACAACTGCATTATGAATTCATCTGTATCACTTACAACATGGCAAGCTTCAAAAGGTTCGAGCATCGGTCAGAATCGGCCTTCTTCAGAAAGCAAGATGAGAAGAACGTCAATGTCATACAAGTCATAGAAAAAGGGAAGCACACTGAAGCGTCATCAACATTGCCAGCACCTTTTTGTTTCTCAATTTGTAACAATCTCCTCATTTCAGGGGATCTGTTTCTTTGACTGTACTTGCCAATACAAGGCACACAAATTAATAAAATCAGATTTTCAGTCACGCTCCGTCTCGTACATTTTTCATTTTATTTGCAAAAGATGTCCGATGTCCTTGATATAATAGTTGCATAAATATAGATGCGCCTTTTCTAAATCACATGCTTACAGGAAATATATTTGCTCCCGGGAGTGTCTAAACTCCTATGATGGAATCCGGTAAGGGATGCCTCAGGGAGCTTGTACGTTTCTTTGTCTTAAACAAGATTGCAGGTATTCAACGCAACATGGGATATGAAAGCTTCTCCCCAGCAAGCTGCCAAATCATTACTTCCTCAGTACTTTCTCCAGAACAACATCAGAAAGGGCTCGTTACCCCAGCTAAGCTATCATATATCCTCATCCTCAACAGGATCCCCGCAGAAATTTCCAGGAAGATCGTTCAGTAATCATTCCTCCTCGGCCAAGTGCTATACAGGGAACCATCTCTCCGCAGAGCTCCAGCCTCTATCCAGAAGAGAAATGTATGAAGATCTCACAACAAAGTGACGAAAGCTTCCACAGACCCCAACTGGGCTCCTCACTACCAAGAAAGGTCTATCAGTGACCTATTTCCCCAAGCAGAGTCATATATATCAGATATACCAATGATCTTTTCCCCCAGCTGGGATATCACATCAAGCATATCAATCAAAGATCTTCATGGCAACGGGATCTGAATCCCGGATCGGTATCTTTTCATAATCATATCATTCGCATCATATTTCCCCTCAGAGTGTAGCATTCCGTCTAATACGGAGCATTACGGCAAAAACCGAACATATTGCATAATCACAAGTCAGGTTCAAACCGGTCTCCTGCAAGTCCCAAGTACCTCATCAACAATGCACCCAGTGCACCCCCTTTTCCTTCTATAAAAAAAAAGAAAAAAAAGAGGTATTCAGTGTTAACCTTAACCACACTCTTCATTCCCCTCTTTTCTCTCTTCGTAGCTTCATTCGACATTACTAGGCATAACACCATGTTTACCAAAGTGCAGCTTGCTTGGAATGTCATCATTGCTGTAGAAAATCTGAAGCCAGGCAGTCTTGTGCTTCAGCAGGCAATTCTGATTCGCCTTCTAAGCAACTTTGCTGCTAGAAGGCAACGAAAGATTTAGGATACTATCTTGCTGTGGCAGCGCTAAAAATAAAAGAATGGATTTTCTGGGTCATACTTCGCACTTTGATGTGTAATCATGTATCGCAAAGCAAAAACTAATATCATGATGAATGCAGACATTTTGTTGTAAAATTTCCCGCGTGTGCCACTGCGCCCTGAAAGGTACCAAAAAGGCAGCTTTCGCTCGAATCGTCACCCATAATATATCCTACTTGACACTTGTCCGTGTCATCTCACACTTCCCAGCAAAAGCCAAGGCTTCCCCTTTGCACTCACTAATACATATGTATACTCTTTCTTCAACACACGTCCGTGTCATATCATTTCAGATATAAACCACAAATAGATATCTATACGCCCTTTCGACACTCGTCTGTTTCTTCTTACCCCCCACAGATCTTCAGAATATCTTTTACGCTCATGAGTTTATAACTTATACACTTTCTCTTATGATACTCGTCCGTGTCATACTCTTCCTAGCGGGCTGAACACTCGTTTGTGTCTCACTCATACTTACTCTTTACTCATACAGATACTCGTCCGTATCTTGTATACACACTTATTTCTCCTTAGATTCAACACTCATCCGTGTTCTTTGTTAACCAGGTGGTACTCGTCCGTACCATCATCTCTGAACACGCGTCAGCGTTTGTTTCTACCGATACTCTTTCGTATCATAGTCTTAAGGATGCTCGTCCGCATCTTTAATCTATACACAGCGTCAAACACTTATACCTATCATTTCTTGGATGTAAACACTCGTCCGTGTTTATTCCCTAGCAAATCCCCAGTAAAGTTACTTTTCTTCTATCTGATATTCGTCCTATGTCATGATAATTTTGGCAGCCGTACCCTGCCAGGTGATCGTCCTTCACCTTTTGATGACCGTCCCTCATCATTCCCCCAACGGAGTCTCCATTATTGGAACCCTTTTCTATCCGACATTCGTCCTATGTCGTGATATTTAGCAGCCGTCTCCTGCTAGGTGATCGTCCTTCACCTCTTGATGATCGTCCTTCATCATGCTTGTCCGATGGCCATCCCCATCATTGACCTTTTCTATCCGGCATTCATCCTATGTCGTGGTATTTTTGGCAGCCGCACCCTGCCAGGTGATCGTCCTTCACCTTAGATGACCGTCCTTCATCTTTCTCCCTAACAGAGCAGCCGTCCCCTGCTAGGTGATCGTCCTTCACCTTTGATGACCGTACCTCATCATTACTTCATTTATTTCGTTAACCCGATGGCCGTCCCCATCGTTGACTTTACCTTTGATCCCCATAGAATCTTTGTTACTTTACCTAATGGCCGCCCCCGTCATGATCCCTCTATTTCCCAGCATGTCGGTCGTTCCCGTCATTGCTGTATCCCCAGCAGTCGTCCGTTGCTCGATGGTCGTCCTCCATCGCCCGCACTTCATAATCATACTTTACTACCTTTTACAATCTATATCCCTTTTCTTCTTCACCCAGTGAGTGCAAATTTTGGACTGTCTTTGGTATTCAACCACAAGTTATCTTGTTTGCCTATTAAGCCATCGCTTACATCCCGCACAGCTAACTCATGCTTGAATAGGGGCAGATGTAAACACCCCAAATTTGCCCTCACTAAGTTCACACCATGGCTTGTGATCTTTTCATTTGCATAAGTTCAATCATAGCATCTCACATTGCATTTTTTACTTCACTGCATTGGTTCAAAGTCATCTCCATCTAGGGTTTGTGATCTGAGCAAACCATGAGCCATCTGAGCCACTCCAAAGGTCTTCAATCATCTCAAGAGGGTCCATTTATGTTCAAGCATCATATTATATCCTCCCAAGATCAAGGAAATCAGAAAATCACAAGAACTGAGAAAGGCATGGAAGCAGAGCCAAGCTTAACTGCACAGATGACCTAAAATTAGGGTTTTGGTTTCAGAGGCCTTAACTCCAAATTTTTTGGTCATTCTTGTTTCTATTGGTCTCTATATGTTATAAGGATCCTACACACCAATTTTCATGAAGAAATTCAATGGGGAAGGCATCTGATTAATAGATGACTTCTTGAGTAAGTCAGTGCAAAATCAGGGCATCTGAGGCCCCAATCATCCAACCAAAGGGTCTTCTCCATCATTTTAAGTGTATATGATCTTTATTAGGTCTTAGAAGAGTTTATAAGTTCACAAAATTGAAGAATTTCAAGCCATTTGCAAAGTTGCCATTTTGGGAAAGTGACTTGTAATGCAAAATTGTTGTTTTGGGAAAGTTTTTCAACCTCCTCTTTTTGATTCAAAAATGCTTCAAATGAAAAATTCTTGGCCATGAAAGTGGTAGATTGGATCATTCCCTTTTCAAAAAGTACAAGAACTTGATCTAATTCATCCTAGAACTAAAGTTATGGCCTTGCAAAGTTGGGAAAAATCACTAAATTTCACTTATGCACCAAAGAGGGAAACTTGCAAAAACTCATACCAAGGCAAAATGTGACCTCTAATTGACTTATAACCATTACACAAACATGATACATGACCTATAATTCATAATTGCCCAAAGAATCACTCATTTTCATGCCTTGATCATCAAGTATTTCAAAAGGGGCCAAAACCTTCACAAATTGCAAAATGCCCCAAATCTTGACATCCACTTGTGCCAGCTCTTCAAATCAGTTTCCATGGACCTCCCTAAAGCCAGCTGACTCGAGCCATGCCTCACAACCAGCCTGCCATGAGCCCATACCTCAAAGGACAACTTTCTTGACTTTATGCAATTTGAGCCATACCAATCAGCATAGGCCACCAACAACTCTCTAACCTATCAAGACTTGATACATGGACCAAAAGCAACTCAACACATACAAAAAGCAAGCCTGAAAACACACACAACTCAGCATACACCAAAAACTCCCTCTTATGCATTTCTCTTCGAAACTCAGCACTCAAGCCACAAACCTTCAAACAAACTTCATAGAACAACTCACCATGAACCTCTGATCATTTCCCACCCTTCATCTTGCCCTAAAAACAGCCACATCAAAAACACAATTTTCACCTCCCTTGACCTGAGCTTCACTGACTTTCAAATAGAGGCCATATAAACTCCAACCAAGCCTTGCAAACTCTTTAGGGGGATCATTGGGGTTGATTTGAAGCAAAGAACTGGTCAGAAAGCTCCAAAGGTGAATGCTCCAGTTCAGGTATCACCAAGAACATTTTTTCCAGAACTTGCGTTTTAAGTTATAGATTGATTCTATGTGATGTGCTGATCATTTTGAGCTTTGAACCATTGAAAATGGTTGAGAAATAAGCCTGTATCGAAGCTCTGAAACTTTTCCAGATTTTGTGTTTTGATCCATATTTTGAGTTGTAGGTTGTGGAAATTTGTTTTGATGCTTGATTCATGTTCAGGGTAATTAGGAGATACGACCTGGAGCTTTAGAGCTCTTGATTTTGTCTAAAGAAGAAGTTAGTTTTTTGAACTCGCCGGAGAAGATGACCAGAACCACTGTTCCGGTCATCTGAAGGTGATTAGATTAGGGTTAGGGTTTAGGCTGAGTTTGAATTTGAGCCATTGATTTTCTTTTCCCGCGCGGATCCGATGGCCCAGATTTCGTGTATTAGCCCTAATTCAGGATTAATTAAGTTAATAAAGATTAGGAAAATTTAAATCCCAGGATTGATCTGAACCACCCATTTTCGCGCGGGTCAACTCCCTCCAATTCTATTCAAATGCTAGCCATTGGATCTGTTGACTTCTCATTAAAATTCATTTATTTTCATATTTTTGTCATTTGTTTTGCATAATTATTTTAAAATACATAGAAAATCTAAAAAAATATTTTCTTTTTGCATTTTTATTCTAAATAATTTTCTTAACATTAAAACCATTTTTATTTTATTTTTTACATTTTTAGACTATTTTAAAAATATTTAAATGCTTATTTTAATTGATTAATGAAGATTAATTAATTAAAATAGCATTTATGTTTCCAAAAATCACAAAAAAAAATTAGAGAGAATTTCCAAACATTTAGAAACATTTACAAACTCACAACACAAATTTCTTTTTGGTTTTGATCATACTTTGACAATTTTCATTTGAATTAGGGTTCTTTAATTTGAATATTTTTAACCCTAACTTCAAAAATTCATAACTTTTGATCCAAATTGAGTTTGTGAATGGTTATTTTTGCATTGTGTTATGCATACTTTCAATCATCCAAAAACATTTTTGTTTCATTTTTATAGTGCATTTTCAATTTGTTTGGCATTTTACCTTTAGGATCACCCTTAAAACCTTAAAAACTTAGGAAAATCATAAGTCCTTTAGGGTTTAGCTTCTGACCTTCCCCTTTGGGCAGTGAACTTGTATAGATTTAAGGTCCCTTTGATCCCATTTTCAATTTTTTTATCTTATCATTTGCTTCTGATTTTGAATTTTTCATCTCATGTTGTACATAAACCCTAATTTGCATCTTCATTTGCATTCATCTTGCATAAGCTTGCATAAGCTTGCATACATGAACTTGCCATGACATTTTGTGCATTCATATGACATATAAGACATCTTAGGACATGTTGAAATCATGTTTGATCATTGCATCATCCATTTGCCATGCTTTTGCTTTCATTTGATGTCATATGCATTCATGAACTTTCATGCCTCTTACATGTCTCATTTGCATTCCCATCCTTTGTATGATCATCTCCATCTCATGACATACATTTGCATCATCTCTTTACATCATTAGCATCATGAATATGTTTCTGACTTTGGTTTTCATCTTTACATTTCATCTCATTTTCATTTCATTTCATCTCCTTTTGCTAACTTTTCAGGTGGTAAGTGTTTGAGAAGTGAATTTGCCTTCACTTCTCATAATCTCTTCTCATCTCTCTTATGCATCATTGCTGCATTTTACTTGTGGATTAGAGTGAGCTTTCTCATTCATGCTCCCTCCTCTATCTCTTTCTTCAAGCAACTTATCTTCTTAAGTGAAGTAAGTTGGCTTGCTTCTTTCTGATTCTCCTTCCTTCATCCTGCTTTTTCCTTGGTGGCTTTTCTCTTGAGATCTTCTTGCAAGCCTCATAAACCCTAGGAACACCCAAGCATGATCACAATTAGGATTTGATTAGTCCCCCATTAGTTTTACCTTTGTGTCATCTTTTGAGTCTTCTCTTCTCATCTCTTAATCAAGGACTAAACCTTCAAGGTTTTAAGGCTTTGTGATTAAGTTTATGCCTGCATCCTTCAATTAGGATGGAGTGTATAACTTTAATCCTAAGTGTAAATCCCTTAATATGTTTAAATCCTTTAATCAATTCACCTGACAATCATCAAGACATCAAGCTTGTAACTTGGGCCTTGCATTAGGGTTCTAATTCTTCCTTAATTGGTTAAGAAGGACTAACCCTAGTGTTAATGGACAAGTCCCCCTCAAGTTGTCTTACAAACCATAAAATCCATTTCTTAATCTTGTCATTAACTAAAATCCACTTTAATAAAGGCTTTGTTTTGTCATGAGGTTAATCCCTAATCATGGATTAAGTTGAGGAGTCTTCCTCAGTTTAAATGTTCTCATCTATTATCCTTCTATTAGGATGGTGTAATGGGTCCATTAAATCTTTGATTATGGCTTAAACTCATTACTTAACACTAAACAAAAATACCAAAAACATCTAAATAAATGCAAGTAGGTTAATGATCTTAATCCTACATCATGGTGATTAAGTGTGAGGTGTTTACTTCATACTTAAGGTATTCTCATTACCCCTAATGAAAGGGAAGATGTGATAAGTTTACTATCCCTTGGTTTAGGCTTAAGTTCACTAACTTATGACAAACCCCAAAAAAGCAATAAAAGATTGAAAACACCAAAAACAAACAATAATCGTCTCCTCCGGGATTCTTTTCTCATCATCTTCACTCACAAACGAGAACTTGCTTCTTCCGTCTAATGCAAGACAGTTAGCACTTGAGCCAGAAAGGTCATACACTTGAGCATAGACAAGTAAGCAGTTCATCAGTCAATTTATCTTTCAGTCTCTTTGAGTCGAACTACGGTGTTCTGACTTCCTCATTGCACGAGAGGATACGTATGCGTAACTTAACAATTATCGAACAAAAGTCTCTGTATATTCCTCCTCCTACCAGCATTATTCTTTAAGCCTCTTAGTCTTGAGCATTTCATCCTTTCCTTACACTAACACTACTTCATTTCACTTCACACTTCTTTTGCACTGACACTTGCATTCTTTTCAGCTTTTGCACACAATATAGCACTGACACTACCCCTTTAAACACAAACTTTCAAGCGTGGATCCCTTCGAGTACGACAGACAATCTGGGTGCTAATACCTTCCTAGGTTGTAATCAACCCCCTTTCTCAATTTCTCTGGTTCGTGACCGTCTTATCCATTTCTTTCCTAGGTTTATGCATCATTACCTTTCCCTCGGCATAAAAATGCCTAGCTGGCGACTCTTTTCAGTTCACCCTTGTGTTCTCTCTTTCGCCGACCGTTCGCGTCTGTACCCTATTTGACCAGGTGTCATTTGGTGGGAGCGACACAACTTACTTAAGGAACATAAGCACCAACCAAGAAGTCACACTAACTATGGCCACCAGATCAACCATATCGGTATACGGTACAGTTTCCTTGGTCTATTGCCATATACCTAAGGTACACTAAATCCAGGTTAGGATCTTTCACACATAAAGCCCAACAAGTAATATAAAGCAAACAAGGCAAACAATTAAAGTGATCTAATTCCTAAGGGTACCCCTCTTTTATTAAATCCCCAGCAGAGTCGCCAGTTCTGTAACACGGTGGGAGAACTGAATTTTATTCATGTTGCGGATAGCAAGAGTAGCCACCGACTTTTATTTTATCCATAAGGAAAGGACATAAAAGAACAGGAAAGACCTATTTTAAAAGACTTGGGTTTGGGGGGTAGGTTATATAAAGGGAAGGTATTAGCACCCTTTATATCCATGGTTATCCATGGGCTCTTAGTTACTTAGCTCACTTTAATTGTTTTTTGTAGTGTGTGATTAGAAAAATTTCTTTAAGTACTTTGTAATGACCCTCGTATGGGTGTATACAAAGCCTAGTTTGAAAATATTTTAGAAAATGTGAGGTGTGAAAGTAACTTTGAAGGTGTGAGCATGTAACTACGAGATACCTACCCTAGATTAAGTCTTTCTTATTCTTTTATGTTCTTTCAAAGGGTAAGACTATCCCTACTATTAAGGAGTAGGTAGTCATTACCTTTGATGTTAGTTAAGGGACATATGTGTAAACACCCCAAATTTTCCCTCAATAAGTTCACACCATGGCTTGTGATCTTTCATATTTTGCATTAGTTTGAGCATATCATATCATATTGCATTTTTGTTTCATCTGCATAGTTCAAATTCATCTAAATCTAGGGTTTGTGATCTGAGCAATCCAAAGATTCATATGAGCCACTCCAAAGGTCTCCAATCATTACAAGAGGGTCCATGTATGTTCAATCATGATTTTATATCCCTTAAAGATCAAGGAAGTCAAAGAATCACAAGAACTTGCAAAGCATGGAAGCAGAGCTAGGGTTTCACTGCACAGATGACCTGAAATTAGGGTTTTGGTTTCAGAGGCCATAACTCCAAATTTTTTGGCCATTCTTGTTTATAATGGTCACAATATTTTATAAGGATCATGTGTACCAAGTTTGATGAAGAAATTCATTGTGGAAGTCATCTGTTCACTGGGTAACTTCTCGAGCAAGTCAGAGCAAAATCAGGGCATCTGAGGCCCCCAACAATGGACCCAAAGTGGATTTTTCATCAAATTGAAGTTATATGATCTTTATTTGATCATTGAAGTGTTTAGAAGTTCACAAAATTGAAGAAAAGTGAGCTAAACCAAAAGTTGCCAAAAATGGAAATGACTTGTAATGTAAACTTTCCATTTTGGGAAAGTTTTTCAACCTCCTCTTTCTTAACCAAAAATGCTTCAAATGAAAAATTGTTGGTCATGAAAGTTGTAGATTGGATCATTCCCTTTTCAAAAAGTACAAGAACAAGTTCTAATTCATTATGGAACTCAAGTTATGGCTTGACAAAGTTGGCAAAAATCACATAATTTTCAAGAATGCACCAAAGAGGGATTTTTTGCAAAACCACTTGCCAAGCTATTTTGTGACTTCTAACACACTTATAAACATCATACCAACATAGCACATTGCCTAAAAGTCAGAATTGCCCAAAGAATCTCAAGTTTTCATGCCTTGCCCATGAGGAAATCACAAAGGGGCCAAAACTTCATGAAATTGCAAAATGACATAGAACCTTTCAAAACTTGTTGAATTGCCTCAAAATGCATTCCATGGAAATCCTTTATCTATGCTGAACCAGACATGCCTTTGTACCACTTCTGTCCCAGCCCATACCTCAAGGACAAAAACTTTTGACTTTTTTGCAAGAAGCCCATACCAATCATCATAGGCCACCACCCACTCTCTGACCTATCACAACTTGTTATATGGATCAAACCCAAGCCATAACACACAAGATTGCAGCCTGAAACCTCAGAATCCTCAAATTCCCAAAATCTCTCCATTTTGCAAAAGCCTTCGAAACACACAACACACTCACTCAATCTTCAAACTTCTTTCAATATTCATCTCAAAATCATCTATAGAACACAAAGCAACCATTAAAACAGCCAAAAAACCCCCATAACCAAAACACGATTCTTGGCCAGTTGAAGTGCAATCACACAAACCAGCCAAAACAAACTCCTTCCAAGCCTCAAAGCTTCTTCAGGAGGATCATTGGAGTGAGTTTGCACAAGAGAGGTGGCCAGAAAGCTCCAAACTGAGGAAGCTCAAGCTCAGGTAACCTCTTCAAACTTTTTTTTCTTCCAGAAATGCTATTTTAAGTTCTTAGAATGTTCCTTATGTTGTGCTGATCATGCTGATACTTTTAGTTTTGGAAATGGTTGTGTATTGAGCATTTACTGAGCTTCTGAAACTTTTTCAGTTTTTGAGTTTTCCTTCGAATCTTGTTTATGAGCCATGATAAATTTGTTTTGAGTATGGATTCATGTTTAGGAAGGTGAGAAGAGTTGATCTGGAGCTTTAGAGCTCTAGAAATGACCTAGGGGTGAAGTTTTGGGGTTGCTCAGGGAGGAGCTGGCCGGAGAAGATGACCGGAGGTCTTCTCCGGCCATTTGAAAGTAATTAAGTTGTTTAATTAGGGTTAGGGCAGAGTTTAAACCTGGACCATTTGATTTAGGCTTGGCGCGTGTTTTAGAAGGCTCAAATCATTTCATTAAGTTTAAAACAGGATTAATTAATTAATTAATTAGGTTTTAATAAGTTTGAATTTCAGCCTTTAGATGTGGCGCGTGGTCAAACCAAGAATCCCCCAGAACCAATCCTGTCCCTTGATTGCGCATACTTCTCATTAATTCATTTTTATTTTTCATTTCTTCTCATTTATTTTGCATCATTTATTTAAAATAGTTAGAAAATCCTAAAAATATTTTCCTTTTGCATTTTCACTTCAAATATTTTTCTCAACTAGAAAACATTTTTATTTTATTTTTTGCATAAAAAAATTATTTTTAAAACATTTAAATGTTTATTTTAATTAATTAATGGAAATTAATTAATTAAAATACCATTTAAGTTTCTAAAAATTCCAAAAAAAATCACATTGCATCTTAGAACATTTAAAAACATTGTCATGCCATTCATACAAATTTCTGTTTTGTTTTGAATCATCTTTGACATTTTTCTTGAATTTAGGGTTCATAAAATTCTTATTTTTGAACCCTAACTTCAAGAATTCTTTTCTGCCTAACCATGAAGGGTATGACATGGATTCATTTTGCATTGATCTTCACTTGACATGTAGTATCTAGCATAATTTTGTCACCAATTTCTTTTGCATTTTTGATTTGATTTGCATTTTCCCCTTTAGGTACCTTAAAACCCTAGATAACTTAGAAATATCACAACTTTCATTAGGTTAAGAGTTAGGTCTCCTCCTTTGGGGTGTGATAACATATGGGGTTAGGGTTCCTTTGAGTGCATTTTCAATTTTTTATCTTGTGATTTGCTTCTGTTTTTGACTTTTGCATCTCATGTTGCATTAAAACCCTAATTTCTCATGATCATTTACATGCATCTTGCATATGCATCCATTCAAGAACTTGCCATGACATTTCATACATTCACGTGACTTCTAAGATATCATAGGACACATTAGAATCATGCTTGATCATTTCTTCATCCATTTTCCATGATATGCATTCATTTCATTCCATGAACTTTCATGTGCTTTCATGCTTCCTACATGCTTCATTTGCATTCTCATCTCTTGTATGATCATGCATAACACTTGACATGCTTTCATATCATCTCATAACATCATTTTCATCATGAATATGCTTCTGGTTTTGGTTTGCATCCTTGCATACATCTCATTTTTATTTCATTTCTTTCTTTTTTGCTAACCATTTCAGGTGGTAAGTACTTTGAGAAGTGAATTTGCCTTCACTTCTCATTTCTCTTCTCATCTCTCTTATGCATCATTGCTGCATTTTGCTTTTGCTTTAGAGTGAGCTTTCTCACTCATGTTCATCATTCACTTTCTTTCTTCAAGTAACTTATCTTCTTCAGTGAAGTAAATTAACTTGTTTCTTCTGCTTCCCTTCCTTTCATCTGCTTCTTCCATTGGTGGCTTCTTTGAAGATCTCTTGCAAGACTTACAAACCATAGGAACATCTAAGCATGATAATAACTAGGGTTGATTAGCCCCCTTTAGTTTTTACCTTTGTGTCTTCTTTGTGTCTCTCTTCTCATCTCATAATCAGAGACTAAATCGTTAAGGTTTTAAGGCTTTGTGATTAAGGTTATGCCTGTATCCTTCTCTTAGGATGGAGTGTATAACTTTAATCCTAAGTGTTAAACCCTTAATGTGTTTAAACCTCTTAATCAATCCATATTAATAATCACTAAGACAATAGCTTGTAACTTGGGCCTTGCATTAGGGTTCTAATTCTTCCTTAATTGGTTAAGAAGGACTAACCCTAGTGTTAATGGACAAGCCCCCCTCAAGTTGTCATACAAATCATAAAACACATTTATTAACCTTACTATTAACTAAAACCCACATTAATAAAGGCTTGTTTTGTCATGAGGTTAATCCCTAATCATGGATTAAGTTAAGGTATCTTCCTCAGCTTAAATGTGCTCATCTATTATCCTTCTATTAGGATGGTGTAATGGGTCCATTAAATCCTTGATTATGGCTTAAACTCATTACTTAACACTAAACAAAATACCAAAAACATATAAATAATCACAAGTAGGTTAATGATCTTAATCCTACATCATGGTAATTAAGTTTGAGGTGCTTACCTCATACTTAAAGTATTCTCATTACCCTAATCAGAGGGAGGATATGATGAGTTTACTAACCTTTGGTTTAGGCTTAAGCTCATCAACTTATGACAAACACCAAAAAGTAATAAAAGATTGAAAACACCAAAAACAAACAATAATCGTCTCCTTCAGGATTCTTTTCTCACCTCATTCACTCACAAACGAGAACTTGCTTCTTCCGTCTAATGCAAGACAGTTAGCACCTGAGCCAGGCAGGTCATACACTTGAGCATAGACAAGCAAGTAGTTCATCAGTCAATTTATCTTTCAGTCTCTTTGAGTCGAACTACGGTGTTTTGACTTCCTCATTGCACGAGAGGATACGTAGGCATAACTTAATTGTTATCGAACAATAGTCTCTGTCTCTTCCCCCCTCTTCCAGCAGTATTCTTTTGAGCCTCATTCCTGAGCAATTCACTTCACTTTCTTACACAAACACTTGTATATTCTTTTCCAGCTTTTGCACACAGATAACACAGACACTACCCCTTTAAACATAAACTTTCAAGCGTGGATCCCGTCGAGTACGACGGACAATCTGGGTGCTAATATCTTCCCAGGTTGTAACCAACCCCCTTCCTCAGTTTCTCTGGTTCGCGACCGTCTTATCCATATCTTCCTAGGTTTATGCAGCATTACCTTTCCTTCGGGATAAAAATGCCTAGATGGAGACTCTATTCATCTTCATTTCATCCTTCCTTTCGCCGACCGTTCGCGTCTGTACCCTATCTGACCCGGTGTCACTTAGCGGGAGCGACAATATGCAGGGTCAATATGTATAGGCAACTGTATGGTGTCTTTAGCCATATGGGAGGGACAATCATCTTTTAACTTGGAGGGGCATGATCCATTTAGGCAACACTGTAGGAAACGTCGAAGGGACTTGATCCTTTAACTGTGGGGAGGGACAAGATGATATTTTGTTTGTTAGGATCTTGCTTAAGACACCCTACTTGACCTTTTGAATAAGGCAACTGAGAGGTAACCCTAAGAAGTGAAGACGGCGATCTTAGATCGACTTACGTGTGTGAGTGTTTTGATTATTTATCTTAATTAATTTTCTAAATTTATTTTATTTACAATTAATTCTCACTCCCTATTTACTAACCACGCAATACGTATTTATAAATAAAATAAAGACTAAAAAGTAAATCTACAAATTATTACAAGGTTTTGACAGATACATAATTATCGGAAAATTAATAATAAAGCAATAATAAAGCAATAATGATAAGAAGGCAAAAATGTAAAATAAGGCAATAATAAAAGTGAGAAATTAAATGAAAAAAAGAAAATTTAGGTTAGATAAATTAGGGTTAGCGAAAAATAGGGTTTTGAAACGATTAATTTAAAACTAATCAATTATTTTTACAAAATAAAGTCTAATTAACTAAAATAAGATATAATTAAAATTCTTTGATAAAATAAAAATTATAGGAAAAAAGTATTGTTATTTTTTAGGAAAATATTTTAGAGAAATTATTTTAATTATTTAATGATTATTAGTTATTAATTTAATATAATAATAAGATTAAGATATAGTAAAACAAAATAAAACAAAGCCTTAAAATAAATGGGGGAGGTCTGATTTTGATCCCAGGACCTCCCCATTACCTGGATGAAGCTTTAACCATTGGGCTACGCGCACTGGCTTGTCATCAAGAGGGGTCATGCATAATATATGTGAAAAATCTGGAAAAACCAATGAATTAAAAAATATTTGGCCTACAGCCAGATTCGAACCTAGGTCCTTCATTCTTCTCAGTTAAACCTTTGCCATCAAGCCACATGGGGCGCACTTGATATTATACCGATCATTAAAGATTATATATTAAGCCTATAAAACAAATTAAATAATTAGGAAAAGTGTTAAAAACTGGGATCGAACCCAGGTTCATGGCTTCATACGCACGCCTTGTGACCACTGGGCTAGCAAACGTTAATTGAAATAAAATAGAAACACAATAATAAAATATTAAACTCAATTTTGAAATTCCAGATTGGCGCCATCTGACTTCATCTTCTACCTCCAGACCCACGAATTTTCCTGTGAATTTTCATACAAACTTTACTGCGAATTTTCTTGCATATGAAACCTGTAAATATCAAACGTTATGCAATAGGTACAATTTCCTCAAATTAGTAACACCAATGAGTTCCTCGTGACTCATACGATTCATCTATGTAATTAAAAGTCATTTATATTGGCTAAATCGCGAAGCCCCAAACTGAAGATTAAAACCCTAGTTATGGCAGATTACGCTATAGGCGATGAAACTTCAAGAGATTAACCCAGAAACGATCTATGAGTCCATACATACATAAAAACAAGATCAAATTTCATTAAAAACATGTATATAAATGAAATCGAAGAAGATGAGTTCAAGGAGAAAAGCGATTCGGTTCAAGCATATACTGATGTTTTGGATGATGCAAATGATTGGGAAAGCATCAGTGATGTTCAAGGAACATGTTAAAACCTTCAAAACGTCTTAATATAGCCAGCAGATTAAAATCCGAATGTGAGTTTTCTTTGTGAAATTTTTAAGTTTGAATAATGCCAATGAATCCTATTTTTTCCGTCCCTTGAGCATTGGCTTGTGTTACATACTTATATTGGAAGTAATTTAGGTCAAAAAATCAATCCATTCTTTGGGCTTTTGGATAGCTTGATCATGAAGAAAACCAATATTTGAAAATCACCAAAAATCAAATCTAACATTGCCAATCTGATCATGCACGAATTTAGATGTGATCAATCAACCTTAAATGATGTTTATGACCTAGAATCAAAATCATGTCCAAATATTTGATTTTTATATTTTATTTTGATTTAATTTGCATTTTAATGAATAAAATTCAAATAAATACTAAAAAAAATAGATAATGCTTGGTTTGGGTCGTGCTTGAGGCTATCATGAAGATTGGGTGGCAATTTGGTAGGCCCATTTGGCAAAAATTGGTTTTAAGGCCCCATTTGCTTCATATACCTCCCAAAAATTTCCCAACTTTGACCAAGCACAAATCCCTCAATTTTAAGGCTATGAGGGTGTTCTTGGAGTTTTTGTAAAGTTTAGAGAGTCCTCTAACAAACCCTTCTGGTGTCATGTCCATATCCTTTACCATTTTCAAATTATGCCATTTGGAAGATGTTGACTTTTGAAATGACCTGTAATGTTTTGGCTCATACCTTTCAAATGAAGCATTTTTAGGCTTGGCCTGTGAGGCACAAAGTTGTAGAGAATTCAATTTCCTTCAAAATGAGCTTTGGATGGGAAATTTTTGATGAAGCATGTGAAAGTTATGGCTGGTCAAAGTTCAGTTGACCTTTCCTGTGAAAACCCTAATTTAGAAACTCATGATTCTTGATGATCTGAAATCTCCTTGATGAATCATGATCAACCCTTGATCAAATGATGAATTTTACTTCATAAACTTGATGTTGGCAAAAAATCATGAAGTTTGACTTTGATTTGACCATAGTTGACCTCAGTTTGACTTTTTAACCACTTTGACTGATTTTTGCATATTTGATCATCTGACTGAGCAAACCTTTTGGGAAAGCCTTGAAACTTGACATAGGGATTCTTGAAGACATGTAGGATGTTATTAAGCTCACTTGAGGCCTTGAAAGTCCATTTAGCCTGATGAAATCCAAAACCCTAGTTTAAGGTGCATTACTTAGGAGGAGGCTTTGTCTGAGGGAACTTCCAAGCTTTCTGACTAATTGTGAACCTTGTGAACCTCTTGGGATACCTTGTGAACCTTGTGAACCTCTTGGGACACCTTGGTACACAATTCCTTGACTAGGGGAGGGCAAATTTAGGGTGCAACACTAATACCTTTCCAAGTCGTAACCGACTCCCGAACCCAGATCTTTGGTTCACAGGACCTTGTCCTTTCCTTCTTCCTCAGGTTTGTGCAGCATTACCTTTCCCATTCCTTCGGGATAAAATGCATGTCTGGCGACTCTACCTTTTCTGTGCCACTTTCACGTTTGTACTAGGATGGAAATCCCGAGAGCGACAGCTGGCGACTCTGCTGGGGATCGAACCCAGAATCTCTGGTTTCCCTCGTAGAGTCAATCCTAACGCCTGTTTGTTTTTGTTTCTTTGGGTGTTTATATGTGTTGTTATGTGTTTATTTACTATTTTCATTTACAATTTACTTTACAACACTTATTTACTGCTTTCAATATTTATTTTCCATGCATCATATACTGGACTGTGCTGGTTTCATTTTTTCTGTGGGATGTGATTTGTTACTGTGAGATAAGCCAAATACCCGGCTTGAGTGCACCTAGGATTTATAGTGGTTCCACTTTGGCTTCATGGCAATCTTGCTATGTTGGTATTAGTGATTTCCACGCCTTGACTTGCGACCTTCTCAGAAATGTATTGATGTCGGAATCTTTCTGGGGCAATACACAACCTTGATAGTTATGTGCAGTCAGGGGACCGATCATTGAGAACCTTTGTGGAAACATCCCTCTCCACTGATGACAGTTGCATACCACATTTTTTGGAAAACCCACTCGCATACGAGGGCCCACTAGGGACTCACATAAGATGGCATGGTTCTCTCATAGGAATCCAGTTAAAGAAATTGTTCGTATAACGATAATACTGTATCCCAAGGGCTGAATGTACTACTATTTATCGATTCAGTGCTTGAAGCTGGGGAATTATGAGGGATGTTTGTTTCCTTGGACTCAGCTGAGACCTCCATGAGTAGTACATAATGCCAAACTGATTCCCTTATTTGGTCATGAGCCATTTCTCGGAAATGGTGAACGATATTGCTATTCACTTTGAGAGTCTGTGATGTTGACCTGAGTAGCACACCCGCAAGATTGAGAGGGGTTTACAGGTTTGCAGGAACCCTAAAACCTCAACATACCCACTTTGCCAGTATTGTTCAGTGTTCTATGGTTCTTTGATTCTGAGATCCGGGATTTCTATTCAGAGAAATTGTTACTGTGATTACCATTGTGACCCTGATATTATGACTATTATTATGACTCTCCACAGATACTTGGCTCGTTGTTCAACTTCAACACCATCAATGATTGTTCTATTATGTGATCCAGTTCTACAATTAATGGGATCTCAGTTATGAGGTTCTATACAGAGATGGTACTGCTATTATGGTTCTATTCAGACACTTGACTCACTGCTCAACACTGGCACCAACATTAGACCATTGATCACATACCTGCTGCAAACATGACATCATATCATTCCAGCACACATGTTCAGTTATTTCCGAGGATCACATATCTGAATCATGCCATTGGACTTTTTCTCTGTCAAAACTTGAATCAAAGCAGATAGATTCCTCAGAAATAACTGAACATAGCATTTGCATACATCCTTGCATTCATTACAGGTGTTCAGAGACAGATAATTATCCTTACTTGATTTCTCATTAAAATGGACAACTTGAATCACAATTATCAAGGTATAACTTCGGGTGGAGGTAACCGAAAGGAAGACCCAGCTGGGGCAATTCAGGCCAGAGGTGCAAACTTTATTTCAGAGTCAGATACTGTTGAAAGAGGAAGTCAACTAGATGAAGACTCAGATGAGCTGGTTATGGAAATCCTGAATGTGATGTCAAGGAAATGAAGTTATTTTCATCCCTGAATGTAATGGAGATACGTAGACAGGAGATCACATGAGATCTTTGCGAGCAACCTTATCTATTAACTTTATAAACCTCCTCCCTCTAGATGTCGTCTGTCAGCATCCAACCTCAGCTTCCCAAGAGATTCCTAGGGATATAGCATAAGGGTAAAGGCCATAACAACTTGAGAAGAAGTTTGATCATATTCTAATGTCATACGTGCAATGGGTTTCCTCATTTGCTCAGATTCAGGCTAGTTGAGCTAGTCACATCAGGATCACCTCCGATAGAGCTTCCTTTGGGGTTTCAATGCCGAATTCCAAGTATGACTACCATTCTGGGGCACCTGACCATTCAATTGAAGATTTCAAGTCTTTCAGGGGCAGAGGTAAAGACAAGGTCCCGAATTCGATTGGCTTCAAGACTATTATGTTCACGCCAGGAAAAGGTGGGAATATGGCACCAAAACAGTAATTGAATAAACATACAAACTGCTGACTACTGAAAGTCTCCAAGAGAAATAAGTTCAGACAGAGTCAAGTCTCCTCAATGACGGCAGTGTTCAACTTCTTTACTGCATTTTCATTTGTAGTTTCCTTTGTTTGTTTAAATATTTGTATGCATGCATGAAACTTATTTGTTTTTTAATGTTAATCATAATATAACTCACATGTTTTTCTTGAAGTAATCCATTCATATTCACTCATGATTTTGTGTATGTGCATTGCAATACCAACTGTTGTGCTTAAACTCTATGAGGGAGGATGACGAAATGAAAATGCAAAAACTCTAATTGTGTGCTTTTGAGAAAGACCTTGTTGACGATGTATAGGCATTGTTTCAAATCCTAAACATCGAAGATATAAGGGAGATAGGCCATCACCAACCCATTTGAGCCTTGAAGTAGGAGTATCTTTTCGCATGAAAAAAACCCTTGCATTTAACCCAGGGGCAGGGTAGGCGTCAATTAGTTTGACCAAGCTTTCAAATTTCAAAAAGGAGTGCAAATATGAGGATCCATTACCTTTAGTTGTACCAAATCAAGAGGTCCAAAGACCAGAAACCACAGTGGTTATCCCAATCAAGAGGTCCAAAGACTGGAAACCACAAGGGTTATCCCCCGTCAACCAAGAAGTGAGACAATCACGACCCTTTCAAAGCATTCAAGACAAACAATGTCACACGATTTTTTCAAAAAAAAAGGAAAAAAAGAAATGAAAAAGCCCGCTAAGTCGAAACTTGAAAACAAGCGACTTAGGAAATAATTAGAGCACCCCGCTGGACTTCACAATCAAAGATTCACAAGAATCAGTCCAGGAAAAAGTTAGGGATAAGCAAAGTAATGCAAAAGCAAAAGATGAAAAGGATTACACAAGAAAGATCCTCAAACAAGAACAAAATCGTGTGGCACAGACACGAAAGACAAAAAAGGGGTGACTGACTCAAAATGACTACCTGATTGGTACTTAAACCGTTAGTGTAATTGATTCCTCAACCATCACAAAACCCTTTTTGAGAGGTGAGCGCTTGTGAAAGCTAGCTGAACATAGGAATGGAGAACACCACAAATATGGGTGGGCACAAATAAACTTTGAGCCTATATCATTTGTTTCTATAACCGTGAACCAGGCCATGATACAACCCTCAAAAGTCCTAATTGAAACACGGTTATTTTGAGAGCGTACTACCACGAGACCACGTTCCTGACTCCTATGAGTTGTGCTAAAAGTTCTTTGTTGCTGTTGCATGTGCATGTTTTCGTTTATCAAAAATCAATGTCGTATTTCAACCGGTGATTCACTCACAAAGGTTTGCGACATCTTTTTCAGTAAAACTTCAAGATTAACATGTGTTTTGCATTAGAATTTTCATTCTCAAAATAAAAATTTCCTGCTCGCATACATTTATTTGGCATCATAAAAGTTCACATATGAAATCTCAGTCCAGAAGCTTAATCTTGCCAAGTTGAGAAGTCTGGAACTTCCGAAGGTCTATCTGTTGAGATGCACTTTTCCAAGAAACTCCATTGAGTAGGGACTTTCCCAACAGTCATGGTAAGAGCCAATTGGTCTGGGGAAATCACGTCAAGAAATCTCTCCAATGTTTTTCCAAACGGGGGCAATCACTTCGAGATTCAAATCTCTCAAAGAGCCATTAGTCTGAGGCATGCATTCAAATTTCAGCCAAACTAGGGCAATTACTTCGAGATCTAATATCTCAAAGAACAATTGGTATGGGTGTTTTCTTCAAAACACAGTCAGTCATAAGTGATCACTTCAAGGCTCGTACTGGGGCAGGCCACCCCAAGAGCACTAGAAGTTACTTTCTCCCGAAGACGGATAATCAGAAGCACCTACCCAAGGTTCAAAATACTAGGACACACTATCTCACAGTGATATGAGGTTTTTCATGAATGCTCGTGAGGCAATTTCTTTCATAAACCATGCAGACTGGGGCAGTTATTTTGAGATCCGATGGATCTCTCCAAGAGTTTGAAGACACTAAGGCATCTCAGATGTCAGGTTTTCTGTAAAATCCTCTTGAGACAATTTCTTTCGATAGATCCTAGTATAAGGCGAGTTGAAAATCGCAAAGAACCATTGTTCACTCATGATTAGTAGGCAATCATCAACCTAGAGGCTGGAAGCAAAGCCATTGTCAATACAAGTACTTCAAGAGTTGTTTCATCAGCAGGCTTCATTGATCATAATTCCTTAGCAAGTCTCATTAGACGATCCCTTCTCCAGCAGAGAAGCAAAGGGAAGGATACTTCTCGAGTAGAAGGGTATCATCATCCCTCATCTCCAGCATGGGACGCTTTATAACTCTTATCTCCAGCATGGGACACTTTATAACTCTCATCTCTAGCATGGGGCACTTTATAACTCTCATCCCCAGCATGAGACGCTTCATACCTCATCCCCAACATGAGACGCTTCATACCTTTTACTCCTAGCAAGGGGCAACCTAAACTCTTATCTTCAGCAAGAAGCTTTATCATTGACATCCTCCATCATCCCCAATAGAGTTGAAAGTTGAAATCTCCCCCAGCAAGGCAACAGAAGGATGGTGTCCTCCCCAAGCATAGATTTTCCTTCAATACAAGAGCAATCCCCCAACAGTACAAGGAGTTCCTTACTCCCCAGCAGGTTTCTTCCTCAGTAGAGCATCAACTCATACATCTGATTCCCCAGCCAAGTCGGAAGGTTGTCACTTCCCCGACGGAGCTCAACGGGTAGTGTACCTCGGAAGATGAGTTCGTCCCCAACAGGGTCTTGACTCCATGATCTTAAGAGTCCAATTTATTTTTGGCAATGGCGGCAGTTCAGAGCCGACGTATCATTGACAATATCCCCCGCAGAGTTATTTTCTCCTCACAAGGATTGACTAGATCAATGCAGTGATCATCATTTCTCCCCAGTCAGGCCACCTGGAATACTTGCAGTCTCCTTATCAAGAGATTTATTCGCATATGCATAATCATCATTACATTTGCATCCTCCAAAGCGTAGCATTTCCATCATCATTGAGCATTACGCCATAAGTTCAAACATGTGCATGCCAACATGGGCCAGTTTTGAGGTATATTACATAAGACCCGAAACATCATTTCAACCTGAAATACTCCCCACAGAGGATACCAATACCATTTTCCAAGCATCCTTGTCTATCCAAGTCAATGTTTGTCGTCACCTTCGAGTTCCGTTTTGTATAATGGTCTCGTTTTCAAGCCATATTTGGTACAATAGGCCCCCATTCTGCGTCTTGTTTTGTATAACAGTTGCGTCGCTGGGCTCTCGTTTATGTACAACGATCCCATTCCATCACCGAGTTTCATTTTGTACAATGGTCTCGTTTTCAAGCCCTGTTTGGTACAACAGGCCCCCATTCCGCATCTTGTTTTGTACAACAGTCGCGTTGCAGGTTCTCGTTTTGTACAACGGTCCTGTTTGCATGGGCTCTCGTTTATGTACAACGATCTCGTTCCATAATCGAGTTCCGTTTAGTACAATGGCCTCGTTTCAAGCCCTGTTTTGTACAATAGGACCCCATTCCGCGTCTTGTTTTGTACAACAATCGCGTCGCAGGCTCTCGTTTTGTACAACGATCCTGTTTGTCTGGGCTCTCGTTTATGTACAACGATCATGTTCCATCTTCGAGTTCCGTTTTTTACAATGGTCTCGTTTAAGCCCTGTTTGGTACAACAGGCCCCCATTCCGCGTCTTATTTTGTACAACAGTCGCGTCGTAGGCTCTCATTTTGTACAACGACCATGTTTTCCTCGGCTCTCGTTTATGTACAACGATCCCATTCCATCATTGAGTTCTGTTTTGTACAATGGTCTCGTTTAAGCCCTGTTTGGTACAACAGGCCCCCATTCCGCGTCTTGTTTTGTACAACAGTCGCGTCGCAGGCTCTCGTTTAGTACAACGGTCCTGTTTGTCTGGGCTCTCGTTTATGTACAACGATCCCATTCCATGATCGAGTTCCGTTTTGTATAACGGTCTCGTTTTCAAGCCCTGTTTGGTACAACACGCCCCCATTCCGCGCCTTGTTTTGTATAATAGTCGCGTCGAAGGCTCTCGTTTTATACAACGGTCCTGTTTGCATGGGCTCTCATTTATGTACAACGATCCCATTCCATCATCGAGTTTCGTTTTGTACAATGGTCTCGTTTAAGCCCTGTTTGGTACAACAGACCCCCATTCTGCATCTTGTTTTGTACAACAGTCGCGTCGCAGGCTCTCGTTTTGTACAAAGGTCCTGTTTTCCTAGGCTCTCGTTTATGTATAACGATCTCATTCCATGATCGAGTTCCGTTTTGTACAATGGTCTCGTTTTCAAGCCCTGTTTGGTACACCAGGCCCTCATTCTGTGTCTTGTTTTTAACAACAGTCGCGTCGCAGGTTCTCGTTTTGTACAATGGTCCTGTTTGCCTGGGCTCTCGTTTATGTACAACGATCCCGTTCCACCTTGTTCTATTTCCGTTACCTTATCAGAGGTCAAAACAAAACAAAAGAAAGCAAAAGAAAAAAAAGAAGAGAAAAAACAATAAAAAATAAAAGCAGATGACATTTTCCTCATCCACAAAGTTCAAATTTTCAGGTTTATTAAAGTATTCAATCACTCCATACCTTGAAAGCCTAAAAACAATTTCTATTATTCGTTCATGTATGCAGATGATTGAATAGGGACAGCTGTAATACCCTAAAATTTGCCCTCTCATTTTCATAGCATTTAGCATATCATCTTGCATACATAACATTGCACCTCTGCATAAAAAACTAAAGCATAACACAAAAAAAAAACATAGGGCATGGCGGTGATGACATTTTGGATGTGGTTGTTCAGTACGATCTGGTTCAGATGGATGTTTGACCTAATATCGGTCAAACTATCAGGAGTTCACTTCAACTGCAAGCTATTTGTGCATCTAGTAGTGCGTATTCAAAGTTCGAGTTGTATTTGGTGAAAAAAGCCCTCTGGTTTATCAAAAGGGATCAGTTTGTCTTGATTGAGTGTTCATCAGTCCATTAATGGTTCACATGTGGATTCATTTCCTCAACACATATTCAAATAAATCAAGATTGACTTCGGGCTAAAATTAGGTTTTCCTATACTGAACCATGATCCATCATCATGTCTTTCTTTTCTTCTTCCAACCATAATCCATTTTTATTTTAAACCAAATTAATTCACGTTCACATCCATTTTGGCCGATTATCTTTACATTCCAATTACCCAATTTTTTGTCCAAATTTTTATGAGAAACTACCCTTCCAAATTATCCATTAAATCATGTTTTTCCATTTTTTTGTTCATTTTTTTTAAATTCACTTTTCTCATCCATATCAATTTTAAATTCTACACCAAAGTCTATTCCATGTAAGCCCATTGCAAATTCATTTCAATAATATGTTGCTACCACAAAATTCATAAGAACGAATTCCAAGTCCATTTACATCTATGTCATTACCATTTACTATCCATCACCATTTTTATTTGTTAGTAATTAGTATTATCATTTAGCCCATGTTATCTTTCTAGTGCAAAGCCCAATACATTAAGAATTGCAACAAAAAAATGAAAATGGGAAAACTCTTTTCCAGCTAGTTCAGTTGCACAGTACACAAGCCTTTGAGCCATGACTCATAAGTTTCAGCTGACGTTACACAAAGAATGAACAATTCAAAAAAACTCAACAAAAGTAATAATATGAACAACATTTTCTTATGGGAAAAATTGAGAAAAAACTCAATAGAGTTCAGTTACAATAATAACAAATTCAGTTACCAATCTAACAAAAATTAGTTACAAAGGTAACTGATATAACAAAGAAAGAAAAAGGAAAAACGAATTTTTGTTTTCTTCAGAGTGCAGTTACAGAAATCCAGAAAAAAAATTAACAAAGAAGAGAAACAGAGCAAACGGTAGAAGAGGTCTTCCTTCAATCAATCTATATCTCCCTTCTCCATTCTCCAATCCTTTTCTACATGAAGCTCTAGCCAATATTCAACAAACTAGAGAGAACTCTTCTTCGTCTTCACCGACTCAATCACCATCGCAACTTTAGGAACGTCTCAACATCTTCAAGGGAATCTCTTCCTCTTCAATCTTCTGCTTTTCTTCTTCATCAACTCTCCTTCCAATGTTCGATATCCCATAACAACGATCGAATCATCACCTTCAATCTTCACCATCATCTCCAATACCTGCAACAAAGATTCAACACAGCAATCAACATCAACACAACTGCAATCACCATAACCGAAACCACAGCTTCACCATCATTCATCACTCTCTCCTTCTCTCAACCTTCAGAAACTTCTTCAACTACCTAAAACCTTCAAAACCAGCAACGGTCACTCATCATCAATAGAAACACTCTTCTTCCTCATCGGAAGAAGAAAGTCTCACTGAGAAGATAAACGGCGCGGCGAAGTGTGGATGTTGGCGGTGATCTTGAGAGAATAACATCGGTGACGTTTTTCGGCAATCAAAGGTGACGACATTAAAGCGGAGGCGGAGATGAGAAAGGCGACAAGCCGGAATCGTGTAAATCCGTGAGGAAGAGGCTATCGGTGTGTAAACACCCCAAATTTTTCCCTCACTCATTTCACCATGGCTTGTGATTCTTTTCATTTGCATAAGTTCAATCATATCATTTCATATTACATTTTTGCTTCACTGCATTGGTTCAAATTCATCTGCATCTAGGGTTTGTGATCTGAGCAGTCCAAGGGCTATCTGAGCCACTCCAAAGGGCTTCAATCATATCAAAAGGGTCCATGTATATTCAAGCATCATATTATATCCTCCCAAGATCAAGAAAGTCAGAAAATCACAAGAACTGAGGAAAGCATGGAAGCAGAGCCAAGCTTAACTGCACAGATGACCTAAAATTAGGGTTTTGGTTTCAGAGGCCATAACTCCAAGTTTTTATGGTAATTCTTGTTTCTTTTGGTCTCTATATGTTACAAGGGTCATACATACCTATTTTCATGAAGAAATTCAATGGGGAAGACATCTGATCACAAGATGACTTCTTGAGCAAGTCAGTGCAAAATCAGGGCATCTGAGGCCCCCAATCACCCATCCAAATGGTCTTCTCCATCATTTTGAATGTGTATGATCTTTATTTGATCTTAGAAGAAGTTAGAAGTTCACAAAATTGAGGAATTCCAAGCCATTTGCAAAGTTGCCATTTTGGGAAAGTGACTTGTAATGGAAATTTGCCATTTTGGGAAAGTTTTTCAACCTTCTCTTTTGGATTCAAAAATGCTTCAAATGGAAAATTCTTGGTCATGAAAGTTGTAGATTGGATCCTCCCATTTTCAAAAAGTACAAGAACTTGATCTAATTCATTCTAGAACTAAAGTTATGGCCTTGCAAAGTTGGACAAAATCACTTAATTTTCACTTTTGTGCCAAAGAGGAAACTTGCAAAAACACTTGCCAAAGCCAAATGTGACCTCTAATTAACTTCTAACCCTCACACAAACATCATTCATGGTCCATAATTCAGATTTGCCCAAAGAATCTCTCACTTTCATGCCTTGGATCCCAAGTATCATAAGCCATTTATCATAAAAGTCACAAAGAGGAAAATCTTGCAAGAATGGTTCTTAGGGTTTTGTTTGATCTCTAATAAATCTCAAAGTGTCATAGCAACATTATATGGTACACTTTGCTGTAAATTGCCCAAGGGATGTCACATATCCATGACCAAAAACTTCAAAATGCAACAAGTTGCAAAAAGGCAAAACATGTGACATCTCACCCTTCATCCATTTCAGATCACCTCAGAACATCCCATGGCTACCCTTGAAGCCAGCAGAACCCAGAGCAACCCTAAGATAGCCTCTGCCACAACCCATACTTGAGGTACACCTACCATTGACTTTTTGGCCAATTGCCCCATGCTATTCCCACAGTGCATGTCACTTCCTCAGACCTCTTCCAATAGTTTAGGGATATGTTATGGATCATAAAGCAGGCTGGACATGAGCTAAAAACACACACACAAGCAGATTCACAAAAACTGCAAGTTTCCTTCATCTCTTAGAAACTCCACACACAGCCATCACACTTCAGTTTTCTCTTCACCAATAAGTCACACACCCTCCATAGAACCAAAATCAACCATTAAAACAGGCAAAAGTGTCACATATCTCAATTGTAAAACCTGCTATACCAGAACTCAAACTCCCAAATCAGCCACCATCAAAGGATTTTGAGCATTCCATTGATCTCAGGGGATGCATAGGAGGCTTATTGCATTAAGGAAAGGTCAGAAAAGCTCACTTTGACATCTCATCGTCTCAGGTAAGCACAAGAATCAAATTTCTCAGAGCTTGTTTCTTTTGTTACAAATTGAAAATATATGCTATGCTGATCATGTTGATGCTTTTAGAATAAAAAATGGTGAAGATTTGAGTATTTTGTGGTCCTCTGAAATTTTACCTGTGAAATAAATTTGCTTCGATTCTCTTTATTCTTGGTTTGTAAATGATGTTTGAGGGGTGATTTGAATGGGGTTTGGGTAGAGGATCATTTCTGTGTGTTCAATTTGATGAGGGGTGGCCTGTAGAACGTTTTAGGGTTTTGGACATGCCGGAGAAGATGACCGGAGCTCCTTTCCAGTCACCTGAAAGTAATTAGGTCCTAACCCTAATTAATTAGCCAGCTTGCTTCGTGACCATTGGATGTGGATTAGGTTAGTTTTTGAGCGGCCCAGATCAACTCATTTAGCCCTAATCTGATTTTATTAATTTAATTAATTATAATTAGGTTAATTAAACTAGAGTGAATCCCAGCCTTTAAAAGGCGCGCACAGTCAACCCTGTCCACCCCAGTTCAAATCTAGGCCTTTAGATCTGATTACCTTCCATTTAATCCAATTTTATTTTCATTTTTATTCATTTTTCTTGCACATTTTATTTAAAATAGCAAATCATTTCTAAAAAATCTCATTTTTTGCATCATACCTTAAAATATTTTTCTCTTTCTGAAAATAATTTTTATTTTATTTTTTGCATAACTTTCGTATTTTAAAAATATTTAAATGTTTATTTTAATTAGTTAATGAGAATTAATTAATTAAAATAGCATTTAAGTTTCTAAAAATCACCAAAAAAATCACATTGCATCTTGATACATTTAGAAACATTATCATACTCTTCAAACAAATTTCTTTTTGGTTCTTGACGTATCTTGACATTTTTCTTTGGAATTAGGGTTCTTAAAAGTCAATATTTTTGCCCTAACTTAGAAAAATTCATTCTGCCTAACCTTGAAGAGTTTGATGTTGGTTTTTTTTGCATTGCATTCTTAATATCATGTAGTTTCTAGGTTAAATTTGGTTTGAATTTATCTCTCATTTTCAAATTTTTGTGCATTTTTCCTTTTGAAGTGCCTTAAAACCCTAGCAAACTTGAGAAAATTATAACTCCCATTAGGTTAAGAGTTAGGTCCCCTCCTTTGGGCAGTGAACTTATGTAGGGTTAGGGTTCCTTTGATTCCATTTTCAATTTTTTATCTTGTCATTTGCTTCTGATTTTGGATTTTGCTTTGTGTCTTGTGCATAAACCCTAATATTTGCCTTCATTTGCATCCATCTCTCATTTGCTTGTATACATGAACTTGCCATGACATTTTGTGCATCAACATGACATATAAGACATCTTAGGACATATTAGAATCATGTTTGACCATTGCATCTTTCACTTGCCATGTTATACCTCCATTGCATTTCATAAACTTTCATGAACTTTCATGGTTCAAAACATGCTTCATTTGCATCCTTATCCTTGTATGATTATCCACAACTCTTGATATATGTTTGCATCATCTCTTAACATCATTAACATCATGTTTATGCTTCTGACTTTGGTGTGCATCATTGCATTTCATCTCATTTTCATTTCATTTCATTTCTTGTTACTAACTTTTCAGGTGCTAAGTCATTGAGAAGTGAATTTGCCTTCACTTCTCATAATCTTTTCTCATCTCTCTTATGCATCATTTCTGCATTTACTTGTGTATTAGAGTGAGTTTGCTCATTTATGTCTCTTTCTCACTTTCTTTCTTCAAGCAACTTATCTTCTTGAGTGAAGTAAGTTGACTTACTTCTTCTTGCTTCTCTTCTTTCATCTGCTTCTCCCTTGGTGGCTTTTCTCTTGAAGATCTTTTGCAAGCCTCATAAACCCTAGGAATACCCAAGCATGATCATAATTAGGGTTTGATTATTCCCCCATTTAGTTTTACCTTTGTGTCATCTTTGTGTCTTCTCTTCTCATCTCATAATCAAGGACTAAACCTTAAAGGTTTTAAGGCTTTGTGATTAGGGTTATGTCTGTATCCTTCTGTTAGGATGGAGTGTATAACTTTAATCCTAAGTGTTAAGCCCTTAATGTGTTTAAATCCTTTAAAAATTCCATCTAATAATCACCAAGACATCAAGCTTGTAACTTGGGCCTTGCATTAGGGTTCTAATTCTTCCTTAACTGGTTAAGAAAGACTAACCCATATGGTAATGGACAAGTCCCCCTCAAGTTGTCATACAAACCATAAAATCCACTTCTTAACCTTACCATTAACTAAAATCCACTTTAATAAAGGTTTTGTTTTGTCATGAGGTTAATCCCTAATCATGGATTAAGTTGAGGAGCCTTCCTCAGCTTAAATGTTCTCATCTATTATCCTTCTATTAGGATGGTGTAATGGGTCCATTAAATCCTTGATTATGGCTTAAACTCATTACTTGACACCAAACAAAAACTCCAAAAAACATCTAAATAAGTGCAAGTAGGTTAATGATCTTAACCCTACATCATGGTGATTAAGGGTGAGGTGTTTACTTCTTGCTTAAGGTATTTTCATTACCCCTAATCAGAGGGAAGATGTGATGAGTTTACTAACCCCTTGGTTTAGGCTTAAGCTCATTTTCTTATGAAAAACTCCAAAAGCAATAAAAGATTGAAAATACCAAAAACAAACAATAACCGTCTCCTCAGGGATTCTTTTCTCACCACATTCACTCACAAACGAGAACTCGCTTCTTCCGTCTAATGCAAGACAGTTTGCACTTGAGTCAGACAGGTCATACACTTGAGCATAAACAAGTAAGCAGTTCACAAGTCAAATCATCCCAGTCTCTTTGAGTCGAACTACGGTGTTCTGACTTCCTCATTGCAGGAGAGGATACGTAGGCATAACTTAACCGTTATCGAACAAAAGTTTCTGTATATTCCCCCTTTTCCATCATTATTCTTTAAGCCTCATTGCCTTTAGCATTGCACTCTCTTCTTGCACTGACACTTTTTTTATTCACTTCACATTTCTTTTGCACTGACACTTGTACATTCTTTTCCAGCTTTTGCACACAAATAGCACATACGCTACCCCTTTAAACACAATCTTTTAAGCGTGGATCCCGTCGAGTACGGCGGACAATCTGGGTGCTAATAGCTTCCCAGGTTGTAACCAACCCCCTTTCTCAGTTTCTCTTGTTCGCGACCGTCTTATCCATATCTTTCTAGGTTTATGCAGCATTACCTTTCCTTCGGGATAAAAATGCCTAGCTGGCGACTCTTTTCTTTTCAGTTCACCCTTGTGTGTTCTTCTCCCTTTCGTCGACCGTTCGCGTCTGTACCCCTCTTGACCGGGTGTCATTTGGTGGGAGCGACAACTTGGAGACTCTGCTGGGGACCCTTATATTGTAACCAGGGCTTCTGGTTCTTTTTGTGGGTTCCTCCTAGCGCTTGTTTGATTTGTGTTTACTGGGGTGTTATGTGCTACTTGTGTTTATTTATTTGCTTTATTTATTGCTCTATGTACAGCTTTATTTATTGCTTTCCTTTACAGTTTTTCATATTTCATACTGTCATTATCATTTGCTGGATCTGGTTTTCTTTGGTGGGTGGGGTTCCATTGAGAGTTTGATGTCCTATACCTGGGACCTGAGTGACACCTAGGCTAGAGTGGTTCATGTTCTTTCTCATTCCATTTCGGTCTGGTGCAGGAATATGAAACACGGTTCAGATGTGGGTTTCTTCTTGAGAACTCTGTGCTACAGATTTCCTGTAGTGCTAGGGCTATCTGGGAAGCCTGCTAAGTCTGGATGACCTTTATTTTGACCTTCAGAAACTGAGGTGAATTTGAGGAGGATCTTTTATGATTATTGTAAACACTGTACCTCCGGGATTAGAAGTGTTTACACTTCTCATAACTGATCCAAGTCTGAGGAGCCTTGTTCTAGAACATTATCTGTGAAGGGGTTGGGTTGTTTACAGGTTTGCAGGAACCCTTGGCCACATCATACCCTGTTTTTGTTTTGTTTAAGAGTACTCCACTTTGGACAGTTCTTGTGATTAACCCTGGACACGTGACTCTTTATTTGAGTCCCCCACCTTGGTTACTGGATTTCTAAACCTCCATCTGGACTTTTTGAACATACATGGACTTATATCAAGACAGATAATCAGATCCAGCTTGATTACAAACCCTTGCATATCATTTGCATATGTCATCATTGCATCATTTAACGTTTGTTTATTTGTTTTTCAGGGTATCCACATCATATCTGGTTTGGTTTTGACTCCTTCTTCTGCATAGACCTTTTCTTCATCAGTTATCTGCTTCAGCTATCTTCATCATCACCAGCATCAGCCTGTCAGTGGCTCACTTCCAACATCAGTCTGTAATCTTCATCAGTACCAATCTTCAGTTTCTTCAGCAGCATTCATGACTACTCCCAGGAAGAGCAACATATCCTACCATTTCTTTGAGCCTGTGTTGACTGGCATCAGGCAGGTCCAGTCACTTATCACACCTGACCACATCCCCCTGTTTAGAGAGCATTATGGAGGTATCCTGGATATGGTTATGGACCTTGACCCTTCTTAGAGGAGCATGATCCACACATGCTTGCAGTTTTATGACCCTCATTTGAGATGCTTCACCTTTCCAGACTTTCAGTTAGGGCCTCTGTTGGAAGAGTTTTCTTCATTGATTAGAGTACCTGTCAGGGGTGGAATCCCTTTCAACCCAGAGATGCCAACTCCCAGAAATGAAGAAGTAGCAAAGGCATTGTACTTGGAGCCTGCTTTGATTGAGCAAAGTATGACAACAAAAGCTGGGATTCCTGGTTTGCACTTGGACTTCTTGATTTCTCAAGCCATCCTGAAGGCCTCATTGGGAGAATGGAGGGCAGTCTGTGCACTGTTAGCCCTCAACATATATGGGGTTGTACTGTTTGCAGATGAGCCCAAATTTTTCAGCAAGAATGTCATCCATTTGTTTCTCCTGAAGAACCCAGTACCCACATTGCTGGGAGATTTCTATTATTCCATCCATCAGAGGAATGAGAAACAGAGGGGGAAGTTAGTGAGATGTTGTGCTCCTTTGTTTCACACCTGGCTGATCAGACACCTGCCTAAGTCAGATGCCTTCCTAAACCCTCACCAACAGAATAATTGGGCCAAGAGGCTCATTGTTTTGACTTCAGATGATATTAGATGGTGCACCCAGAGCACCAAGGGCAAGGACATTATCACCAGCTGTGGACAATACCCAAATGTGCCTCTGATAGGAGTAAAGGGTTACATCAACTACAATCCTTTGTTGTTTAAGAGACAACTGGGCTATGCTTTGGTTCACCCTCCCAGAGTGCAAGATTTAGCTGAGACCCTGTATTGCAAAGTAAAACCTAATTCAGCTGCTGTCAGGCAAGCATCCTGGGCTTGGGACAACATCCAGACAAAAGGGATGGCTATTCTTGGAAGGTGTAATAATGTTGCTTCAGCTCAATACTATGACTGGTCCCATACTAGAGCTCAAATTACTGGAATGCCTTTCACCTTGGAGGACATACCTGGACCATCTACAGTACAACCTACAGTAACTGTCAGCCTAGAAGAATTTGAGAAGCTGAAGGAAAGAAATGAGAACCGATCTCAAGCTTTAAAGAAGACTCTTTGGGAAAGGAGTGACGGTCGTCTGGGCATTAAGAGATTGGAGAAGCTTAGGGTGGAGCATCTTACCAAAATTGAGAAGACAGAGGATTACATCCGGAAAGCAAGAGCTGGGGAACAAATATTGAAGAATGCATGTAAAGAAGCCAAGATTCAGAAGGCTAGGACTGAGCTCTATCTGCAAGAAAGTCAGGCTAGGTGGGTCAGGATCACTGAGGCCCGTACACAGGAAGACCAGAAAACTCAAGCCAAGATTGAACAGTTAGAGACCAATGAGAAGAAGCAGCAGGAAGCTTTGTTGGCAGCCCAGAAGGAGATTTCAGAGTTGAAACTCAGAGCAGGATTGAAACGATCAAAGGACCAGGACAGGCATAAGAAGCTGACCACTGCCATTGCTACCAGGAACCTCCTCATTAGGACCATTACAGAGCACCCGGCTGGTCCAGTGACTGAGGCACTCCTGAAGGAGGTCAAAGAGGATGAATTTGGGCTGGATGTCTGATTCTTTGTTTGTTGTTATTTCCATTTGATGTACTTTTTCTTTTTGATGTATTTTGACCCTCCATGGGCATATGTTGTAAAACAGGCTATGTATTGTTCATCATTTGTAATATATTAGTTTGCTTTCATGAGGTTTCTTTTCTCAGCAACATCAAACATCTTCCTCGAGGTCTGGAAAGGTCAAAACCAAGAACCAAACCGGATACCTTGGAAAACAAATAGGCATACTGCATTGCATACTAACTTTTGTTTTGTTTTGTAGGTTTTATTATTTTTTCTAACTTTGTTGTGATCTCAGGAAACATTGCTCGTCACCGAGTGTTCCCTGTCAACCGTGCGCACCGGTACCCGACTCGCAACAACCTTCCCGGTATTCAAATGGAACAAGTATAGCAGGATCTGACTGAGGTCAGAAATCAGATGGCTAATGAGAGAGTGGAGATGAGAAATCAGATGTCTCAATTCATGGCTGTGATGACTGGCTTGGCCCAGAGTCAAGAAAGGTTAAGAGAGCTGGTGGAAAGGCAAACTCCTGAGGAGCCTCATCTTGGAACAGGAGGAACTAGTAACAATGAACGGGGTCAGCCTCGCATTGATCCACCAGTATTTGGACCTCATCTGGATCCAGAAGCTAACATCCCAAGGAATGTGCAAGGTAATACTGCTGGAGGGAGAATCTTGCAAGAGGATCCCCAAGAAGAATAGTTTACTGTCATGGGGGCTGGAGATGAAGTATATGACCGGAGGTTGGATGAAATTATTGAGAAATTGAGATCTTTGGAATCTCAGAATTCATTGGGCTTCAATGTGATGGACATGGGGATAGTAGATGGGGTGAGAATTCCCCACAAATTCAAACCCCCATGCTTTGAAAAGTATAATGGTACTTCCTGTCCACGAACTCACCTGCAGTCTTTTCTGGGAAGACTCAAAGCTTACACTATGGATGAAAAGTTGTGGATGTTCTACTTTGAAGACAGTCTGACCGGGGCTTAAAGGGAGTGGTATTCACATTTGTCTAGGGCCACCATAAGATGTTGGAAGGATTTGGCCGAGGCTTTCATCCGTCAGTATCAATACAACCTGGACAAGGCTCCCAACAGGACCCTTCTGATGGGAATGTCTCAGTCGTCTAGAGAGAGCTTCAGGGAATATGCCCAAAGGTGGAGACAGCTTGCTGCTGCTGTCCAACCACCCATGTCAGAGAGGGAAATGGCTGACATGTTCATGAATACATTGCAAGGGACCTACATTGATAGATTGGCTGCTTTTTCCTCTACCAGTTTTGCAGATGTGGTCATAGCTGGTGAAAGGATTGAAAGCCTTTTAAAGATGGGCAAAATTTCCGACAGTGGTGCAAGTTCATCTAGCAATCCCAGAAAGCCTTTTGTGGGACCCCAAAGAGCCGGTGAGACCAATTCCATTCATGCAAATAGGGGCAGACCTCAATATGTACACCGGTCAGTAGCAGCAGTTACTATTCCAGCTCCGATTCCTCAACAATCAGCATATCCTCAACAACAACAACCACAATATCAACAACAAATTCAGTATCCGCAATAGAGAACCTACAACAATAGCAATAATAACCAACAACAACGTCCTTTCCAACAAACACCATCACAGGCAAACAGGGTAATTGACCCAATCCCAATGTCGTATGCTGCACTCTTGCCACAACTCCTAAAGCTCAACTTAGTCGAGTTAAGGACGTTGGCACCTCCAGATCCCACCAATATGCCAAAGAACTATGATTCCAATGCCAGGTGTGCATTCCACTCAAACGCACCGGGGCATAATACTGAAAAATGTAGGGCCTTACAGATGAAAGTCCAAGACCTGGTGGACTCTAAAGCTCTCAACTTTGCACCTCCTCCAAATGTCACAAGGAATCCAATGCCTAGTCACAACGGGCCTAGGATTAATGCTATTGAGGAAGGCAAACCATCCACCTTAATCACCAGTGTTACACAAATTCGAACACCTTTGGTTGAAATCAAAGCTCAGCTTTTAGAATGCCAAGTGTTCCCTGGGTGTGAGCTCGGCTGTGGGTACTGCAATATCATAGTCAATGGGTGTGAAAGGCTGAGATATGGCATAAAAGGTCTTATTAAGGATGGTATTCTTCAGATTACTAGAACAGCGCCTACAAATCCAACAATTCCTTCATTGACAATCACAGATACTCCTACCACGTCAGCAACCATTGTTCCAACGGATTCGACTACAACTCCAACAACTGCTCAATCAATCACTTCAACGGATACAAGTTCAGTCACCATCCCTGCTACAACTTCAACACCCATCCAGTCAATAGTGTCTTCTACAACATCGGCAACAATTGGTGAAAGCGTCTCAACGGTTACAATATACTATGATCCTGCAAATGTTCCTGCCAACAACTCACAAAATGCCACTCCTGTCAGAGCACCAGTTACCATATACTATGATCCACACACCATTGTGGTCCCTTCTACAGCTACTATCAGTCCAGTCACCATCACAGTGCCTGGGCCAGTTCCTTACGAAAGCAGTAATGCCATCCCTTGGCATTATGGCTCAGATCTGTACTGCGAGGGGCAGAAAATCACTTTAGAATCATCAACTTCTTCACCTCAGATTGACAATGTGGGGGGAGGCGGAGGCTTCACTAGAAGCGGACGTCTCTTTGCCCCGCAAATTCCAAGACCCATTGCCAAAGCAGAAGCTGCTACTAAGGCAAAAGGGAAGAGCATGGTGCAAGAAGAACAAGTTGCTAAGTTTTGAAGACTCCTTTTGATCAAGAGGTTGATGAATTCATGAGAATCATAAAGAAAAGTGATTACAAGGTGGTAGACCAGCTTCACCAAACACCTTCCAAGATCTCCATATTATCATTGCTAATGCGCTCCGAGGCTCATCGGAACGCACTATTAAAAGTCCTGCACGCATCTTATGTGCTGGAGGAGATTACCGTTAATCAGTTAGAGGCTGTGGTTGGAAATGTCAACACTAGTAATGGGCTAGGATTTACCAACACTGATTTGACAATGGAAGGTCGCAATCACAACAAGGCCTTGCATATTACCTTGGAGTGTAAGGGTGCAGTTCTTTCTCACGTACTGGTGGACACAGGGTCATCCCTCAATGTCCTGCCCAAGAAAGCCCTTGTGAAGCTGGAGTATGATGGATTGGCACTACGCCCAAGTAACTTGGTAGTGAGAGCCTTTGATGGTTCTAAAAGATCAGTTCTGGGAGAGATAGAATTACCAATAATGATTGGCCCACAGGTTTTCAAAACGACCTTCTTTATGATGGATATACAGCCTGCCTACAGCTGTCTATTGGGTAGACCATGGATACACGCCGTCGGCGCCGTGACGTCAACCCTTCACCAGAAGTTAAAATTCGAGTGGGAAGGCCAAGTCATTACTATTTGTGGGGAGGAGGATATTTTTGTTAGCCAGCTAGCTACTTTCAAGTACATTGAGATGGATGGGGAGATCCATGAAACCATGAGCCAAGGGTTTGAGGCCCTTAAAATTAATGAAACATCTACTGTGCTTGGGACCTCCATCACATCATATCAGCAAGCCCGGAAGGTTGTTGAGGAAGGTACTGCCCAAGGCTGGGGCAAGCTGCTGCCCATGGAGAAGAAAGAAGACCGATTCGGGTTGGGTTACAGACCAACTCGACAAGATCAACCAGAGGCTGCAAAGGAGCCCAAGTTTATTAGTGGGGGGATGCTCACCCCGGAAGCTGTGAATAGCTTGGAAGATAAGTCAGAAGACGAGCGCAACCTGGAAAGCTGGATACGTCCAAAGATCCCGGGGAACCATGTCTCAAACTGGTCTTCCTGCAGAGTAATTATTATTTCCTGTATTTTAAAGCATGCATCAAGTCTTGCATCTTGCCCAAGACGTCAGGACTCATTTTGTAATCGGGTCATCTTGTATTTTATGCAAAGATCAATTAATGAATATCAGGACATCTTTTGCAAACGAGTCTTTTTCTTTTTCGCTCACTGTTTTTCATTTTTTATTTTTTGTACAAAAATAAAATGGCAATATTTTTCAGAATAAATAACTTCATTTTCACTTTTTCTAAATAAGATAAAACCGATCACTAAAATGAACAAATCTAAACCCTTGCAGAAAGTGCCCTCCAGACTGCACCGACAACAACATTGCTATGACTTCGTATGAATTTGACAATCCAATCAATCAAGCTGATGAAGGGGTTGAAGAAGATTATGAGCTACCTGAAGAGCTAGCCAGGTTGTTGAGACAAGAGGAGAAGGTTATCACCCCTCATCAGGAGGAGGTTGAGACGGTTAATCTTGGTGCGGAAGAAGACGTGAAAGAAGTTAAGATCGGGGCCTGCTTACAAGATTCAGTGAAAGAGCAACTGATTGACATGCTTCGGGAGTATGTGGATGTTTTTGCTTGGTCTTATCAGGATATGCCAGGGTTGGACACCGACATTGTCATGCACAAGCTACCTCTGAAAAAAGACTGCCCACCAGTAAAACAAAAGTTACGCCGTACTCGCCCAAATATGGCAATGAAGATAAAAGAAGAGGTACAAAAACAGTGGGACGCCGGTTTCCTTGCTGTGACCAGTTACCCGCCGTGGGTTGCTAACATTGTACCTGTGCCTAAGAAAGATGGAAAGGTGAGAATGTGTGTGGATTACCGGGATCTGAACAGAGCCAGCCCGAAAGACGACTTCCCTTTACCTCACATTGATGTATTGGTCGACAATAAGGCTCAGTTCTCGGTGTTTTCCTTCATGGATGGATTTTCAGGATACAATCAGATCAAAATGTCACCTGAAGACATGGAGAAGACAACTTTCATCACACCCTGGGGCACATTCTGTTATAAGGTGATGCCATTCAGACTGAAGAATGCTGGTGCCACTTATCAACGGGCTATGGTAACATTATTCCATGACATGATCCACAAGGAAATTGAATGCTATGTGGATGACATGATTGCCAAGTCCCTCACAGAAGAAGACCACCTGGTGAATCTGTTGAAGTTATTCAAGGGTCTGAGGAAGTACCAGTTGATGTTAAACCCCAACAAATGCACATTCGGGGTGCGATTCGGTAAGCTGCTGGGATTTATTATAAGTGAGAAAGGGATTGAAGTTGACCCTGATAAAGTTAAAGCCATTCAAGAAATGCCTGCGCCGAAGACTGAAAAAGAGGTTCGGGGGTTTTTAGGTAGATTGAACTACATTTCACGGTTCATATCTCACCTTACAGCAACCTGTGAGCCCTTGTTCAAGCTGTTAAGAAAAGAACAAACAGTCAGGTGGAATGAAGACTGCCAAAGGGCTTTTGACAAAATCAAGGAATACTTACAAGAGCCTCCAATCCTTATGCCTCCAGTTGAAGGGAGACCTCTAATCATGTACTTGACAGTATTAGAAGAGTCAATGGGGTGTGTGCTGAGCCAGCATGACGAGTCTGGTCGAAAAGAGTATGCAATATACTACCTAAGCAAAAAGTTTACCGACTGTGAAAAACGTTATTCACTGCTCGAGAAAACTTGTTGTGCTTTAGCGTGGGCTGCTCGCCGACTGAGACAGTATATGTTGACCCACACTACTTTATTGATCTCAAAGATGGATCCATTCAAGTACATTTTTGAGAAGCCAGCACTTACCGGACGGGTTGCAAGATGGCAAATGATCCTCACGGAGTATGATATTCAGTACACCTCTCAAAAGGCCATCAAAGGCAGTGTATTGTCTGATTATCTCGCTGAGCAACCCATTGATGATTACCAGCCTATGAGATTTGACTTCCCTGATGAAGACATCATGTTCATGAAAGCAAAAGATCATGAGGAGCCTATTCACACTGAAGGGCCTGACCCAGAAGAAGAATGGACTATGATGTTTGACGGGGCTTTTAATATGAATGGTCGTGGTGTTGGTGCAGTACTCATTACACCTAAGGGAGTTCACATGCCTTTCTCGGCGAAACTCACCTTTAACTGCACTAACAATGAAGCTGAATACGAAGCTTGCATTATGGGTCTTGAGGAAGCCATTGACCTCAGGATCAAGACTTTGACTGTGTTCGGAGATTCATCTCTGGTAATTAATCAAACCAACGGCAAATGGTACACTCACCAGGATCATCTGATACCCTATCGGGATTATACAAGGAGGTTATTGACTTTCTTCACAACAGTCAAGCTTAAGTATATCCCTCGAGACGAGAATCAGTTTGCAGATGCCCTGGCAACCATTTCATCCATGATCAAAGTTCAAGCTTCCAACTTTGTGCCTCAGATTTCAGTATCCAGACTTGACAGACCAGCATATGTATTCTCGATAGACATTGCTAAGGATGATAAGCCTTGGTTCCATGACATCAAATGCTTCTTGGAGGATCAAACATACCCACCTGGGGTATCTTCCAATGATAAGAAGACACTAAGAAGGCTAGCTGGTAGTTTCTTCCTGAATACCGATGGTTCCTTGTACAAGAGAAACTTTGATATGGTACTTCTCCGATGTGTTGATAAGATAGAAGCAGATTTGTTGATGCACGAGGTGCACGAAGGATCTTTTAGTACCCATGTGGGAGGGCATGCAATGGCTAAAAAGTTGCTAAGATCAGGCTATTACTGGATCACAATGGATGCAGACTGTTGTGCCTATGCCAGAAAATGCCATAAATGCCAGATTTATGCGGATAAAGTGCATGTACCTCCCAATCCTTTGAATGTGATGTCTTCACCCTGGCCCTTTGCCATGTGGGGCATTGATATGATTGGCAAGATTGAACCGACTACTTCAAATGGACACAGATTCATCTTGGTAGCCATGGATTATTTCACCAAGTGGGTTGAAGCAGCTTCGTATGCAAACGTTACCAGGCAAGTGGTAGCCCGATTCTTGAAAAGAGACATTATCTGTAGGTATGGAGTACCCGAGTGAATCATTACTGATAATGGTTCCAATCTGAACAATAAAATGATGGCAGAACTGTGTCGGGACTTCAAGATCCAACACCACAATTCTTCTCCTTACAGGAAAAAGATGAATGGCGTTGTAGAGGCAGCTAACAAGAATATCAATAAGATTGTACAGAAGATGGTGGTTACCTACAAAGACTGGCATGAAATGCTACCATTTGCTTTACATGGGTACCGAACGTCAATCAGAACATCCACTGGGGCAACACCGTATCAGCTTGTGTATGGTATGAAGGCAGTCCTACCTGTTGAAGTTGAGTTACCCTCTTTACGGGTATTGATGGATGTTAAGTTGAACGAAGCAGAGTGGGTCCGATCCCGGTACGAACAACTGAATCTGATTGAAGAGAAGAGATTAGCTGCAATTTACCATGGGCAATAATATCATAAGAGAATGAAGAAAGCCTTCGATCGGAAAGTCAGGCTTCGGGAATACCAAGTAGGAGATCTTGTGCTGAAAAGACTCCTCCCTCCTCATACAGACCACAGGGGCAAGTGGACTCCGAATTATGATGGTCCATTCATAGTAAAGAAAGTTTTCTCCGGTGGAGCACTGATGCTCTGTACTATGGATGGTGAAGACTTCCCGTCCCCTGTGAATTCGGATGCAGTTAAAAAATACTTCACATAAAATGACCCGCTGGACACAAAAACAGAATGTAAGTCCAGGCAAAAATAGGGCATCCCGGCGAGTCAAAAACAGAATAAAAGACTCAGGCAAAAATAAGGGGAAATAGTAAAAAAATGTACACCCGCTGAGTTGAAAAGCCGCATTGGACAGCTCAGGCAAAAATGGGTATCCCGTTGGATTGAAAACCTGAAAGGGCGATCCACGCAAAATAAGGGAATAAGCGAACAACTGCATTCTGAATTCGTCTGTATCACTTACAACACGGCAAACTTCGAAAGTATAAAGCATCGGTCAAAATCAGCTTTCTTCAAAGGGCAAGATGAGAAGAACGTCAATGTCATACAAGTCATAGCAAAAAGGAAGCACTGAAGCCTCATCAACATTGCCAACATCTTTTTATTTTCTCAATTTTTGTAGCAATCTCCTCATTTCAAGGGATCTGTTTCTTTGACTGTATTTGCCAAATTCAGGGCATATAAATCAATAAAATCAGATTTTCAGTCACGTTTCGTCTCGTACCTTCTATTTTCTTTTGCAAAAAATGTCCGATATCCTTAAAATAATGATTGCATAAATACAAATGCGTCTTTTCTAAAATTACATGCTTACAGGAAATATATTTGTTCCCAGGAGTGTCTAAACTCCTATGAGGGAATCCGGTAAAGGATACCTCGGGGTACTTGTGCGTTTCTTCGTCATAACAGGATTGCAGGTAGTCAAAGTGCAATATGGGGGCATGAAAGCTTCTCCCCAGCAAGCTACCAAATCACTATCTACTCAACCCATCTCCCATCTAGCACCAGAGATGTTTTCTCCCCAGCTGAGTTGCCAAACTTCAATCATCTTCAGCAGAATCACAGAAATCTCTAGGAAGATCGTTCAATGATCATTCCTCCCCAGCCAAGTGTCAGGCAAGGAATCATCTCCCCACAAAGTTTCAGCCCCTATTCAGAAGAGCAATGCCTGAAGATCTCACAACAAAGTGACGAAAGCTTCTACGGACCCCAGCTGGGTACCTCATCACCAAGGATGGGTCTATCAGTGACCTATTCCCCCATACTGAGTCATATATATCAGATCTACCAATGATCTCATCCCCAGCTGGGATATCACTTCAAGAAGATCAGCCGGAGATCTTCACCGCAACGGGATCCGAATCCCGGATCGGTATCTTTGCATAATCATAGCATTCACATCATATTTCCCCCCAGAGCGTAGCATTCCGTCTAATACGGAGCATTACGGCAAAAATCAAACATATTGCATAGTCATAAGCCGTGTTCTGAATCAAACAGATATGTATACCAACAATACCACATCAACAATATACAAATACCTCTCAAATTCCCTGGCAGAATGCCAAAGCAGTTTCTTTGCATTTCCCAGATACAGATACATGCTCCTTTTGGCACTCGTCCGTGTCACCATTCCCCAGCATAGTTGCCTAAACACTTTGGGAACCAAATACTTGTTTATAATACACTTCTTCCAACACCCGTCTGTGTCGTGCTCTCCCCAGCAAGTTGAACACTCGTATGTGTCTCACTCATGTTTACTTATTTCAGGTACTCGTCCGTATCTTATTTACACCACTTGTCTTTCTCAGATTCAACACTCGTCTGTGTTCTTTGTTAACCAGTTGATACTCGTCCGTATCATCATCTCTGAACGCGTCAGCATTTGTTTCTACTGATACTCTTCTGTATCATAGTCTTAAGGATGCTCGTCCGCATCTTTAATCTATACACAATGCAAAACACTTATACCCTTTTCTTGAACTTAGACACTCGTCTGTTTCTACCCTTCCCCAAAAGAGTCCCCAGCAGATCCCGATAAATTATTTCCTTTCTATCTGACATTCGTCCTATGTCATGATACTTCCGGCAGCCGTACCCTGCCAGGTGATCGTCTTTTGATGATCGTCCTTCATCATTCCTCCAGCGGAGTCTCCACTATTGGAACCTTCTTCTATCCGACATTCGTCCTATGTCGTGGTATTTTAGCAGCCGTCCCCTGCTAGGTGATCGTCCTTCACCTTTTGATGATCGTCCTTCATCATTTTATCCGATGGCGTCCCCATCGTCGATCTTGTTATCCGACATCCGTCTTATGTCGTGATAAACCCCGAGAGCAGCCGTACCCTGCTAGGTGATCGTCTGTCACCTCTTGATGATCTTCCTTCATCAATGCTTATCCGATGGCCTTCCCCATCGTCGACCTTTTCTATCCGTCATTCGTCCTATGTCGTGGTACTTTCGGCAGCCGTACCCTGCCAGGTGATCGTCCTTCACCTTGGATGACCGTCCCTCATCCTTATCCCCAACAGAGTAGTCGTCCCCTGCTAGGTGATCGTCCTTCACCTCTGATGACCGTCCCTCATCATTTTTCTCAACCTGATGGTCGTCCCCATCATTTCCTCTACCTTTAATCCCCGGAGAGTCTTATTTCTTCGCCTGAAGGCCGTCCCCATCATAATCTTTTCATTTCCCCAGCATGTCAACCGTCCCTGTCATTGCTTCATCCCCGATGGTCGTCCTCCGCTGCCCACACTTTATGATCATACTTCACTTCCTTTTACAATTTATATCCCTTTTCTTCTTCATTCAGTGAGTGAAAATTTTGGACTGTCTTTGGTATTCAACCACAAGTTATCTTGTTTGTCTGTTAAGCTGTCGCTCACATCCTACACAACTAACTCATGTTTGAATAGGGGCAGCTATAAACACCCCAAATTTTGCCCTCACTCATTTCACCATGGCTTGTGATTCTTTTCATTTGCATAAGTTCAATCATAGCATCTCATATTACATTTTTGCTTCACTGCATTGGTTCAAATTCATCTGCATCTAGGGTTTGTGATATGAGCAGTCCAAGGGCTATCTGAGCCACTCCAAAGGGCTTCAATCATTTCAAAAGGGTCCATGTATGTTCAAGCATCATATTATATCCTCCCAAGATCAAGAAAGTCAGAGAATCACAAGAACTGAGGAAAGCATGGAAGCAGAGCCAAGCTTAACTGCACAGATGACCTAAATTTAGGGTTTTGGTTTCAGAGGCCATAACTCCAAGTTTTTTGGTCATTCTTATTTCTTTTGGTCTCTATATGTTACAAGGGTCATACATACCAATTTTCATGAAGAAATTCAATGGGGAAGACATCTGATCACAAGATGACTTCTTGAGCAAGTCAGTGCAAAATCAGGGCATCTGAGGCCCCCAATCACCCAACCAAAGGGTCTTCTCCATCATTTTGAATGTGTATGATCTTTATTTGATCTTAGAATAATTTAGAAGTTCACAAAATTGAGGAATTCCAAGCCATTTGCAAAGTTGTCATTTTGGGAAAGTGACTTGTAATGGAAATTTGCCATTTTGGGAAAGTTTTTCAACCTCCTCTTTTGGATTCAAAAATGCTTCAAATGGAAAATTCTTGGTCATGAAAGTTGTAGATTGGATCCTCCCATTTTCAAAAAGTACAAGAACTTGATCTAATTCATTCTAGAACTAAAGTTATGGCCTTGCAAAGTTGGACAAAATCACTTAATTTTCACTTTTGTGCCAAAGAGGAAACTTGCAAAAACACTTGCAAAAGCCAAATGTGACCTCTAATTAACTTCTAACCCTCACACAAACATCATTCATGGTCCATAATTCAGATTTTCCCAAAGAATCTCTCACTTTCATGCCTTGGATCCCAAGTATCATAAGCCATTTATCATAAAAGTCACAAAGAGGAAAATCTTGCAAGAATGGTTCTTAGGGTTTTGTTTGATCTCTAATCAATCTCAAAGTGTCATAGCAACATTATATGGTACACTTTGCTTCAAATTGCCCAAGGGATGTCACATATCCATGACCAAAAACTTCAAAATGCAACAAGTTGCAAAAAGGCAAAACATGTGACATCTCACCCTTCATCCATTTCAGATCACCTCAGAACATCCCATGGCTACCCTTGAAGCCAGCAGAACCCAGAGCAACCCTAAGATAGCCTCTGCCACAACCCATACTTGAGGTACACCTACCATTTACTTTTTGGCCAATTGCCCCATGCTATTCCCACAGTGCATGTCACTTCCTCAGACCTCTTCCAATAGTTTAGGGATATGTTATGGATCATAAAGCAGGTTGGACATGAGCTAAAAACACACACACAAGCAGATTCACAAAAACTGCAAGTTTCCTTCATCTCTTCGAAACTCCACACACAGCCATCACACTTCAGTTTTCTCTTCACCAACAAGTCACACACCCTCCATAGAACCAAAATCAACCATTAAAACAACCAAAAGTGTCACATATCTCAACTGTAAAACCTGCTATACCAGAACTCAAACTCCCAAATCAGCCACCATCAAAGGATTTTGAGCATTCCATTGATCTCAGGGGATGCAGAGGAGGCTTATTGCATTAAGGAAAGGTCAGAAAAGCTCACTTTGACATCTCATCGTCTCAGGTAAGCACAAGAATCAAATTTCTCAGAGCTTGTTTCTTTTGTTACAAATTGAAAATATATGCTATGCTGATCATTTTGATGCTTTTAGAATAAAAAATGGTGAAGATTTGAGTATTTTGTGGTCCTCTGAAATTTTACCCGTGAAATAAATTTGCTTCGATTCTCTTTGTTCTTGGTTTGTAAATGATGTTTGAGGGGTGATTTGAATGGGGTTTGGGTAGAGGATCATTTTTGTGTGTTCAATTTGATGAGGGTTGGCCTGTAGAACGTTTTAGGGTTTTGGACACGCCGGAGAAGATGACCGGATATCATGTAGTTTCTAGGTTAAATTTGGTTTGAATTTATCTCTCATTTTCAAATTTTTGTGCATTTTTCCTTTTGAAGTGCCTTAAAACCCTAGCAAACTTGAGAAAATTATAACTCCCATTAGGTTAAGAGTTAGGTCCCCTCCTTTGGGCAGTGAACTTATGTAGGGTTAGGGTTCCTTTGATTCCATTTTCAATTTTTTATCTTGTCATTTGCTTCTGATTTTGGATTTTGCTTTGTGTCTTGTGCATAAACCCTAATTTTTGCCTTCATTTGCATCCATCTCTCATTTGCTTGTATACATGAACTTTCCATGACATTTTGTGCATCAACATGACATATAAGACATCTTAGGACATATTAGAATCATTTTTGATCATTGCATCTTTAACTTTCCATGTTATACCTCCATTGCATTTCATAAACTTTCATGAACTTTCATGGTTCAAAACATGCTTCATTTGCATCCTTATCCTTGTATGGTTATCCACAACTCTTGATATATATTTGCATCATCTCTTAGCATCATTAACATCATGTTTATGCTTCTGACTTTGGTGTGCATCATTGCATTTCATCTCATTTTCATTTCATTTCATTTCTTGTTACTAACTTTTCAGGTGGTAAGTCATTGAGAAGTGAATTTGCCTTCACTTCTCATAATCTCTTCTCATCTCTCTTATGCATCATTTATGCATTTTAATTTTGTATTAGAGTGAGTTTGCTCATTTATGTCTCTTTCTCACTTTCTTTCTTCAAGCAACTTATCTTCTTGAGTGAAGTAAGTTAACTTACTTCTTCTTGCTTCTCTTCTTTCATCTGCTTCTCCCTTGGTGGCTTTTCTCTTGAAGATCTTTTGCAAGCCTCATAAACCCTAGGAATACCCAAGCATGATCATAATTAGGGTTTGATTAGTCCCCCATTTAGTTTTACCTTTGTGTAATCTTTGTGTCTTCTCTTCTCATCTCATAATCAAGGACTAAACCTTAAAGGTTTTAAGGCTTTGTGATTAGGGTTATGTCTGTATCCTTCTATTAGGATGGAGTGTATAACTTTAATCCTAAGTGTTAAGCCCTTAATGTGTTTAAATCCTTTAAACAATCCATCTAATAATCACCAAGACATCAAGCTTGTAACTTGGGCCTTGCATTAGGGTTCTAATTCTTCCTTAACTGGTTAAGAAAGACTAACCCTAATGTTAATGGACAAGTCCCCCTCAAGTTGTCTTACAAACCATAAAATCCACTTCTTAACCTTACCATTAACTAAAATCCACTTTAATAAAGGTTTTGTTTTGTCATGAGGTTAATCCCTAATCATGGATTAAGTTGAGGAGCCTTCCTCAGCTTAAATGTTCTCATCTATTATCCTTCTATTAGGATGGTGTAATGGGTCCATTAAATCCTTGATTATGGCTTAAACTCATTACTTAACACCAAACAAAAACTCCAAAAATCATCTAAATAAGTGCAAGTAGGTTAATGATCTTAACCCTACATCATGGTGATTAAGGGTGAGGTGTTTACTTCATGCTTAAGGTATTCTCATTACCCCTAATCAGAGGGAAGATGTGATGAGTTTACTAACCCCTTGGTTTATGCTTAAGCTCATTTTCTTATGACAAACTCCAAAAGCAATAAAAGATTGAAAATACCAAAAACAAACAATAACCGTCTCCTCAGGGATTCTTTTCTCACCTCATTCACTCACAAACGAGAACTCGCTTCTTCCGTCTAATGCAAGACAGTTTGCACCTGAGTCAGACAGGTCATACACTTGAGCATAGACAAGTAAGCAGTTCACAAGTCAAATCATCCCAGTCTCTTTGAGTCGAACTACGGTGTTCTGACTTCCTCATTGCACGAGAGGATACATAGGCATAATTTAACAGTTATCGAACAAAAGTCTCTGTATATTCCCCCTCTTCCAGCATTATTCTTTAAGCCTCATTGTCTTTAGAATTGCACTCTCTTCTTGCACTGACACTTTTTTTATTCACTTCACATTTCTTTTGTACTGACACTTGTACATTCTTTTCCAGCTTTTGCACACAAATAGCACATACACTACCCCTTTAAACACAATCTTTTAAGCGTGGATCCCGTCGAGTACGGCGGATAATCTGGGTGCTAATACCTTCCCAGGTTGTTACCGACCCCCTTTCTCAGTTTCTCTGGTTCGCGACCGTCTTATCCATATCTTTCTAGGTTTATGCAGCATTACCTTTCCTTCGGGATAAAAATGCCTAGCTGGCGACTCTTTTCTTTTCAGTTCACCCTTGTGTGTTCTTCTCCCTTTCGCCGACCGTTCGCGTCTGTACCCCTCTTGACCGGGTGTCATTTGGTGGGAGCGACACGGTGGCAACATGATTTTGTAAATGGAGGAAGAAGAAAATCCAAACTAGTTGTGACTGAATGAATGGGAAGAAGAGCTTTCCTTCGTTCATTGATTTATCTGATAGAAATTTAGGGTTTCTCCTCTATCAAATTGGGATTGGGCCTGAATTCTTCCATTGATCTATTATCCACACGCTCAATTTCAATTCTCACCCCCTGCATCTAGTAGACACGAACTTGGGCTTTTCTGCCATAAAAATTCTATTTACACCATCATTTTCCGTTTAATACCCCCTCTTGCGCTAGATTGAAGGGAATTGGGCGATGGGTTCGCTATTTGCACCAAGTTTATCACTATCTACACCCCCGTGCTGGAGTGTTGAGGATGGGCCTTGGGCCATTTCTGTTTTCTGCACCATATTACTTCTACTGCATCCCCTATTCTCATCATTTCTTTTGAAGTTTTAATTAATTTTCTTGTTCAATGTGAATTAATTTTCTTGTTAAAATGATTTTTAGGGATTGACATTTGGATTAATTTATTGACAAATTTTAATTAGAATTTTTGCATTAATTTAATTAATTGTTTAGGATTAATTTTGAATTAGAGTGTTCATGATGTTTTTTTTATCGATATTGAATCGATTTCGATTATGGTCGATCTTCACAAAGCGAATATGGAAGATAAGCATTTATTTTGTTTATGGAGATCACAATATATTGCTTGAAGTGTTTTTGGATTTCTTTTATGTGAAGAATCGGCACTTCGATCATGTAAGTAATTTCGACTTCCTCCACTTTAACGCACCATTCTAGTCATATGCGGCTTAGGATCATATAACTTAAGGTGCATATTGAGCCCTCCCACCTGAGGTACTGGATTTATATGTGAATTATGATTATATGTGTCGATTTCGGAGCTTAGGGATTAGGTTACGGATTGTAGAATTCACTTCCTCTCGCTTTCCCTTAAATCACCCTTTTCCCCGTTTCGTCGCAATTATTAAAAATAGTTTTACGTGTGATAAAATTCTGGAAACATTCATGAGTGATCCTTATCCTCTTAATTAATTTTGTATAATTTTTGTTTCCAGGTTTGGTTGGGTTTAGTAATTAATTTGGATTTTTGATTACAAGCTGTCCCAAAATGCATTGTTTTAGTTAAAGAGACCAAAAACCATTTTTCCCAATAGGTGTGAGACCTATTTTTGTGTGTGATTAAACACTGGAATTTGTGACATTTTTATGCTCCTTAGGCATTTTTTTCATATTTTTTGGTGACATTTGTTTATCCACTTTTTGGAGTTGTTTTTCGGCGATCATGCCTTGTTATCTCAATCGTTAAGTAATTTTGGCACTTTGGTGCATAATTTTGTGAAATCATTTTAGACCATGTTAGATACTGACTTCAAAATTCCAGGGATTTAATTTCAAAATTTTTAAAGCCTTTTTACTATTTTTCCACGTCACTTAGATCATAGGTTGATTTATGTGTTTATTTGCTCCATAATCTAAATGTTAGGAAGGCATTCATGCCATTTGCACGAGGAACCTTTTGGTAACTTTTAGAATTTGATTATAGGTCATTTATAGGTCCTTAATTCCAGTTATAGGTCACTTTTTGAACCATACTCGTTTGGTTTGTTTTGGTGTTTCAAAGTGCATACTTATTTGAACATGTTTAACTTGAAACATGTTTCTCATCTCTTCTCTTAAATGTTAACATGAATTATATGGGAACCATAAATGCCAAACCATGCATTATAATTGCATTTTATATCTTGTATGCTACTTACCCATAGTCATTTCATGCATATTCACATGTCATTCATTCCTAATTTGCATCCTTTGTGATCTTTTACGATGTTTGTTCATTTGCCCTCACATCTTCTTCTCCTTGCTCCATAGGACTAAACCATTGCATCCATGATTGTATATTCATTCATCCATATTCATAATCATTAAATACTGACTTTGATGCTCATTTCATGTATTAATTCATGCTTGTAAGCCATATGCACGCATACTTCATCCATGAACCCTAACTTGCATTTAGGTGAACTTTTTGTACATAGTTTGACATAATCTTGTGAGGTATCCTAGCATACGTAGGGACCTATAGCATGTAGATACCGACTTTAGAAGTCATGTAACCTTTAGGTACCTTCACCTTTAGACTTAGGTGTAAACACCCTAAATTTGCCCTCACTCTTTATCACACCATGGCTTGCGACCTTTCATTTTTGCATAAGCATAAGCATTACATCTCATATAGCATATTTGCTTCACTGCATAAGTTCAAGTTCATCTGCTGTAAACACCCCAAATTTTCCCTCACTAAGTTCACACCATGGCTTGTGATCTTTTATATTTGCATTAGTTCAATCATACCATTTCATGTTGCATTTTTGCTTCACTGCATTAGTTCAGGTTCATCTGCATCTAGGGTTTGTGATGTGAGCAATCCAAGATCCATATGAGCCACTCCAAAGGCCTTAAATCATCTCAAGAGGGTCCATGTATGTTTAATCATCATATTATATCCTCCAAAGATCAAGGAAGTCAAAGAATCACAAGAACTGGCAAAGCATGGAGGCAGAGCTAGGGTTTAACTGCACATATGACCTGAAATTAGGGTTTTGGTTTCAGAGGCCATAACTCCAAATTTTTTGGTCATTCTTGTTTCTATTGGTCTTAATATGATATAAGGATCATGAATACCAAGTTTGATGAAGAAATTCATTGTGGAAGTCATCTGATCACTGGGTAACTTCCTGAGCAAGTCAGAGCAAAATCAGGGCATCTGAGTCCCCTCAACATGGAACCAAAATGGATTTTTCATCAAATTGAAGTTATATTGTCTTCATTTGATCATTGAAGTGTTTATAAGTTCACAAATTTGAATAAAAGTGAGCAAAACCAAAAGTTGCCAAAAATGGAAATGACTTGTAATGTAAACTTTCCATTTTGGGAAAGTTTTTCAACCTCCACTTTCTTAACCAAAAATGTTTCAAATGAAAAAATTGTTGGTCATGAAAATTGTAGATTGGATCATTCCCTTTTCAAAAAGTACAAGAACAAGATCTAATTCATTTTGGAACTCAAGTTATGGCTTGTCAAAGTTGGCAAAAATCACATAATTTTCAAGAATGCACCAAAGAGGGATTTTTGCAAAACCTCTTGCCAAGATATTTTGTGACTTCAAACACACTTCAATACTTCACAATATCATAGCACATTGCTTCTAGGTCAGAATTGCCCAAGGAATTTCAAAGTTTCATGCCTTGCCCATGAAGAAATCTCAAAAGGGCCAAACTTTGTCAAAATTGCAAAACACCTCATAACTTATATCCCACGTGCCAAATTGCCTCAAAGTGAATTCCATGGCCATCCTTGATCCTTGCTGCACCAGACACCCCATTGTACTAAGCCTGCCACTTGCCCATACCTCAAGTACAAGAAATGTTGACTTTTTGCATTTCAAACCATACCAATCACACTATGCCACAACAACTCTCTGAACCAATTGCATTTGTTTATACTAACATCAAGCAAGCCATAACACACAAGAACCCAGCCTGAATCCTCAGCATTTCCCTAGTTCACAAAAATCACCTCTCTTGCATTTTCCTTCGAAATACACAGCACACTTGCTCAAACTCAAAACAAATTCCACCATTCATCTCTAAATCAATCACTGATCATAAACCACCCATCAAAACAGCCAAGAACACACCATAAACCAAACACAATTTTCTGACCAGAGGAGTCTAAACTCACAAACCAGCCACTCTCAAGGTCTTCCAAGCTTCAAAGCTTCTTCAGGGAGGTTATAGGAGTCATCTTGCACAGAAGAAGCAGTCAGAAAGCTCCAAAGTAAGAAGCTCCATCTCAGGTAGCCATGCGAATTATTTTTTCCAGAACCTTTATTTTATGTTACTAAATGGTTAAGCATGTTCCCCTGAGTACACTGAACTTGTTATTTTTGAAAATGATGAAGAAATAAGAATGTATTGCTTGTCTGAAAGTTTCACCATTTTTGTTCATTGCTTCGACTCTTGAGATTGAGTGAAAAGAAATTGTTTTTGAGGTTGGATTTGATCTTAGGGGAGTGAGAGGAGTGAATCTGGAGCTTTAGAGCTCCAGAAAGTGCCTAGGGAAGAAGTAGGCAACTTTCAGGTGAGGGTCTGGCCGGAGAAGATGACCGGAGGTCTTCTCCGGCCACTTGAAAGTCATTAATTTGTTTAATTAGGGTTAGGGCAGAGTTTAAACCTAGACCGTTTGATTTAAGTTTGGCGCGTGTTTTGGATGGCTAGGATCAGATCATTAGTTATAATTTAGGATTAAATAATTAATTAATTAGGTTTAGCTAAGTTTGAATTCAGGCCATTAGATATGGCGCGTGGTCAGCCCTAGTTTCTCCAGAATCAATCTTGTCCCTCCATCCTGGATACTTCTTATTTATTTTGTTTTTAATTCAATTTTTCTATTTTATTTTGTACGAATTATTTAAAATACCTAGAAAATCCAAAAAAATATTTTCTTTCAGCATTTTAATTCCAAATGATTTTCTCAATCCAAAAATATTTTTATTTTTATTTTTTGCATTTAAAAATTATTTTTTAGACATTTAAATGTTTACTTTAATTAATTAATGAAAATTAATTAATTAAAATATCATTTAGGTTTCTAAAAGATCCCAAAAAATTCATGTTGCATCTTTAAACATTTAGAGACATTGTCATACCATTCACACAAATTTCTTTTTGGTTTTGAATCATTTTGACATTTTTTCTTTGAATTTAGGGTTTATAAAATCCCATTTTTGAACCCTAACTTCAAGAATAATTTTCTGCCTAACCAAGAATGGTATGACCATGGTTCATTTTGCATTGATCTTCATTGGAAATGCATTTACTAGCATAATTTTGTCATGAATTTCTTCTGCCTTTTTGAATTGATTGGAATTTTTTCCCTTTAGGTACCTTAAAACCCTAGATAATTAGAAAAATCATAAGTCCCTTAGGGTTAAGAGTTAGGTCTCCTCCTTTGGGGTATGAAATCATATGGGGTTAGGGTTCCTTTGAGTGCATTTTCAATTTTTATCATGTCATTTGCTTCTGTTTTTTCCATTTGCATCTCATCCTTTCATAAAACCCTAATTTTGCATCTTCACTTGCATATATTTTGCATATGCTTGCATTCATGACCTTGCCATGACATTTTATGAATTCACATGACATATAAAACATCTTAGGACACATTAGAAACATGTTTGATCATTGCATCCTCCATTTGCCATATTATGCATTCATTTCATTTCATGTGCATTCATGAACTTTCATGCTTCTTTCATGTTTCATTTGCATTCTCATCTCTTGTATGATCATTCACATATATTGACATACATTTGTACCATCTCTTAGCATCATTTGCATCATGAACATGCTTCTGGTTTTGGTTTGAATCCTTGCATTCATTTCCTTTTCCTTTCATTTCATTTCCTTTTGCTAACTTTTCAGGTGGTAAGTACTTTGAGAAGTGAATTTTCCTTCACTTCTCACAATCTCTTCTCATCTCTCTTAAGCATTCATTGCTACATTTTGTATTTGTATTAGAGTGAGCTTTCTTATTCATGTTCCTTCTCCACTTTCTTTCTTCAAGCAACTTATCTTCTTAAGTGAAGTAAGTTGACTTGTTTCTTCTGCTTCTCCTCCTTCCATCTGTTTCTTCCTTGGTGGTTCTTCTTGAAGATTTCTTGCAAGCTTCATAAACCCTAGGAATACCCAAGCATGTTAACAATTAGGGTTTGATTAGTCCCCCCATTAGTTTTACCTTTGTGTCATCTTTTGTGTCTTCTCTTCTCATCTCATAATCATGGAATAAACCCTTAAGGTTTCAAGGCTTTGTGATTAAGGTTATGCCTGCATCCTTCTCTTAGGATGGGGTGTATACCTTTAATCCTAAGTGTTAAACCCTTAATGTGTTTAAATGTCTTAATCAATCCATCTAATAATCACTAAGACATTAAGCTTGTAACTTGGGCCTTGCATTAGGGTTCTAATTCTTCCTTAATTGGTTAAGAAGGACTAACCCTAGTGTTAATGGACATGTCCCCCTCAAGTTATCTTACAAACCATAAAATCCACTTCTTAATCTTACCATTAACTAAAATCCACTTTAATAAAGGCTTTGTTTTGTCATGAGGTTAATCCCTAATCATGGATTAAGTTGAGGAGCCTTCTTCAACTTAAATGTTCTCATCTATTATCCTTCTATTAGGATGGTGTAATGGGTCCATTAAATTCTTGGTTATGGCTTAAACTCATTACCCAACACTAAACAAAAACCCAAAAAAAAACATCTAAATAATTACAAGTAGGTTAATGATCTTAATCCTACATCATGGTGATTAAGTGTGAGGTGTTTACTTCTTACTTAAGGTATTCTCATTACCCCTAATCAGAGGGAGGATGTGATGAGCTTACTAACCCTTGGTTTAGGCTTAAGCTCACTAACTTATGACAAACACCAAAAAGCGATAAAAGATTGAAAATACCAAAAAACAAACAATAATCGTCTCCTCCGGGATTCTTTTCTCATCATCTTCACTCACAATCGAGAACTCGCTTCTTCCGTATAATGCAAGACTGTTAGCACCTGAGCCAGACAGGTCATACAATTGAGCATAGACAAGTAAGCAATTCCAAAGTTTTGGGCCATTATTGTTTCTAATGTTCTTAATATGTTATAAGGATCATGTGTACCAAGTTTGATGAAGAAATTCACTGTGGAAGTCATATGTTCACTATGTAACTTCCTGAGCAAGTTAAGTCAAAATCAGGGAATCTGAGGCCCCCAACAATGGAACCAAAGGGTTATTTTCATCAAATTGAAGTTCTATGATCTTTATTTGATCTTATAAGTGGTTGAAAGTTCACAAGATTGAAGAATTTTGAGCCAATTGCAAACTTGCCATTTTTGTAAATAACTTGAAATGCAAACTTTCCATTTTGGGAATGTTTTTCAACCTCCTCTTTCATAACCAAAAATGCTTCAAATGAAAAATTCTTGGTCATGAAAGTTGAAGACTGTTAGCACCTGAGCCAGACAGGTCATACACTTGAGCGTAGACAAGTAAGCAGTTCACAAGTCAATTCATCTTTCAGTCTCTTTGAGTCGAACTACGGTGTTCTGACTTCCTCATTGCACGAGAGGATACATAGGCATAACTTAACAGTTATCGAACAAAAGTCTCTGTGTCTCCCCCCTCTTTCAGCATTCTCTTTTTAAGCCTAATTCATGAGCACTTCACATTTCTTTTGCACTGACACCTGTACTTTCTTTTCCAGCTTTTGCACACAGATAGCACAGACACTACCCATTTAAACACAAACTTTCAAGCGTGGATCCCGTCGAGTACGATGGACAATCTGGGTGCTAATACCTTCCCAGGTTGTAACCAACCCCCTTTCTCAATTTCTATGGTTCGCAACCGTCTTATTAATATCTTTCCAGGTTTATGCAGCATTACCTTTCCTTCGGGATAAAAATGCCTAGCTGGCAACTATTTTCAGTTCATCTCCATGTTCTTCTCTCGCCGACCGTTCGCGTCTGTACCCCTCTTGGCCCTGTGTCATCAGGTGGGAGCGACAGCTTGGCGACTCTACTGGGGATCCTTATACTGCAACCAGGGCTTTTGGTTCTTTTTGTGGGTTCCTCCTAGCGCTTGTTTGATTTATGTTTACAGGGGTGTTATGTGCTAATTGTGTTTATATATTTGCTTTATTTATTGCTTTATGTACAACTTTATTTATTGCTTTCTTTTATAGTTTTATGCATATTTCATACTGTCATTATCACTGTGTTGGATCTGGTTTTCCTTGGTGGGTGGGGTTTCATTGAGAGATTAAGGTCCTATACCTGGGACCTGAGTGACACCTAGGCTAAAGTGGTTCATGTTCTTTCCCATTCCATTTCGGTCTGGTGCGGGAAAATGAAACACGGTTCAGATGTGGGTTTCTTCTTGAGAACTCTGTGCTACAGATTTCCTGTAGTGCTAGGGCTATCTGGGAAGCTTGCTAAGTCTTGATGACCTTTACTATGACCTTCAGAATCTGGGGTGAATTAGAGGAGGATCTTTTATGTTTATTGTAAACACTGTACCTCCGGGTTAGAAGTGTTTACACTTCTCATAACTGATCCAAGTCTAAGGATCCTTGTTCTAGAACATTACATGTGAGGGGGTTGGGTTGTTTATAGGTTTGCAGGAACCCTTGGCCACATCATACCCTGTTACTGTTTTGTTTAAGAATACTCCACTTTGGACAATTCTTGTGATTAACCCTGGACATGTGACTCTTTATTTGAGTCCCCCTACCCTGGTTACTGGATTTCTGAGCCTCCATCCGGACCTTTGAACATACATGGACCTTATACCAAGACAGATAATCAGATCCAGCTCTTGATCACAAACCCTTGCATATCATTTGCATATATCATCATTGCATCATTTAACATTTGTTTATTTGTTTTTCAGGGTATCCACCTCATTATATCTTGGTTTGGTTTTGACCCCTTCTACTGCTTAGACTTCTGCTTCAGTTATCTTCTTCAGCATCTGCTTCAGTTATCTCCATCATCACCTGCTTCAGTCTGTCAGAGATTTACCTCCAGCTCTTCAGTCTGTGATCATCAGCATTTGACTTCAACTTCTTCATCAGCACTCATGGATGTTCCAAGGAAAAACAACATATCTTATCACTTTTTTGAGCCCATATTGACTGGTATCAGGTAGGTCCAGTCACTCATCACACCTGATCACATCCCACTGTTCAGAGAGCACTATGGGGGTATTTTAGACATGGTTATGGATCTTGATTCTTCTCAAAGAAGCATGATCCACACATGTTTGCAGTTCTATGACCATCCACTTAGATGCTTCACCTTTCCTGACTTTCAGATAGGGCCTCTATTGGAGGAGTTTTCTTTGTTGATTGGAGTGCCTATCAGAGGAGGGATCCCCTTCAACCCAGAGATGACTGCTCCCAAAAGTGAAGAGATAGCAAGGGCAATACACTTGGAGCCAGCCCTTATTGAGCAAAGCATGACAACAAAAGCTGGGATTCCTGGTTTACATCTGGACTTCTTGATTTCTCAAGCCATCTTGAAGGCTACAGTGGGAGAATGGAGGGCAGTCTGTGCACTTTTAGCCCTCAGCATATATGGGGATATATTGTTTGCAGATGAGTCTAAATTTGTGAGTAAGAATGCCATCCACTTGTTCCTGCTGAGCAACCCAGTGCCTACATTACTAGGGGAATTTTACTACTCCATCCATCAGAGAAATGAAAAACAAAGGGGGAAGTTGGTCAGATGCTGTGCTCCTTTGTTCTACTCTTGGCTGCTCAGACACCTGCCTAAGTCAGATGCTTTCTTGAACCCACACCAGCATAAGAATTGGGCCAAGAGGTTCATCGCCTTAAAATCAGATGATATCAGGTGGTGCACCCAGAGCACCAAAGGCAAGGATATTATTACCAGCTGTGGGCAATACCCCAATGTGCCTCTAATAGGAGTAAAAGGTTGCATCAATTACAACCCTTTGTTGTTTAAGAGACAATTGGGATATGCCTTGGTTCACCCTCCCAGAGGACAGGATTTAGCTGAGACCCTATACTGTAAAGTGCAACCTAATTCAGCTGTTGTCAAGCAAGCTGCCTGGGCTTGGGACAAAATCCATACAAAAGGGACAGCCATCCTTGGAAGATGTAACAATGTTGCTTCAGCCCAGTATTCTGACTGGTCCCGTACTAGAGCACAGATTACTAGAATGCCTTTCACCTTGGAAGACACACCTGGACCTTCAACAGTACATCCTACAACAACTATTAGCCTGGAGGAATTTGAAAAGTTGAAAGAGAGGAATAATCAGCTATCTGAAGCCCTGAAGAAAACTCTTTGGGAAAGAAATGACGGTCGTCTGGACATTGAAAGATTGGAAAGACTCAAGATTGAGCATCTGATCAAGATTGAGAGGACAAATGATTACATAAGGAAAGCAAGAGCCGGGGAACAGATATTGAAGAATGCCTGCAAGGAGGCCAAGATTCAGAAAGCTAGGGCTGAGCATTACCTAGAGGAAAGCCAGGCTAGGTGGATCAGGATCACCGAAGCCCGTGCACAAGAAGACCAGAGGACTCAGGCCAAGATTGAGCAGCTGGAGGCCAATGAGAAGAAGCAGCAGGAAGCTTTGTTGGAAGCTCAGAAGGAGATATCAGAATTGAAGCTCCGAGCAGGGTTAAAGAGATCAAAAGATCAGGATAGGCATAAGAAGCTGACCAATGCCATTGCTACCAGGAACCTCCTCATTAGGACCATTACAGAGCACCCAGCTGGTCCGGTGACTGAGGCACTCCTGAAGGAAGTCAGGGAAGATGACTATGGACTGGATGTCTGATTCCTTTTGCTTGTATTTCCTTTCTTTTGATGTACTTTTTCTTTTGGTTGTTGTATTTTTGACCCACCATGGGCATGTATTGTAAACAAACTATGTATTTTCATTATTTGTAATATATCAGTTTGTTTTATTTTGGTGGGCTTTCTCTCAACATCATCAAGCATCTCCTCGAGGTCTGGAAAGGTCAAAACCAAGAACCAAACCAGATACCTTGGAAAACAAATAAGCATACTGCATTGCATACTAACACTTTCTTTGTTTTGTAGGTTTTGGTTTATTACGTGTTTCTCACTTTGTTGTGCTTTCAGGAAACATTGCTCGTCGCCGAGTGTTCCCTGTCAGCCGCACACACCGGTACCCAACACGTAACAACCTTCCAGGCATTCAGATGGATCAGGTACAGTAGGACCTGAATGAAGTAAGAAATCAGATGGCAAACGAAAGGGTCGAGATGAGAAACCAAATGACCCAGTTTATGGCTGTAATGACTAGCTTAGCCCAGAGCCAGGAGAGGCTGAGAGAGCTGGTAGAAAAGCAGACACCTGAAGAGCCCCACCTTGGAACAGGGGGAACCAGCAATAATGAACGAGGACGACCTCGTATCGACCCACCAGAGTATGGACCCCATTTGAACCCAGATGTTAATGGCACAAGGAATGTTCAAGGTAATACTGTTGGGGGCAGAATTCTGCAAGAGGATCCCCAAGAAGAACAATTCATTGTTATTGGGGTTGGGGATGAGGTGTATGACAGAATACTAGATGAGATTGCTGAAAAGCTAAGGTCTTTGGAATCCCAGAATTCTTTAGGCTTTGACGTAATGGATATGGGGCTGGTAGATGGGGTGAGGATTCCCCATAAGTTCAAACCCCATTGCTTTGAGAAATATAATGGTACCTCCTGCCCGCGTACTCATCTACAATCCTTCTTAGGGAGACTCAAGGCTTATACCATGGATGAGAAGTTATGGATGTTCTATTTTGAGGACAGCCTGACTGGAGCATCAAGAAAATGGTATTCGCATCTGACAAGGGCCACTATAAGATATTGGAAAGACTTGGCCGAAGCCTTCATCCGACAATACCAGTACAACCTAGACATGGCTCCCAATAGAACTCTTCTAATGGGCATGTATCGGTCTTCAAGGGAAAGCTTTCGGGATTATGCTTAGAGGTGGAGACAGCTTGCTGTTGCTGTCCAGCCACCCATGTCAGAAAGAGAGATGAATGACATGTTTATGAACACCTTGCAGGGAACTTATATTTATAGACTTGCTGCTTTCTCTTCCACCAGTTTTGCCGATGTAGTTATAGCTGGTGAGAGAATTGAGAGTCTTTTGAAAATGGGAAAAATCTCTAACAATGGTGCAAGTTCCTCCAATAACCCCAGAAAACCTTTTGCAGGACCCCGAAGGGCGGGTGAAACAAATGCTATCCATGCAGGCAGGGGCAGACCCTAGTATTCTCACAGATCCATATCAGCTGTTACCATCCCGGCTCCAGTTCCACATCAACCACTTTATCCTTAACAACAACAACACTATCAACAACAATCTCATTTTCCGCAACAAAGAACTTACAGCAATAACAACAATAATCAACAGCAGCGCCCCTTTCAACAGAGGCCATCTAAGGCAAATAGGATGATGTATCCCATCCCTATGCCTTATGTTGCTTTACTGCCACAACTCCTGAAGCTTAACCTGGTTGAGTTAAGGACGTTGGCTCCACCAGATCCTCTCAATCTCCCGAAGAATTATGATGCAAATGCTAGGTGTGCCTTTCACTCCAACGCACCTGGTCACAATACCGAGAAATGTAGAGCCTTGCAGATGAAGGTTCAGGATTTGGTCGATTCCAAAGCTCTCAATTTCGCACCTCCTCCGAATGTTAACAGGAATCCTATGCCTAATCATGGTGGGCCCAGGATTAATTCCATAGAAGAGGACTAACCATCTGCACTGATCGACAATGTTGCACAGATTCAAACACCACTGGCGGAAGTCAAAACTCAACTCTTAAGATGCCAAGTGTTCTCGGGCTGTGAGGCCTGCTCCGAATCGTGCAAAACTGCTATTAATGGTTGTGAGAAGCTAAGGTTTGGCATAGATGGCCTCATCAGAGATGGAATTCTGCAGATTACCACAATGTCTCCTTCAACAACTCTTTCTCCAGCAACAATGGATTCTCCTACAACATTAACATTTCTTTCTTTATCAGATCCTCCTACAACAACAACAACTATCACTCCCACTGATTCATCCACAACTCCAGCGATCACTCCATCCATTATTTCAACAGATCAGAGTTTAGCAACATTTACTTCTACAACATCAGCACCCATCTTATCAACGGAAACACCTACAACACCAGCAAACATTAATGAAGATGTCTCAACGGTCACGATCTATTATGACCCAGCAAATGTTCATCCCAACAACAATTTCCAACAACAAACTGCAACACCTCCTGTCAGATCTCCAGTTACAATCTACTTGACCCGTACACCATCATAGTTCCTTCTGTTGCAGCAATCAGTCCGGTCACCATTACGGTACCTGGACCTGTTCCTTATGAAAGCAATAATGTCATACCTTGGCACTACGACTCTGATCTCTATTGCGACGGAAAGAAGATCACTCTAGATTCATAAACCTCTTCACCACAAGTTGACAATGTTGGGGGAGGCGGAGGCTTCACTAGAAGCGGACGCCTTTTTGCCTCACAAACACCAAGACCCAATGCTGAAGCAGAAGTTGCTGCTATGGCAAAAGGGAAGAATGTGGTACTGGAAGAGCCCTCTGTTAAAGAAACTCCGAAGACGTCTTTTGAACAAGAAGTGGACGAGTTCATGAGAATAATCAAAAAGAGTGATTACAAAGTGGTGGACCAGCTTCATCAGACACCCTCTAAAATCTCTATATTATCACGATTAATGTGTTCCGAAGCCCATAGGAATGCATTGTTGAAGGTCCTGCATGCAACATATGTGCCGGAAGAGATTACGGTTAATCAGCTGGAAACAGTGGTTGCAAATGTTAACACCAGTCATGGATTGGGCTTCACAAATGCTGATTTAACAACGGGGGGACACAACCATAACAAGGCTTTACATATCACCTTAGAATGCAAAGGTGTTGTTCTTTCTCATGTACTGGTGGACACTGGGTCTTCGCTCAATGTCCTCCCAAAGAAGGCCTTGGTGAAGCTAGAGTATGATGGTTTGGCATTGCGTCCAAGTAACTTGGTGGTGAGAGCATTTGATGGCTCTAAGAAATCAGTGCTTGGAGAGATTTATTTACCTGTGTTGATTGGCCCACAGACCTATAAAACTACCTTCTTCGTGATGGACATACAGCCGGCCTACAGATGTCTGTTGGGTAGACCCTGGATCCACGCCGCTGGCGCTGTTACATCTACCCTTCACCAGAAGTTAAAATTTGAGTGGGAAGGCCAGATCATCACAATCTACGGGGAGGAAGACATTTTTGTTAGCTAGCTGGCTACTTACAAGTATATAGAGATGGATGGGAAGATCCATGAGACTATGAGTCAGGGGTTTGAGGCCCTCAACATCAATGAAGCAACTATTGTATCTGGAACTTCCATCACTTCATATCAACAAGCCCGGAAGGTTATTGAGGAGGGTACCGCTCAAGGCTGGGGCAAGCTACTTCCAGTAGAAAAGAAAGAAGACAGATTCGGGTTGGGTTACAGACCAACTCGACAAGATCAACCGGAGGCTGCAGCGGAGCCTAAATTTGTCAGCGGGGGAATGCTAACCCCGGATACTGTGAACAGTTTGGAAGACGAGGAAGAAGATGAACGCAACCTGGAAAACTGAATACGTCCAAGAATCCCGGGGAACTAAGTCTCAAACTGGTCTTCCTAGGAAATTATAAGAGTTACTCCTGCAGAGTAATTATTATTTCCTGTCTTTAAGCATGCATCAAGTCCTGCATCTTGCCCAAGATGTCAGGACTCATTTTGTAATCGGGCCATCTTGTATTTTGTGCAAACGATCAATTAATGAATATCAGGACATCTTTTGCAAATGAGTCTCTTTTTCCCGCTCACTGTTTTTCATTTTTCATTTTTTGTACAAAAATAAAATGGCAATGTTTTTGAAACAATAACTTCATTTTCACTTTTTCTAAACAAGATAAAACTGATCACTAAAATGAACCAATCTAAACCCTTACAGAGAGTGCCCTCCAGACTGTACCGACAATGACACTGCTATGTCTTCGTATGACTTCGACAATCCGATTAATCAAGCTGATGAAGGGGTTGAAGAAGATTATGAGATACTTGAAGAACTAGCTAGGTTGTTGAGACAAGAGGAAAAGGTTATCACTCCTCATCAGGAGGAAGTTGAGATAGTTAATCTTGGTACCGAAGAAGACTTGAAAGAAGTGAAGATCGGGGCCCGTCTGCAAGATTCAGTGAAGGAACAACTTATTGACATGCTGCGAGAGTACGTTGATGTCCTTGCTTGGTCTTATCAAGATATGCCAGGTTTGGATACCGACATTGTTATGCACAAGCTGCCACTAAAGGAAGACTGTCCTCCAGTAAAACAAAAGTTGCGCCGTACTCGTTCAGATATGGCCATGAAGATAAAAGAAGAGGTACAAAAACAGTGGGACGCCGATTTCCTTGCTGTGACTAGCTATCCGCCGTGGGTTGCTAACATTGTACCTGTGCCTAAGAAGGATGGAAAAGTACGGATGTGTGTGGATTACCGGGATCTGAATAGAGCTAGCCCGAAAGATGATTTCCCATTACCTCACATTGATGTATTGGTCGACAACACGGCTCAGTTCTCGGTGTTCTCCTTCATGGATGGATTTTCAGGATATAATCAGATCAAGATGTCACCTGAAGACATGGAAAAGACAACTTTCATCACACCCTGGGGCACATTCTGTTATAAGGTAATGCCATTTGGACTGAAGAATGCTGGTGCCACTTATCAACGGGCTATGGTAACATTATTCCACGACATGATCCACAAAGAAATTGAATGTTATGTGGACGACATGATTGCCAAGTCCCTCACAGAAGAATACTACCTGGTAAATTTGTTGAAGCTGTTCAAACGTCTGAGGAAGTACCAGTTGAAGTTAAACCCCAACAAATGCACATTTGGGGTGCGTTTTGGTAAGCTGCTGGGATTTATTGTAAGTGAAAAGGGAATTGAAATTGACCCTGACAAAGTCAAAGCCATTCAAGAAATGCCTGCACCAAAGACTGAAAAAGAAGTTCGGGGGTTGTTAGGTAGATTGAACTACATATCACGGTCCATATCTCATCTTACTGCAACCTGCGAACCCTTGTTCAAGTTATTAAGAAAAGAACAAACTGTCAGGTGGAACGAAGACTGCCAAAGGGCTTTTGACAAAGTCAAGGAATACTTACAAGAGCCTCCAATCCGTATGCCTCCAGTTGAATGAAGACCTTTAATAATGTACTTGACAGTATTAGAAGAGTCAATGGGGTGTGTGATGGGCCAGCATGACGAGTCTGGTCGAAAAGAGTACGCAATATACTACCTAAGTAAAAAGCTTACCGACTGTGAACAACGTTATTCACTGCTCGAGAAAACTTGCTGTACTTTAGCGTGGGTTGCTCGCCGACTAAGGCAGTATATGTTGAGCCACACTACCTTATTGATCTCAAAGATGGATCCAGTCAAGTATATATTTGAGAAGCCAGCACTTACTGGAAGGGTTGCAAGATGGCAAATGATTCTGAAAGAATATGACATTCAGTACACATCTCAAAAAGCTATCAAAGGCAGTGTATTGTCTGATTATCTTGCTGAGCAACCCATTGATGATTACCAGCCTATAAGATTTGACTTCCCTGATGAAGACATCATGTTCCTGAAAGCAAAAGATCATGAAGAGCCTGTTCACACTGAAGGGCCTAACCTAGAAGAAGAATGGACAATGGTGTTTGATGGGGCTATCAACATGAATGGTCATGGAGTTGGTGCAGTGCTTATTTCACCTAAGGGAGTTCACATGCCTTTCTCGGAAAAACTCACCTTTAACTGCACTAACAACGAAGCTGAATACGAAGACTGTATCATGGGTCTTGAGGAAGCCATTGACCTCAGGATCAAGACTTTAACTGTGTTCAGAGATTCAACTTTGGTAATCAATCAGAGCAACAACAAATGGTACACTCACCAGGAGCATCTGATTCCATACCGGGATTATACGAGGAGATTACTGACATTCTTCACCACAGTCAAACTTGAGTATATCCCTCGAGATGAAAATCAATTTGCAGATGCTCTGGCTACCATTTCATCCATGATCAAAATTCAAGCTGCCAACTTTGTGCCTCAGATTTCAGTATCCGGACTTGACAGACCAGCATACGTATTTTCAGTAGACATTGCTAAAGATGATAAGCCTTAGTTCTATGACATCAAATGCTTCTTAGAGGATCAAACATACCCACCTGGGGCATCATCCAATGATAAGAAGACATTAAGAAGGCTGGATGGTAGTTTCTTCTTGAATGCTGATGGTTTGTTATATAAGAGAAACTTTGACATGGTACTTCTGAGATATGTTGATAAGACAGAAGCAGACTTGCTGATGCACGAGGTGCATGAAGGATCTTTCGGTACCCATGCTGGAGGACAAGAAATTATTAAGATCAGGCTACTACTGGATCACAATGGATGCAGACTGTTGTGCCAATGCCAGAAAGTGCCACAAATGCCAGATTTACGCAGATAAAGTGCATGTGCCTCCAAATCCTTTGATTGTGATGTCTTCACCTTGGCCCTTCGCCATGTGGGGCATTGATATGATTGGGAAAATCGAACCAACTACTTCAAATGGCCACAAATTCATCCTGGTAGCCATCGACTATTTTACCAAGTGGGTTGAAGCAGCTTCGTATGCAAATGTCACTAGGCAAGTGGTAGCCAGATTCCTGAAAAGAGACATCATCTGTCGGTATGGAGTGCCCGAGCGAATCATTACTGATAATGGTTCCAACCTGAATAACAAAATGATGGCAGAACTGTGTCGGGACTTCAAAATCCAACATCACAACTCTTCTCCTTACAGGCCAACGATGAATGGCGCTGTTGAGGCAACTAACAAGAATATCAAGAAGATTGTGCAAAAGATGGTGGTCACCTACAAAGACTGGCATGAGATGCTACCATTTTCCTTGCATGGGTACCGTACCTCAATCAGAACATCCACTGGGGCAACACCGTATCAGCTTGTGTATTGTATGGAGGCAGTCCTACCCGTCGAAGTTGAATTACCCTTTCTACGGGTACTAATGGATGTCAAGTTGAATGAAGCAGAATGGGTCCGATCTCGGTACGAGCAACTGAATCTGATCGAAGAAAAGAGATTAGCTGCAATCTGTCACGGGAAACTATATCAGAAGAGAATGAAGAAAGTCTTCGATCAGAAAGTCAGGCTTCGGGAATACCAAGTAGGAGATCTTATGCTGAAAAGACTCCTTCCTCCTCATACAGACCACAGGGGCAAGTGGACTCCTAACTACGATGGTCCATTCATAGTAAAGAAAGTTTTCTCTGGTGGAGCACTGATGCTCACTACTATGGATGGTGAAGATTTCTTATCCTCTGTGAATTCAGATGCAGTTAGAAAATACTTCGCATAAAATGACCCGCTGGACATAAAAACAGAATGTAAGTCCAGGCAAAAATAGGGCATCCCGGCGAGTCAAAAACAGAATAAAAGACTCGGGAAAAAAAAGGGAAAATAAATAAAAATGTACACCCGCTGAGTTGAAAAGCCGCATTGGACAGCTCAGGCAAAAATGGGTATCCCGGTGGATTGAAAACCGAAAGGGCGATTCACGCAAAATAAGGGAATAAGCGAACAACTGCATTCTGAATTCGTCTGTATCATTCACGACACAGCAAGCTTCGAAAGGTTAAAGCATCGGTCAAAATCAACCTTCTTCAGAAAGCAGGATGAGAAGAACGTCAAGGTCGTATGAGTCATAGCAAGAGGACGCCCGCTAAAGCGTCGTCAACATTGCTAACACTTTTACTTTTTCAATTTGTAACAATCTCCTCATTTTAGGGGATTTGTTTCTTTGACTGTATTTGCCAATTCAGGGCACACAAATTAATAAAATCAGATTTTTCAGTCACTTTTTGTCTTGTATATTTTATTTCATTTGCAAAAATGTCTGATATCCTTGATATAACGTTTACATAAAAACAGATGTGTCGTTCTTATCACATGCTTGCAGGAAATATTTTACTTACTCCCAAGAGTGTCTAAACTCCTATGATGGAATCCGGTAAGGGATACCTTGGGGTACTTGTGCGTTTCTTTGTTATAACAGGATTGCAGGTATTCAGAGCGCAACATGGGGCAGGAAGGCTATTCCCCAGCAGAGTTGCTAAATCATTATTTTCTCAACACATCTTCCAAACAGCACCAGAAATGCTTTCTCCCCATCAGAGTTGCCGGGCATCACTTCTCCAGCACATTTTTCAGAGCAGCATCAGAAAATGCTCATTTTCCCAACTGAGTTGTCATAAGTGTTATCATCCTCAGCAGGATCCCCACAGAAATCTCTAGGAAGATCGTTCAGTGGTTTTTCCTCTCCCAACAAAATACTAGAGAGGGAACCATCTCCCCACAGAGCTCCAGCCTCCTCCCAGAAGAGTAATGTTTGAATTTCCTGCACAACAAAGTGACGAAAGCTTCCGCACCCCCATCTGGGCTCCTCATTATTAAGATAGGTATATCGGTGACCTATTTCCCCAAGCAGAGCCATATATCAGATCTACCAATGATCTCATCCCTAGCTGGGATATTCTTTCAAGCAGATCAATCGAAGATCTCCACAAAGCAGGATCCGAGTTCCGGATCGATATCTTTTGCATAAGCATAGAATTTACATCATATTTCCCCTCAGAGCGTAGCATTCCGTCTAATACAGAGCATTACGGAAAAAATCAAACATATTGCATGATCACAAGTCAGTTTTGAATCGGTCACCTGTACATACCAACATTCCATCAGCAATGTATATAAAGACTCACAGTCCCCGCAGAACGCCAAAGCATCCCTTTGCACTCTCAAATGCAAATACAGGCTCCTTTTGGCACTCGTCCGTGTCACCTTTCCCCAGTGAAGTCACCATAACACTTTCTACAAATAGATACTTGTACATAACCTGTTTATCCCGACACTCGTCTGTATCATCTCCATTTCCCAGCAGAAAGCCGAAGCGTCCCCTTAGCACTCACAGATACATGTTTATATATACTCTTTTGACACCCGTCCGTGTCATATCATTCCCCTGCAGATATAAACCACAAACAGATACCTATATATATACTTTCTTGGAACCCGTCCGTGTCATGCTCTCCCCAGCAAGTTGAACACTCGTATGTGTCTCACTTATGCTTATTTTTACTCACACAGATACTCGTCCATATCTTGTATACACCACTTATTTCCCCTCAGAATCAACACTCGTCCGTGTTCTTTGTTAACCAATTGGTACTCGTCCGTACCATCATCTCTGAACATGCGTCAGCGTTGTTTCTACCGATACTCTTCCGTATCGTAGTCTTAAGGATGCTCGTCCGCATCTTTAATTTATACACAGTATCAAACACTTATACCTTTTATTTCTTGGATGTAAACACTCGTCCGTGTTTACTATTCCCCAGTAAGTCCCCAGTAAAAACTTCTTTTCTATCTGACATTCGTCCTATGTCATGATACTTTCGGCAGCTGTACCCTGCCAGGTGATCGTCCTTCACCTTTTGATGACCGTCCCTCATCATTCCCCCAGTGGAGTCTCCATTATTGGAACCCTTTTCTATCTGGCATTCGTCCTATGTCGTGATATTTAGCAGTCGTCCCCTGCTAGGTGATCGTCCTTCACCTTTTTTATGATCGTCCTTCATCATTTTACCCGATGGTCTTCCCCATCATTGATTCTGTTATCTGACATTCGTCCTATGTCATGATAAACCCGAGAGCAGCCGTACCCTGCTAGGTGATCATCCTTCACCTCTTGATGATCGTCCTTCATCATGCTTATCCGATGGTCGTCCCCATCGTCGACCTTTTCTATCCGGCATTTGTCCTATGTCATGATACTTTCGGCAGCCGTACCCTTCCAGGTGATTGTCCTTCACCTTGGATGACCGTCCATCATCCTTATCCCCAACAGAGCAGCCGTCCCCTGCTAGGTGATCGTCCTTCACCTTTGATGACCGTCCCTCATCATTTATTTCATTAACCCGATGGTCGTCCCCATCATTGTTTACCCGTACTTTACAAACTTGGTGGCCGTCCCCATCATTACCTTTACCTTAATCCCCGGAGAGTCTTGTTTCTCGACTTGATGGCCGTCCCCGTCATGATCTCTTTATTTCCCCAGCATGTCGGCCGTCCCCGTCATGATCTCTTTATTTCCCCAGAATGTCGGCCGTCCCCGTCATTGCTTTATCCCCAGCAGTCATCCTCTGCTCGATGGTCGTCCTCCATCTCTTTCATTTGATAATCATATTATACCTACATCTTACAATCTATATTCCTTTTCTTCTTCTCCCAGTGAGTGCAAATTTTGGACTGTCTTCGGTATTCAACCACAAGTTATCTTGTTCGTCTGTTAAGCCCGTCGCTTACATCATGCACAGCTAACTCATGCTTGAATAGGGGCAGCAGTAAACACCCCAAATTTGCACTCACTAAGTTCACACCATGGCTTGTGATCTTTCATATTTGCATTAGTTCAATCATACCATTTCATGTTGCATTTTTGCTTCACTGCATTAGTTCAAGTTCATCTGCATCTAGGGTTTATGATGTGAGCAATCCAAGATCCATCTGAGCCACTCCAAAGGCCTTCAATCATCTCAAGAGGGTCCATGTATGTTTAATCATCATATTATATCCTCCAAAGATCAAGGAAGTCAAAGAATCACAAGAACTGGCAAAGCATGGAGGCATAGCTAGGGTTTAACTACACAAATGACCTGAAATTAGGGTTTTGGTTTCAGAGGCCATAACTCCAATTTTTTTGGTCATTCTTGTTTCTATTGGTCTTAATATGATATAAGGATCATGCATACCAAGTTTGATGAAGAAATTCATTGTGGAAGTCATCTGATCACTGGGTAACTTCCTGAGCAAGTCAGAGCAAAATCAGGGCATCTGAGGCCCCTCAACATGGAACCAAAATGGATTTTTCATCAAATTGAAGTTATATTGTCTTCATTTGATCATTGAAGTGTTTAGAAGTTCACAAATTTGAAGAAAAGTGAGCAAAACCAAAAGTTGCCAAAAATGGAAATGACTTGTAATGTAAACTTTCCATTTTGGGAAAGTTTTTCAACCTCCACTTTCTTAACCAAAAATGTTTCAAATGAAAAAATTGTTGGTCATGAAAGTTGTAGATTGGATCATTCCCTTTTCAAAAAGTACAAGAACAAGATCTAATTCATTTTGGAACTCAAGTTATGGCTTGTCAAAATTGGCAAAAATCACATAATTTTCAAGAATGCACCAAAGAGGGATTTTTGCAAAACCTCTTGCCAAGCTATTTTGTGACTTCAAACACACTTCAATACTTCACAATATCATAGCACATTGCTTCTAGGTCAGAATTGCCCAAGGAATTTCAAAGTTTCATGCCTTGCCCATGAAGAAATCTCAAAAGGGCCAAACTTTGTCAAAATTGCAAAACACCTCATAACTTATATCACCGAGTTTCGTTTTGTACAATGGTCTCGTTTTCAAGCCCTGTTTGGTACAACAGGCCCCCATTCCGTGTCTTATTTTGTACAACAGTCGCGTCGCAGGTTCTCGTTTTGTACAACGGTCCTGTTTGCATGGGCTCTCGTTTATGTACAACGATCTCGTTCCATAATCGAGTTCCGTTTTGTACAATGGCCTCGTTTCAAGCCCTGTTTTGTACAATACGACCCCATTTCGCGTCTTGTTTTGTACAACAGTTGCGTCGCAGGCACTCGTTTTGTACAACAATCATGTTTGTCTGGGCTCTCGTTTATGTACAACGATCATGTTCCATCTTCGAGTTCCGTTTTTTACAATGGTCTCGTTTAAGCCCTGTTTGGTACAACAGGCCCCCAAACACATATATTTGGTGAAAAAAGCCCTCTGGTTTGTCAAAAGGGATCAGTTTTCTTGATTGAGTGTTCATCAGTCCATTAATGGTTCACATGTGGATTCATTTCCTCAACACATATTCAAATAAATCAAGATTGACTTCGGGATAAAATTAGGTTTTCCTATACATGACCCATGATCCATCATCATGTCCGCATTTTCATTTTCTTTTCTTCTTCCAACCATAATCCATTTTTATTTTAAACCAAATTAATTCACGTTCACATCCATTTTGGCTGATTATCTTTACATTCCAATTACCCAATTTTTTGTCCAAATTTTTATGAGAAACTACCCCTCCAAATTATCCATTAAATCATGTTTATCCATTTTTTTGTTCATTTTTTCTAAATTCACTTTTCTCATCAATATCAATTTTTAAATTCTACACCAAAGTCTATTCCATGTAAGCCCATTGCAAATTCATTTCAATAATATGTTGCTACCACAAAATTCATAAGAACGAATTCCAAGTCCATTTACATCTATGTCATTACCATTTACTATCCATCACCATTTTTATTTGTTAGTGTTGCACCCCAAAATTTGCCCTCACAATACAAGACTTTGTGGGCTAATAAGGTTCACAAGGTTCACAAGACCTTTCATGAGGTTCATGAAGTTTACAAGACACTTTATGAGGTTCACAAGGTTCACAAGATTCACAATACATACAAGACCTCTCAGGAGGTTCATGAAGTCTACAAGATACTTTATGAGGTTCAAAAGGTTCACAAGACATCTTATGATGGTTCACAAAGTTCACAAATAGTTAGAAGAGTTGACAATTCCCTCAGACAATGCACCTCCTAAGCAGTGCATCCAAAACTAGGGTTTTGACTTTAATCAGGCTAAATGGACTTCCAAGACTTCAAGTGAGCTTCATAACATCTTATATGTGTGTAAGAACCCCCATGACAAGTTTCAAGACTTTTCTCAAAGGTTTGCTCGGTCAGATGATCAGATAAGTCAAAATCATTCAAAGCAGTTAAAAAGTCAAACTGAGGTCAACTGTGGTCAAACCAAAGTCAAACTTCATGATTTTTTGCCAACATCAAGTATATGAAGTAAAATTCATCATTTGATCAAGGGTTGATCATGATTCATCAAGGAGATTTCAGATCATCAAGAATCAGGAGTTTCTAAATTAGGGTTTCCTCACTAAAAGTCAACTGAACTTTGACCAGCCATAACTTTCACATGCTTCATCACCAAGTCTCCATCCAAATCTCATTTTGAAGGAAATTGAATTCTCTACAACTTTGTGTCTCACAAGCCAAGCCCAAAAATGCTTCATTTGGAAGGTATGAGCTAAGACATTATAGGTCCTTTTGAAAGTCAACAAAAAGTCAACAACTTCAAAAGGGCATAACTTGATAATGGTGAATGATATGGACATGAAACCAGTGGGGTTGGTTAGAGGACTCTTCAAGCTTTCCAAAATGTCTAAGAACACCCTCATACCATTAAAATTGAAGGATATGTGCCTTTGCAAAGTTGGGAAATTTTTGGTTGGTTTATGAAGAAAATGGAGGTCTAAAACCAATTTCTTCCAAATGGGCTTGCCATATGATGACCCAATCCATACTATAACTTCATGCACGACCCAAGTCAACAAAAATCAGATTTTTTATCATTTTATTTTTATTTATTTTGATTTAATTCATTAAAAATCATTTTAAATTAAAATAAAATATAAAAGTCAAAGATTTAAATATGATTGAGCTTCTAGAAATTCATAAATGTGATTGGAATTGAAGTGGAAAGAAGATCATGAGGATTGGCCTAAAATAGAAAGTGTTTATGCAAAAATATTTGATTTTTAAGGCTTATCTTTTTGAATCTTTTTGGATCAAACTTCTCACACAAGTATCCAATTTTTCTGACCTAATTGATCATACTATAAGTATACTACATAACCCTAATCACAAGCCACGATTTTCCAGCCCCAAGTGTAAGTTGCATATTTCAAAAAACCTCACAAAATTCAAATTCGGATTTCCACATACAAGGCATTAGAAGGTAATTTGAAGACATAGCAATGATCCTTGGACATCATTGAGTTGAAACCAATACTTATTTGCATCCAAAACCACTCATATGGCATAAACCGAATCATGTTTATTCTTGAATATGAGTTTTTCGATTTCACTAATTCAATGCGTTTTAACGAATTTTGTTTGTTTAATCATGTTTGTGATGTTGTATAGAATGTTTCTGGACAGTTAAATCAAAGCTTCATGGCTTGAATCGCAAACTGCCATGGCTAGGGTTAGAGCTACAAAATTAGGGGTTCACGGAATACCTAATATAAATAACTAATGGACCCATGGTTGGACTGTATTCATTGCAAAGATCATGTTTGTATGTTCAATTTGATGAAATTGTACCTATAGGATGATGTATGGGATTCGCAGGTTTAAAACGCATGAGAATTCGCAGGGATTTTCCCAGGAAAATTCGCAGGAAATCCTACGAATTCAAGGAAGAAGATGAAGTTGGTTGCGCGCGTTTTTTTGAATTTGAATTGATAAGATATATAATAATGTAATTGTTTCTATTTTGTATCGCCAATGTGTGTTTGGCCTGATGGTGAGATGCGCGTGTATATTGCATGCAAGCCTGGGTTCGAATCCTGGCTTTGTACAATTTTTTTCTTATTTTTTTAGGTCAAGTATGAAGCTTCATATATTATGCATCATAGTCACCATATTAACAGATTCGCTCACCCAGTTGGAATGGTAACGTATTGGCGTGTTTGCTTGTAAGGTCCTGGGTTCGATTCCCCCCAGGCCTTTTGTTTTTCTTTCTTTTTTCTGATTTTTAGGTTTAGTGCATAAAACCAATTGGACTCATCTCATTATCATCCGCGCGCTGGTAGCCTGGTGGTATGTGTTGCTGATTGCAAGCCAAAGGTGTTGGGTTCAAACCCCAGCCAGGTAAGTTTTCTATTTCCTTTTGTTTCTATTTGCTTTATTATTATAATTTTAATTTAATGTTTTTACAATAAATTGTTTTCTTTTATTAATATGCATATATTATAATTTGATTAATTAGATTAATATTTAACATTTAACATTTTTTTATATAAACTCAGTTTAACTTATAAACCCTAAAAATATTTTTTCTAAAAAACCTAATTGTAATTCTTGTTTATATTTTAATTAGTGAATAAAATTTTATTATAATATTTAAATTTGTAAATATAATTGTATGATCACATTTTTTTTCATGTATATATTTTGTTTAATATAATTAAATTTTGTAAATATAATTATAATTAATCCTTTTTTTTATATGACCTAAATTGTTTATATTTTCATTTTGCATATATGCTTAGGAATAATTAAAAAAATTGTTAAATTAATTTTTTATAATTATATTTATAATATGTTTATCATTAACTTATTTTTCTATATAATTTACAAATAACTCAAAACTTTATAATTAATATATTTGTTCACATTTTTCTTATTAATCATAAATAATTGTTCATATAAAAAATTTTGATCTTTTAATTATTTTAATATTTTTGCTTGTTATTATTATTAATTATGTTTATATGATTATTACTAACCCCATTTATTTTTAAATTGTTATTATTATTATTATTATTACTAACCCAATTATAATTACCTCTTTATTTTGCTTATTATTTTATTTTTGCTTATTTATTAAAATTGCTTTTACTATTAATTATGTAATTGCTCCTGGATGTAATTTTTTTTTTTTAAATGTTTAAATTATTTATTTTATGCCATGGTTAGTAAAAATAAGGAGTGTAACATGTATATCATTTAAAATTAATTTAGATCACTTAATTTAAAAGATAAATATTCAAAAATTGTACACTCACACACGTAAGTCGATCTTTGATCGCCATCTCACTTTCTAGGGTTACCTCTCATTGTTGCCTAATCGAAAGGTCAAGTAGGGTGTATAAAGCAAAAGTCCCTCAAAAATAAAGTCATCTAGTCCCTTAATAATAAAAGATCAAGTCCCTTAAATAATTGCCTTCATAATGATCTTTGTCCCTTTCGAATAATGATGACAGTCCCTCCAAAATTGCTTAATACACCCCACAGTTGCCTACATTAACAGATGACCCTCACTCGTCCCTTACATCCAAGGTAATGACTACCTATTCCTTAATAATAGGGATAGTCTTACCATTTAAAGGATTCAATAACAGAAAGACTTAAACTTTAGGGTAGGTTCCTCATAGTTACTTGCTCACTATTCAAAAAAAATATTTCTCAAACACTTCACAATTTCAAAAAATTTTCAAACACAAGTTTTTTACGCATCCGTACATGGATCATTATCAAACTCTTATGAAAATTTCTATTCACACACTTCACATTTTCAAAAACATTTTAAAGTGAGCTAAGTAACTAAGAGCCCATGGATAACCATGGATGTAAAGGGTGCTAACACCTTCCCTTTACATAACCTACCCCCCGGACCCAAAAATCTTTTAAAAGGCCTTTCCTGTTCTTTTATGCCTTTCCTTTGGATAAAATAAAAGTCGGTGGCGACTCTTGCTATCCGCAACATAACTAAAGTCAGTTCTCCCACCGTGTTACAGAACTGGCGACTCTGCTGGGGAACTTAATTAAAGAGGGGTACCCTTAGGAATTAGATCACTTTAAATTGTTTGCTTTGATTGCTTTACATTTACTTTTTGGGGCTCTTATGTGTGAAAGATCCTAACCCGGATCTAGTGTACCTTAGGTAAATGGCAATAGACCAAGGAAACTGTACGACGTATATCGATATGGTTGATCTGGTGGCTATAGTTAATGTGACTTCTTGGTCGGTGCTTATGTTCCTTAAGTCAAGTTGAGGATAATATGAGGCTTCCATATGTTGTCAATGCACTAACTAACTTTTAGAACCCTAGTTATCCCATCTTGGCCTTTAGAAAGTAGTGAGATAACCGGCTTTGGTGCAGACTGAAGTTGGTTGATACTCGATACTACGCTCATTGAGATCCTAAACTTGGAGGGTTTTGGTTGGCAAGTAAGTTTCCTACTGAACAACCACCCTTGTGAAGGATCAATGATATTGAGATCCCTTAGAACCTGGTTACTTTATAGGACAGGATGAACCAACTAACTTCAGGGGAGGGTACTTACCTTTGAACCTCATGCAAGCCTTTAAACCTAGGTCTATTGTGTGACTTGTTTGTGTGTGCCACATGTTTGTGATTGAGCATAACATCATGACATCATCATGCATCATAAGCATAGCATTTTCACTAACCATTTCAAGGACCAAAGGATTTATCTTTGTTCTTTGTTGCAGGTCATGGCTTCTTCTCGTAGAAACACCATCAGGATCAACTTTGTAGGGATACCTGCTAAGCTTAAAGAGTTGGTTTCTCAAGTGTCTGATCATTCCTCGTTCATCAAGAGACATGGTCATCTATTGGATCTAGTCACCTCAGGGTTCAATGAAGACATGATGAGTGTTCTGTTCCAGTTCTTTGACCCTAAGCACCATTGCTTTACATTCCCTGACTATCAGCTGGTTCCTACAATGGAAGAGTTCTCTAAACTTCTGGGTATACCTGTTCTTGATCAAAGACCCTTCACAGGCTCGGAGAAGGAGCTTAAACCAGAGGTTATTGCTGCAGCTCTACATCTGAAGAAGTCTGACATTGTTCTAGAAACGAGAAGCGGAGTTAAAGGTATTCTTGCCAAGGTGCTAATAGATAAAGCTCAAGTATTCTTGAAGGCCATGAGCTATGATGCTTTTGAGGAGATCTTAGCCTTGTTGATTTATGGCTTAGTATTGTTCCCCAATCCAGATCAGTTCATAGACGTTCATGCCATCAACATATTCCTGAGTCATAATCCAGTGCCTACATTGCTTGGAGACATCCTACATTCTCTTCATACCCGTACTACAAGGGCAAGAGGAACTTTGATGTGCTGCATACCTTTACTCTCTAGGTGGTTTATTTCTCACCTTCCTCGCTCAGTGATGAAGAATGAGCAAGGGTTCAGATGGTCCAAAAGGATCATGTCACTCTCGCATTCAGATATCCATTAGTGCTCCAGATCTATGGAGAATGTCACTATCATTGACCGTTGTGGGGAGTTCCCTAATGTGCCACTTCTGGGCATAAGAGGGGGCATCACCTACAACCCCTCTCTAGCTTTACGACAATTTGGTCACGTTCGGAGTGATGGTCCACATGACATGTTGATTCAGGGCATTGTGTTTGACTACGATAACGATCTTCAAGGTTACCGTCAGAGATTCATACGAGCCTGGGGAAAAGTAAACAGGGTTGACAGCAAGACACTGGAGCCTAAGTACACTATTCCTATGGAGGCTTATCTCAGATGGGTACGATCTCGTGCTCAGACTCTCATGATGCCATATCCTGCTATTCTGCCAGTTACCATGGAACCTGTTGCTGAAGGAGATACTGCTTATACCATCCTTCACCCAGACATGCCTACTGACATGGAAGACTTACAGAGATCCTGGATCCAGCTGAAGGAGCAAAGGGATACTTTTGAGGCTCATTACAAAGCAAGCCAAGAAAGAATCCTGGAACTAACAAAGCAACTTCACGAGGAGCGGAATCTCAACTCATACCTCAGCACAAAGAGGAAACGTCCATGGGAGACTTAAAACCCCATCTATTGTACTTATTTCATTTCATTTTCTGTAAGCCCAAGAGGCAAAACAAATTTATTACTAATAAAAGTTTACTTTATTGTTTGTTTAAGCAAATTTAAATCCTGCAGTCCTTGAAAACATTACATACGCATTCACATATCATATCATTGCATCACAGGTTTATAATCGTGCACAGGTTTCTCATCTTCTCGCTGTTTATTTCAGCAATGGCTCTTGAACAAACAGTCAAAGATCTCCAGGCACAAAATGCACAGTTCCAAGAGCTGATCCTAAATCTATCCAAGGGGCAAGATGAATTGAAGACACTGCTGGCCAAGAAGACTAAGAAGACTAGAAGGTCAGGTGGCCTGATCAACATGGGAAGAAGGTTCAAAGGTCTTGCCAAGACCAAAGAACCAGTTGAAGATTATGAGTCTGAAGAGTTTGAAAAAGAGGGAGGCAGTCTCCAAATCACTATGGGGGACTCTGATTCTGAGGCTAATTACTACCATGAGCCTAATGAAGACAAATTCAAAATGCTGGTGGATAGAATGGATGCTATGGAGTTGCAGAAGTCATCTGGGCTGGATTTTGAAGATTTGAGTCTGATATCTGGGGTAATCATACCCATTGGTTTCAAGGTTCCTACTTTTGTTGTTTATGATGGGGTCTCTTGTCCCAAGATGCATCTGAGGTCTTATGTCAGAAGAATCCAACCTCACACTGCTGATAAGAAGTTGTGGATCCACTTTTTCCAAGAGAGCTTATCTGGAGCTCAATTGGAGTGGTATTATCAATTGGAGAGTGTCAACATCAGGGATTGGAATGATCTTGCTGAAGCTTTCTATAAGCAGTATCAATACAACGCTGATTTAGCTCCCACTCGCATGCAGCTGCAAAGCATGTCTATGGGTGCCAAAGAAAGTTTCAAGGAGTATGCTCAGAAGTGGAGAGATTTAGCTGGAAGAGTTCAACCCCCTTTAACTGACATGGAGCTGGTTGATATGTTCATGTGTACACTGAATGGTCCATTTTACAGTCATCTCATTGGAAGCTCATCATCTGGCTTCACTGAGTTGATAATGACAGGAGAGCGTGTGGAAAATGGTATAAAGAATGGCAAGATCCAATTGGGTGCTTCTTCATCAGGTGCTGCAAAGAAGCCTCCCACTGGGAAGAAAGAATCCAATGCTGTTTATGGTCAACCTGATCGTAATAGAAGGCATCAGTCTGTGAGTGCAGTTCATATTTCAAATCCAACTCCTACAACAACAGAGCAGCCACAGGGCAACCAACAGAGGGCTAGAAGACAGTTCACTAAGATCAACATGTCAATGGCTCAGGCATTACAACATTTGTTGAAGGCTGAACTTATCACTCTGAAAGAGGCTCCTCAAAATCCTAATGTTACCTCACCCAGGTACAATCCAAATGCACGATGTGCATATCATTCAAACTGTCAGGGACATGATACTAATAACTGCTGGGTCTTGAAGAACAAAATTCAAGATATGATTGAGGCTGGAGAAATTGAGTTTGACCCTCCGGGTACTCCAAATGTGATTACTGCTCCAATGCCAAATCACGAGAAGACTGTCAATGTCATTGATGAAGATTTACATATCTATTCAGTTGCAGAATTGACCATACCATTGTCTGTCATCAGGAAGAAGTTAGTACAAGCTGGGTTCTTTCCGGGTTGTCGTGAAGATTGTGTCTATTGTGAGTATAATCCAGATAGTTGTTGGAGGTTGAAGGACGGAATTCAACGCCTCATGAATAATTACACCATAGTGTTTGAAAGGACACCACCTTCTGTGGAGAGTATGGTGGATCATATTACTCAAGGTAGGAAGATTGAAGAGGTTGATATGGTTGATAAAGTGCCGGTAAGGGTCACTTCCAAAGGTCCTGTTAAAATCACTCATAAGGGTCCCACTAAAATTACTGCTGAAGGCCCTGTGAAGATTGTTGCTGAAGCTAAGGTGGCTCCTATGGTCATTACTACTCCTGGTCCTATTCCGTATACGTCTGATAAAGCTGTGCCTTGGCACTATGGGTCTGATGTTTATATCCATGGTGTTAAGCAAGAACCTTTAGCTGATGTGCCTGTTGATGTTGATAATATTGCTGGGTCTAGTAAGATCACACGAAGTGGAAGAGTCTTCTCTCCTCCAGTTACTTCCAAGAATGCAGTTACTCCAGCTGCTACCTCCACCACTGATGCTCGGGGCAAAGGTCCTGTTATTGAACCTATACCTATTGATGTGCCAGCTTCTGAGGATCTCTCTAAGCAGATGGAAGAAGTATTAAAAATCATTCGCAAGAGTGATTATGACATTGTTGATCAGTTGGGGCATACTCCCTCCAAGATTTCTATGTTGTCCTTGTTGTTGTGTTCTGAGGCTCATGCCAAGGCCTTGATTAAATTTCTGAAGACTGCTCATGTGCCCAATGCAATTTCTGTTGACCAGTTTGAGAATTGTGTTGCCCACCTGACCTATGACAATGGGTTAGGGTTTTCTGATGCTGATTTGACCCCTGCCAAGAGGGATCATAACAGGGCTCTGCATATCTCAATTGAATGCAGGGGCACTACCCTGTCACATGTATTGATAGATAATGGTTCCTCTCTGAATGTGTTGCCCAAGGAAGTCCTGAATAAGCTGAGTCCCGAAGATGCTATGCTGAAGCCCAGTAATATAGTGGTGAAAGCTTTTGATGGTTCAAGAAGAGTGGTGTATGGAGAAATTGATCTGCCCATCAAAGTTGGTTCTCAGGTTTTTAATGCTACATTTTATGTGATGGATATTCGTCCTTCGTACTCTTGTTTGCTTGGCCGTCCCTGGATCCATGGGGCAGGTGCTGTAACCTCTACACTACATCAGAAGTTGAGATATCCGGTGGAAGGAAAAGTTGTTACCGTCTATGGAGAAGAAGAATATTTTGTCAGCCATGTGAACACCTTCAAGTATCTGGAAGTGGAAGGTGAATACGTTGAAACTCCGTGTCATACATTTGAAGTGGTTCCTTGGATTGTTAATGATTATGTAGCTCCTCCTGTTGTCAAGAAAGTTCCTGTGGTCACCAGAATACCTCCAACAATGGCCTCCCTCAAAGATGCTAGAGCTGTAGTGGATGAAGAGTCCCAGAAGGCTGTTCGTCGTGCTCGTGCTGTTCGTATCACCAATCAAGGAGTTATGAAAGATCAGATCAATGTTGTGGGAGACTATGATGAAGACTACAATCTGGATGCTTGGATCTTTCCTACTGTGGGTGCTGGACTAAATAATTGGAAAGCTGAAGATGTTATCCCTATCTCCTTTAGTCAGGAGTAAATACTATTACTGCGTTGTTGCTTTTAAGTTTGTAATTTCTTGAACAATTGAACTCTTAAGCCTTGTGCCTTACCCGGGGCACAATGGTGTGCTTGTTACGGGATGTCATTTCATTTGCATACTTCATTCATTAAAAATCAGTGGACGTTTCGTTTTAGTAAATATTGTGTTCCTTGTCTTTCTTTTATTTTATATTTTCACCTTTATCAGCCATGTGTTCTTACACACACCCACATCACTAAAATGCAGATCCTCATCCACTCTGGATCCTGTTGATAACAGTTCTACTATTGCCAATTATAATTTCGAGAATCCGATCTATCAAACTGAAGACGGAAATGAGGACGATTGTGAAGTACCTGTAGAGCTTGCTAAGTTGTTACAACAAGAAGAGAAAGCCATACAGCCACATGAAGAGCCAGTCGAAGTTGTGAATCTGGGAACTGAAGAAAACAGGAAAGAGGTCAAGATAGGGGCTGAATTAGAGGATAGTGTCAAGAGCAGATTGATTCAGATGTTACGTGACTATGTGGAGATCTTTGCTTGGTCTTATGAAGATATGACAGGGTTAGATACAGACATCGTAGTTCACCGTTTACCAGTAAAAGAAGATTGTCGTCCAAAGAAACAGAAGGTTCGTCGTATGCGTCCTGAAGTGTCAGAGAAGATCAAAGCAGAGGTGATGAAACAATTTGATGCAGGGTTCTTAGCTGTGACTTCTTAACCTCAGTGGGTTGCAAATGTGGTACCAGTTCCTAAGAAAGATGGTAAGGTACGTATGTGTGTAGACTACAGGGATTTGAACAAGGCCAGCCCCAAAGATGACTTTCCGCTTCCTCATATTAATGTTCTAGTAGACAACACTGCTCAGCACAAGGTATTCTCTTTTATGGATGGTTTCTCTGGTTACAATCAAATCAAGATGGCACCTGAAGATATGGAGAAGACAACATTTGTTACACAGTGGGGCACTTTTTGCTATAAAGTGATGCCATTTGGTTTGAAGAACGCAGGGGCAACATATCAGCGCGCTATGGTGGCTTTGTTTCATGATATGATTCATCATGAGATAGAAGTGTATGTGGATGATATGATAGCTAGGTCTCAGAATTAACAACAACATCTTGATCATTTGCATAAATTGTTTGAGAGGTTGAAGAAATACAAGTTGAGATTGAACCCGAACAAGTGTACTTTTGGAGTTAGGTCTGGTAAACTTTTGGGTTTTATTGTCAGTGGAAAAGGTATTGAAGTAGATCCTGCAAAAGTAAAAGCTATACAAGAGATGCCATCTCCCCGTACTGAGAAGGAAGTTAGAGGTTTCTTGGGACGATTGAATTACATTGCAAGATTTATTTCCCAATTAACTGCTACCTGTGAGCCAATCTTCAAGTTGTTGAAGAAAGATCAGGTAATGGAATGGAATGATGAGTGCCAGACTGCCTTTGATGAAATCAAGATATATCTGCTAGAACCTCCAATTTTGATGCCACCAGTTGATGGAAGACCCTTGATTATGTACTTAACAGTGTTAGACAACTCAATGGGGTGTGTGTTGGGGCAACATGACGAGTCTGGTCGAAAAGAGCAGGCAATATACTACCTTAGCAAAAAGTTTACCGACTGTGAAACAAGATACTCACTGCTCGAGAAAACTTGCTGCGCTTTGGCATGGGCTGCTCGCCGACTAAGACAGTATATGTTGACCCATACTACCTTGTTGATTTCAAAGATGGATCCAATCAAGTATATATTTGAGAAACCTGCTCTCTCCGGAAGAATTGCAAGATGGCAAATGATCTTGACAGAATATGACATACAGTATACTACTCAGAAGGCCATTAAAGGAAGTGTTGTTGCTGATCATTTGGCTCATCAAGCAGTGGATGATTACCAGTCAATGAGTTTTGAGTTCCCCGATGAAGACATTATGATTATTACCAAAGAACCTGGACAATATGACGGATCTGAACAAAGATCCCGATGGACTATGGTTTTTGATGGTGCCTCTAATGCACTTGGTAATGGTGTTGGTGTTGTGATCAGTTCCCCTGAAGGTCGTCATACCCCGATTACTGCCAGACTTTGTTTCTATTATACCAATAACATGGCTGAGTATGAGGCATGTATCCTGGGCATCAAAGCTGCCATTGATATGAAGATTCAGTTCCTAGACGTGTATGGAGATTCAGCCCTGGTAGTAAGTCAGATCAAAGGAGATTGGGATACTAAGCATGATAACCTCATTCCATACAGAGAACATGTATTGTCTTTGATCCCACATTTCAAAGAGATTACCTTTGGACATATTCCACGGAGAGAGAATCAATTGGCAGATGCTTTAGCCACCATGGCATCAATGTTTGAGATCAGCTGGGATGATGAAGCTCCCAAGATTACTATTGATAGATTTGAAAAGCCTGCATACTGCAATGAGATTGACACAGAAAGGGCAGAGGAGAAGCCTTGGTTCTATGAAGTGAAAAGATATCTTGAGGCTCAGGAGTTCCCTGAAAGGGCATCTGTCAAAGATAAGAAGTTTCTGAGGAGGTTCTCTGCTAAGTTCTTTTTGAGTAATGGCATTTTGTACAAGCGCAATCATGATTCAACTTTGCTTCGTTGTGTGGAAAAGAAGGAAGCAACTGAGATTATGGAAGATATGCATGATGGGATCTTTGGCACTCATTCTAGTGGTCATACTATGGCAAAGAAGATATTGAGAGCAGGTTACTATTGGTCTACCATGGAAGCTGACTGCTACCAACACTCCAGAACATGTCACAAGTGTCAAATTTATGCTGATAAAGTCCATGTACCTCCATCACCATTGAATGTGTTGACTGCTCCTTGGCCCTTTGCCATGTGGGGAATTGATATGATTGGTGAGATCAAACCCACCGCTTCTAATGGTCATCGTTTCATTCTGGTTGCTATTGATTACTTCATGAAGTGGGTGGAGGCAGCTTCATTTGCATCTGTTACTAAGAATGTTGTGGCTCGATTCATTAAGAATAATCTCATATGTAGGTATGGCATCCCTGAAAGGATTATCACAGAAAATGGCTCTAATCTGAACAACACTATGATTACTGACCTCTGCACGCAGTTCAAGATTAAGCATCACAACTCTTCTCCGTATCGTCCAAAGATGAATGGGGCAGTTGAAGCAGCTAATAAGAACATTAAGAAGATTGTACAGAAGATGACTGTTACTTACAAGGATTGGCATGAGATGTTACCATTTTCTCTTCATGGTTATCGTACCACAATACGTACTTCAACAGGGGCAACCCCATTCTCCTTAGTCTATGGTATGGAAGCAGTTCTGCCCATTGAAGTTCAGATTCCCTCCTTAAGAATTATGAAGGATGCAGGCTTAGATGAAGATGAGTGGGTTCAGACTCGACTTGACCAGATAAATTTGATTGATGAGAAAAGGCTAGCAGCAGTTTGTCATGGCCAGATGTACCAGAAACGAATGATCAAGGCTTTTAATAAGAAGGTTAAGCCAAAGGTATATCAGGTTGGTGACTTGGTAATCAAGCGTATCATATTACCACAGGGTGATCCTAGGGGCAAGTGGACCCCGACATATGAAGGACCATTTGTAGTCAAGACAGTATTCTCGAGAGGTGCCATGATACTTACTACTATGGATGGTGAAGATTTCCCACAGCCTGTAAACGCAGACATAATTAAAAAATACTACGCATGAAAAGAGACCCGCTAGGTTGACAGGCCTAGGCAAAAATAAGGGCATCCCGGCAAACCAAAAGGGTTTGGGCAAAAATTAGGGATATATATAAAAAGATGTACACCCGGCAAGTCGAAAACCTGAAAAGGCGGCTTGGGCAAAAAAGGGTATCCCGGTGGATTGAAAACCTGAAAAGGCAATCCAGGCAAAAGTTAGGGATTAAAGCGTATGACTATGTCTCGTTTGGATAACTCATGAAACTGCAACCAGTTGTGCTACTTATTCAAGTTTGAACAGATAAAGCTCAATCCAATCGTTTCCGTCTCAACAGCAGAAGATGAGATACTTGAAGATAATGGCAATAGTAGAATTGAAACTCAATAGGATTATTTCCCACATAGCTGATTTTCTTTGTTTTGTAAAAACTTCATGACAAAATCCTCTTACTAGGGTTTATGTCTCCTTGTACAAACTTACCCATGTATGGGTCACCTTTTGATATAAATAAAATTCCATCTTTGAATCCAGATTTACTTTTACCCTATTTACATAAGCGAAACGTCCATTGGTTGTGTTTGAATGTATGTATGCTTTTGAATATGATTGATGTTTACCAGAAATGCATATATGCTTAATATGATTGATGTTTACTAGAAATGCATGAAAATGCAGTAATAGTATTTACTAAGGACGAACGAGGGAAGGATTTCAACGAAGCTTCGCCGGTTCATCTCAACAAAACAATTACAAACCCTCAGTAGGACAAATCCATCTTCATAAAGTCACATCTCCCCTGGAATTTATATCCATCTCTTTTATCCTCATACGGATATTCGGGAATTTACTTTCTAATAAGAGTACGTCGAACGAAGACAAAGGTTATGTATACCTTACTATCCCCAGCAGACGGGAGGTTATATATACTTTGCTATCCCCAGCAGACGGGAGGTTATATATACTTTGCTATCCCCAGCAGGCGGGAGGTTGTATATACTCTGCTATCCCCAGCAGACGGGAGGTTATATATACCTTATTATCAAACAAGACGGGAACGAGTTCCTCCTATTCTTCAGCAACAAACTGGGATTTATTTTCCCTGGCCAGCAGTTGTTATACGAAGATATCCAGACGCTTCAGGAAGCATCATATCGTACATACATCATTTACATCATACCATAACATACATATCCATAGATACATAATACATCACTTAAGTGCATCATACTATACATACATACATAATGCATAAACTAATGTTACCATACAGGATGCTACCTTGTTTTCAGTTTAGTTCCCCAGTGAAGTCGCCAGACAAATTTCATTAACAAATTGTGACAATTAGGCCGTTGTTTATCTTCCCAAAGGTTATCATTTCCTCAGGACTGCTTCATCCTCCTGAAAGCTTATTATTACCTCAGGACTGCTTCATTCTCCTGAAAGCATATCATCCCTCAGGATTGCTCTATCCTCCTGAAATCATACTATTACCTCAGGACTGCTTTATCCTCCTGAAAGCATATTACTACCTCGGGACGTTGTTTATCTTCCTGAAAGCTATCACCCCTACCTCAGGATTGCTTCATCCTCCTGAAAACATTATATTACCTCAGGATTGCTTTATCCTCCTGAAAGCTATCATCATTACCTCAGGATTGCTTTATCCTCCTGAAATCATATTACTACCTCAGGACTGCTTTATCCTCCTGAAAGCATATTATCACCTCAGGACTGCTTTATCCTCCTGAAAGCATATTATCACCTCAGGACTGCTTTATCCTCCTGAAAGCATATTATTACCTCTGGACGTTGTTTATATTCCTGAAAGCTATCATTTTACCCTCATATTTTGGACTGCTTTATCCTCCAAGAAATGTACCTGAAGAATTTTTCTCCAAGTGGCATCTTTAAGCCCACTCAAGCATATTCAACTAATCATCTGTATCACTCTATGCACTGGTGAGTGCAAATTTTTGGGCATTTGTGTTCAATCCCCTTCAACCTTCCAGGTCACGACTGGCACATATACCATTCTAACCCCTCAGGTTTCAGAAAATTGAACAGGGGCAGCTGTTGCACCCCAAAATTTGCCCTCACAATACAAGACTTTGTGGGCTAAGAAGGTTCACAAGGTTCACAAGACCTTTCATGAGGTTCATGAAGGTTACAAGACACTTTATGAGGTTCACAAGATTCACAATACATACAAGACCTCTCATGAGGTTCATGAAGTCTACAAGATACTTTATGAGGTTCACAAGACATCTTATGATGGTTCACAAAGTTCACAAATAGTTAGAAGAGTTGACAATTCCCTCAGACAATGCACCTCCTAAGCAGTGCATCCAAAACTAGGGTTTTAACTTTAATCAGGCTAAATGGACTTCCAAGACTTCAAGTGAGCTTCATAACATCTTATATGTGTGTAAGAACCCCCATGACAAGTTTCAATACTTTTCTCAAAGGTTTGCTCAGTCAGATGATCAGATAAGTCAAAATCATTCAAAGCAGTTAAAAAGTCAAACTGAGGTCAACTGTGGTCAAACCAAAGTCAAACTTCATGATTTTTTTGCCAAAATCAAGTATATGAAGTAAAATTCATCATTTGATCAAGGGTTGATCATGATTCATCAAGGAGATTTTAGATCATCAAGAATCAGGAGTTTCTAAATTAGGGTTTCCTCAGTAAAAGTCAACTGAACTTTGACCAGCCATAACTTTCACATACTTCATCACCAAGTCTCCATCCAAATCTCATTTTTAAGGAAATTGAATTCTCTACAAATTTGTGTCTCACAAGCCAAGCCCAAAAATGCTTCATTTGGAAGGTATGAGCTAAGACATTATAGGTACTTTTGAAAGTCAACAAAAAGTCAACAACTTCAAAAGGGCATAACTTGAGAATGGTGAATGATATGGACATGAAACCAGTGGGGTTGGTTAGAGGACTCTTCAAGCTTTCCAAAATGTCCAATAACACCCTCATACCATTAAAATTGAAGGATATGTGCCTTTGCAAAGATGGGAAATTTTTGGTTGGTTTATGAAGTAAATGGAGGTCTAAAACCAATTTCTTCCAAATGGGCTTGCCATATGATGACCCAATCCATACTATAACTTCATGCACGACCCAAGTCAACAAAAATCAGATTTTTTATCATTTTATTTTTATTTATTTTGATTTAATTCATTAAAAATCATTTTAAATTAAAATAAAATATAAAAGTCAAAGATTTAAATATGATTGAGCTTCTAGAAATTCATAAATGTGATTGGAATTGAAGTGGAAAGAAGATCATGAGGATTGGCCTAAAATAGCAAGTGTTTATGCAAAAATATTTGATTTTTAAGGCTTATCTTTTTGAATCTTTTTGGATCAAACTTCTCACACAAGTATCCAATTTTTCTGACCTAATTGATCATACTATAAGTATACTACATAACCCTAATCACAAGCCACGATTCTCCAGCCCCAAGTGTAAGTTGCATATTTCAAAAAACCTCACAAAATTCAAATTCGGATTTCCACATACAAGGCATTAGAAGGTAATTTGAAGACATAGCAATGATCCTTGGACATCATTGAGTTGAAACCAATACTTATTTGCATCCAAAACCACTCATATGGCATAAACCGAATCATGTTTATTCTTGAATATGAGTTTTTCGATTTCACTAATTCAATGCGTTTTAACGAATTTTGTTTGTTTAATCATGTTTGTGATGTTGTATAGAATGTTTCTGGACAGTTAAATCAAAGCTTCATGGCTTGAATCGCAAACTGCCATGGCTAGGGTTAGAGCTGCAAAATTAGGGGTTCACGGAATACCTAATATAAATAACTAATGGACCCATGGTTGGACTGTATTCATTGCAAAGATCATGTTTGTATGTTCAATTTGATGAAATTGTACCTGTAGGATGATGTATGGGATTCGCAGGTTTAAAACGCATGAGAATTCGCAGGGATTTTCCCAGGAAAATTCGCAGGAAATCCTACGAATTCAAGGAAGAAGATGAAGTTGGCTGCGCGCGTTTTTTTGAATTTGAATTGATAAGATATATTATAATGTAATTGTTTCTATTTTGTATCACCAATGTGTGTTTGGCCTGATGGTGAGATGCGCGTGTATATTGCATGCAAGCCTGAGTTCGAATCCTGGCTTTGTACAATTTTTTTCTTATTTTTTTAGGTCAAGTATGAAGCTTCATATATTATGCATCATAGTCACCATATTAACAGATTCGCTCACCCAGCTGGAATGGTAACGTATTGGCGTGTTTGCTTGTAAGGTCATGGGTTCGATTCCCCCCAGGCCTTTTGTTTTTCTTTCTTTTTTCTGCTTTTTAGGTTTAGTGCATAAAACCAATTGGACTCATCTCATTATCATCCGCGCGCTGGTAGCCTGGTGGTATGTGTTGCTGATTGCAAGCCAAAGGTGCTGAGTTCAAACCCCAGCCAGGTAAGTTTTCTATTTCCTTTTGTTTCTATTTGCTTTATTATTATAATTTTAATTTAATGTTTTTACAATAAATTGTTTTCTTTTATTAATATGCATATATTATAATTTGATTAATTAGATTAATATTTAACATTTAACATTTTTTTATATAAACTCAATTTAACTTATAAACCCTAAAAATATTTTTTCTAAAAAACCTAATTGTAATTCTTGTTTATATTTTAATTAGTGAATAAAATTTTATTATAATCTTTAAATTTGTAAATATAATTGTATGATCACATTTTTTTTCATGTATATATTTTGTTTAATATAATTAAATTTTGTAAATATAATTATAATTAATCCTTTTTTTTTAAATATGACCTAAATTGTTTATATTTTCATTTTGCATATATGCTTAGGAATAATTAAAAAAATTGTTAAATTAATTTTTTGTAATTATATTTATAATATGTTTATCATTAACTTATTTTTCTATATAATTTACAAATAACTCAAAACTTTATAATTAATATATTTGTTCACATTTTTCTTATTAATCATAAATAATTGTTCATATAAAAAATTTTGATCTTTTAATTATTTTAATATTTTTGCTTGTTATTATTATTAATTATGTTTATATGATTATTACTAACCCCATTTATTTTTAAATTGTTATTATTATTATTATTACTAACCCAATTATAATTACCTCTTTATTTTGCTTATTATTTTATTTTTGCTTATTTATTAAAATTGCTTTTACTATTAATTATGTAATTGCTCCTGGATGTAATTTTTTTTTTTTAAATGTTTAAATTATTTATTTTATGCCATGGTTAGTAAAAATAGGGAGTGTAACATGTATGTCATTTAAAATTAATTTAGATCACTTAATTTAAAAGATAAATATTCAAAAATTGTACACTCACACACGTAAGTCGATCTTTGATCGTCATCTCACTTTCTAGGGTTACCTCTCATTGTTGCCTAATCGAAAGGTCAAGTAGGGTGTATAAAGCAAAAGTCCCTCAAAAATAAAGTCATCTAGTCCCTTAATAATAAAAGATCAAGTCCCTTAAATGGTTGCCTTCATAATGATCTTTGTCCCTTTCGAATAATGATGACAGTCCCTCCAAAATTGCTTAATACACCCCACAGTTGCCTACATTAACAGATGACCCTCACTCGTCCCTTACATCCAAGGTAATGACTACCTATTCCTTAATAATAGGGATAGTCTTACCATTTAAAGGATTCAAGAACAGAAAGACTTAAACTTTAGGGTAGGTTCCTCATAGTTACTTGCTCACTATTCAATAAAAAATTTCTCAAACACTTCACAATTTCAAAAAATTTTCAAACACAAGTTTTTTACGCATCCGTACATGGATCATTATCAAACTCTTATTAAAATTTCTATTCACACACTTCACATTTTCAAAATCATTTTAAAGTGAGCTAAGTAACTAAGAGCCCATGGATAACCATGGATGTAAAGGGTGCTAACACCTTCCCTTTACATAACCTACCCCCCGGACCCAAAAATCTTTTAAAAGGTATTTCCTGTTCTTTTATGCCTTTCCTTTGGATAAAATAAAAGTCGGTGGTGACTCTTGCTATCCGCAACATAACTAAAGTCAGTTCTCCCACCGTGTTACAGTTAGTAATTAGTATTATCATTTAGCCCATGTTATCTTTCTAGTGCAAAGCCCAATACATTAAGAATTGCAACAAAAAAATGAAATGGGAAAACTCTTTTCCAGCTAGTTCAGCTGCACATTACACAAGCCTTTGAGCCATGACTCATAAGTTTCAGCTGGCGTTACACAAAGAATGAACAATTCAAAAAAATCAACAAAAGTAATAATATGAACAACATTTTTTTATGGGAAAAATTGAGAAAAAACTCAATAGAGTTCAGTTACAATAATAACAAATTCAGTTACCAATCTAACAGAAATTAGTTACAAAGGTAACTGATATAATAAAGAAAGAAAAAGGAAAAACGAATTTTTGTTTTCTTCAGAGTGCAGTTACAGAAATCCAGAAAAAAATTGAACAAAGAAGAGAAACAAAGCAAACGGTAGAAGAGGTCTTCCTTCAATCAATCAATATTTCCTTTCTCCATTCTCCAATCCTTTTCTACATGAAGCTCTAGCCAATCTTCAACAAACTAGAGAGAACTCTTCTTCGTCTTCACCGACTCAATCACCATCGCAACTTCAGGAACGTCTCAACATCTTCAAGGGAATCTCTTCCTCTTCAATCTTCTGCTTTTCCTCTTCATCAACTCTCCTTCCAATCTTCAATATCCCATAACAACGATCGAATCATCACCTTCAATCTTCACCATCATCTCCAATAACTGCAACAAAGATTCAACACAACAATCAACATCAACACAACTGCAATCTCCATAACCGAAACCACAGCTTCACCATCATTCATCACTCTCTCCTTCTCTCAACCTTCAGAAAATTCTTCAACTACCTAAAACCTTCAAAACCAGCAACGGTCACTCATCATCAATAGAAACACTCTTCTTCCTCATCGGAAGAAGAAAGTCTCGCAGAGAAGATAAACGGCGCGGCGAAGTGTGGATGTTGGCGGTGATCTTGAGAGAATAACATCGGTGACGTTTTTCGGCAATCAAAGGAGACGACATTAAAGCGGAGGTGGAGATGAGAAAGGCGACAAGCCGGAATTGTGTAAATCCGTGAGGAAGAGGCTATCAGTGGCAACATGATTTTGTGAATGGAGGAAGAAGAAAATCCAAACTAGTCGTGACTGAATGAAGGGGAAGAAGAGGTTTCCTTCGTTCATTGATTTATCTGATAGAAATTTAGGGTTTCTCCTCTATCAAATTAGGATTGGGCCTGAATTCTTCCATTGATCTATTATCCACACGCTCAATTTCAATTCTCACCCCCTGCATCTAGTAGACACGGACTTGGGCTTTTCTGCCATAAAAATTCTATTTACACAATCATTTTCCGTTTAATACCCCCTCCTGCGCTAGACTGAAGGGAATTGGGCGATGGGTTCGCTATTTGCACCAAGTTATCACTATCTACACCCCCGTGCTGGAGTGTTGAGGATGGGCCTTGGGCCATTTCTGTTTTCTGCACCATATTACTTCTACTGCATCCCCTATTCTCATCATTTCTTTTGAAGTTTTAATTAATTTTCTTGTTCAATGTGAATTAATTTTCTTGTTAAAATGATTTTTAGGGATTGACATTTGGATTAATTTATTGACAAATTTTAATTAGAATTTTTGCATTAATTTAATTAATTGTTTAGGATTAATTTTGAATTAGAGTGTTCATGATGTTTTTTTTATCGATATTGAATCGATTTCGATTATGGTCGATCTTCACAAAGCGAATATGGAAGATAAGCATTTATTTTGTTTATGGAGATCACAATATATTGCTTGAAGTGTTTTTGGATTTCTTTTATGTGAAGAATCGACACTTCGATCATGTAAGTAATTTCGACTTCCTCCACTTTAACGCACCATTCTAGTCATATGCGGCTTAGGATCATATAACTTAAGGTGCATATTGAGCCCTCCCACCTGAGGTACTGGATTTATATGTGAATTATGATTATATGTGTCGATTTCGGAGCTTAGGGATTAGGTTACGGATTGTAGAATTCACTTCCTCTCGCTTTCCCTTAAATCACCCTTTTCCCCGTTTCGTCGCAATTATTAAAAATAGTTTTACGTGTGATAAAATTCTGGAAACATTCATGAGTGATCCTTATCCTCTTAATTAATTTTGTATAATTTTTGTTTCCAGGTTTGGTTGGGTTTAGTAATTAATTTGGATTTTTGATTACAAGTTGTCCCAAAATGCATTGTTTTAGTTAAAGAGACCAAAAACCATTTTTCCCAATAGGTGTGAGACCTATTTTTGTGTGTGATTAAACACTGGAATTCGTGACATTTTTATTCTCCTTAGGCATTTTTTTCATATTTTTTGGTGACATTTGTTTATCCACTTTTTGGAGTTGTTTTTCGGCGATCATGCCTTGTTATCTCAATCGTTAAGTAATTTTGGCACTTTGGTGCATAATTTTGTGAAATCATTTTAGACCATGTTAGATACTGACTTCAAAATTCCAGGGATTTAATTTCAAAATTTTTAAAGCCTTTTTACTATTTTTCCACGTCACCTAGATCATAGGTTGATTTATGTGTTTATTTGCTCCATAATCTAAATGTTAGGAAGGCATTCATGCCATTTGCATGAGGAACCTTTTGGTAACTTTTAGAATTTGATTATAGGTCATTTATAGGTCCTTAATTCCAGTTATAGGTCACTTTTTGAACCATACTCGTTTGGTTTGTTTTGGTGTTTCAAAGTGCATACTTATTTGAACATGTTTAACTTGAAACATGTTTCTCATCTCTTCTCTTAAATGTTAACATGAATTATGTGGGAACCATAAATGCCAAACCATGCATTATAATTGCATTTTATATCTTGTATGCTACTTACCCATAGTCATTTCATGCATATTCACATGTCATTCATTCCTAATTTGCATCCTTTGTGATCTTTTACGATGTTTGTTCATTTGCCCTCACATCTTCTTCTCCTTGCTCCATAGGACTAAACCATTGCATCCATGATTGTATATTCATTCATCCATATTCATAAGCATTAAATACTGACTTTGATGCTCATTTCATGTATTAATTCATGCTTGTAAGCCATATGCACGCATACTTCATCCATGAACCCTAACTTGCATTTAGGTGAACTTTTTGTACATAGTTTGACATAATCTTGTGAGGTATCCTAGCATACGTAGGGACCTATAGCATGTAGATACGGACTTTAGAAGTCATGTAACCTTTAGGTACCTTCACCTTTAGACTTAGGTGTAAACACCCTAAATTTTCCCTCACTCTTTATCACACCATGGCTTGCGATCTTTCATTTTTGCATAAGCATAAGCATTACATCTCATATAGCATATTTGCTTCACTGCATAAGTTCAAGTTCATCTGCTGTAAACACCCCAAATTTTCCCTCACTAAGTTCACACCATGGCTTGTGATATTTCATATTTGCATTAGTTCAATCATACCATTTCATGTTGCATTTTTGCTTCACTGCATTAGTTCAAGTTCATCTGCATCTAGGGTTTGTGATCTGAGCAATCCAAGATCCATATGAGCCACTCCAAAGGCCTTAAATCATCTCAAGAGGGTCCATGTATGTTTAATCATCATATTATATCCTCCAAAGATCAAGGAAGTCAAAGAATCACAAGAACTGGCAAAGCATAGAGGCAGAGCTAGGGTTTAACTGCACATATGACCTGAAATTAGGGTTTTGGTTTCAGAGGCCATAACTCCAAATTTTTTGGTCATTCTTGTTTCTATGTGTCTTAATATGATATAAGGATCATGAATACCAAGTTTTATGAAGAAATGCATTGTGGAAGTCATCTGATCACTGAGTAACTTCCTGAGCAAGTCAGAGCAAAATCAGGGCATCTGAGGCCCCTCAACATGGAACCAAAATGGATTTTTCATCAAATTGAAGTTATATTGTCTTCATTTTATCATTTAAGTGTTTATAAGTTCAAAAATTTGAATAAAAGTGAGCAAAACCAAAAGTTGCCAAAAATGGAAATGACTTGTAATGTAAACTTTCCATTTTGGGAAAGTTTTTCAACCTCCACTTTCTTAACCAAAAATGTTTCAAATGAAAAAATTGTTGGTCATGAAAATTGTAGATTGTATCATTCCCTTTTCAAAAAGTACAAGAACAAGATCTAATTCATTTTGGAACTCAAGTTATGGCTTGTCAAAGTTGGCAAAAATCACATAATTTTCAAGAATGCACCAAAGAGGGATTTTTGCACAACCTCTTGCCAAGCTATTTTGTGACTTCAAACACACTTCAATACTTCACAATATCATAGCACATTGCTTCTAGGTCAGAATTGCCCAAGGAATTTCAAAGTTTCATGCCTTGCCCATGAAGAAATCTCAAAAGGGCCAAACTTTGTCAAAATTGCAAAACACCTCATAACTTATATCCCACGTGCTGAATTGCCTCAAAGTGAATTCCATGGCCATCCTTGATCCTTGCTGCACCAGACACCCCATTGTACTAAGCCTACCACTTTCCCATACCTCAAGTATAAGAAATGTTGACTTTTTGCATTTCACACCATACCAATCACACTATGCCACAACAACTCTCTGAACCAATTGCATTTGTTTATACTAACATCAAGCAAGCCATAACACACAAGAACCCATCCTGAATCCTCAGCATTGCCCTAGTTCACAAAAATCACCTCTCTTGCATTTTCCTTCGAAATACACAACACACTTGCTCAAACTCAACAAATTCCACCATTCATCTCTAAATCAATCACTGATCATAAACCACCCATCAAAACAGCCAAGAACACACCATAAACCAAACATGATTTTCTGACCAGAGGAGTCTAAGCTCACAAACCAGCCACACTAAAGGTCTTCCAAGCTTCAAAACTTCTTAAGGGAGGTTATAGGAGTCATCTGGCACAGAAGAAGCAGTCAGAAAGCTCCAAAGTAAGAAGCTCCATCTCAGGTAGCCATGCGAATTATTTTTTCCAGAACCTTTATTTTATGTTACTAAATGGTTAAGCATGTTCCCCTGAGTACACTGAACTTGTTATTTTTGAAAATGATGAAGAAATAAGAATGTATTGCTTGTCTGAAAGTTTCACCATTTTTGTTCATTGCTTCGAATCTTGAGATTGATTGAAAAGAAATTGTTTTTGAGGTTGGATTTGATCTTAGGGGAGTGGGAGGAGTGAATCTGGAGCTTTAGAGCTCCAGAAAGTGCCTAGGGAAGACGTTAGCAACTTTCAGGTGAGGGTCTGGCCGGAGAAGATGACCGGAGGTCTTCTCCGGCCACTTGAAAGTCATTAATTTGTTTAATTAGGGTTAGGTAAGAGTTTAAACCTAGACCGTTTGATTTAAGTTTGGCGCGTGTTTTGGATGGCTAGGATCAAATCATTAGTTATAATTTAGGATTAAATAATTAATTAATTAGGTTTAGCTGAGTTTGAATTCAGGCCATTAGATCTGGCGCGTGGTCAGCCCTAGTTTCTCCAGAATCAATCCCGTCCCTCCATCCTGCATACTTCTTATTTATTTTGTTTTTAATTCAATTTTTCTATTTTATTTTGTACGAATTATTTAAAATACCTAGAAAATCCAAAAAAATATTTTCTTTCAGCATTTTAACTCCAAATAATTTTCTCAATCCAAAAATATTTTTATTTTTATTTTTTGCATTTAAAAATTATTTTTTAGACATTTAAATGTTTACTTTAATAAATAAATTAAAATTAATTAATTAAAATATCATTTAGGTTTCTAAAAAAATCCCAAAAAATTCATGTTGCATCTTTAAACATTTAGAGACTTTGTCATACCATTCACACAAATTTCTTTTTGGTTTTGAATCATTTTGACATTTTTTCTTTGAATTTAGGGTTCATAAAATCGCATTTTTGAACCTTAACTTCAAGAATTATTTTCTGCCTAACCAAGAATGATATGACCATGGTTCTTTTTGCATTGATCTTCACTGGAAATGTATTTTCTAGCATAATTTTGTCATGAATTTCTTCTGCCTTTTTGAATTGATTGGCATTTTTTCCCTTTAGGTACCTTAAAACCCTAGATAACTTAGAAAAATCATAAATCCCTTAGGGTTAAGAGTTAGGTCTCCTCCTTTGGGGTATGAAATCATATGGGGTTAGGGTTCCTTTGAGTGCATTTTCAATTTTTTTATCATGTCATTTGCTTCTGTTTTTGCCATTTGCATCTCATCCTTTCATAAAACCCTAATTTTGCATCTTCACTTGCATATATTTTGCATATGCTTGCATTCATGACCTTGCCATGACATTTTATGCATTCACATGACATATAAGACATCTTAGGACACATTAGAAACATGTTTGATCATTGCATCCTCCATTTTCCATGTTATGCATTCATTTCATTTCATGTGCATTCATGAACGTTCATGCTTCTTTCATGCTTCATTTGCATTCTCATCTCTTGTATGATAATTCACATATCTTGACATACATTTGTACCATATTTTAGAATCATTTGCATCATGAACATGCTTCTGGTTTTGGTTTGCATCCTTGCATTCATTTAATTTTCATTTCATTTCATTTCCTTTTTCTAACTTTTCAGGTGGTAAGTACTTTGAGAAGTGAATTTGCCTTCACTTCTCACAATCTCTTATCATCTCTCTTATGCATTCATTGCTGCATTTTGTATTTGTATTAGAGTGAGCTTGCTCATTCATGTTCCTTCTCCACTTTCTTTCTTCAAGCAACTTATCTTCTTAAGTTAAGTAAGTTGACTTGTTTCTTCAGCTTCTCCTCCTTCCATCTCTTTCTTCCTTGGTGGTTCATCTTGAAGATCTCTTGCAAGCTTCATAAACCCTAGGAATACCCAAGCATGTAAAAATTTAGGGTTTGATTAGTCCCCCCATTAGTTTTACCTTTGTGTCATCTTTTGTGTCTTCTCTTCTCATCTCATAATCAGGGAATAAACCCTTAAGGTTTCAAGACTTTGTGATTAAGGTTATGCCTGCATCCTTCTCTTAGGATGGGGTGTATAACTTTAATCCTAAGTGTTAAACACTTAATGTGTTTAAATCTCTTAATTAATCCATCTAATAATCACTAAGACATTAAGCTTGTAACTTGGGCCTTGCATTAGGGTTCTAATTCTTCCTTAATTGGTTAAGAAGGACTAACCCTAGTGTTAATGGACAAGTCCCCCTCAAGTTGTCTTACAAACCATAAAATCCACTTCTTAATCTTACCATTAACTAAAATACACTTTGATAAAGTCTTTGTTTTGTCATGAGGTTAATCCCTAATCATGGATTAAGTTGAGGAGCCTTCTTCAACTTAAATGTTCTCATCTATTATCCTTCTATTAGGATGGTGTAATGGGTCCATTAAATCCCTGGTTATGGCTTAAACTCATTACCCAACACTAAACAAAAACTCAAAAAAAACATCTAAATAATTACAAGTAGGTTAATGATCTTAATCCTACATCATGGTGATTAAGTGTGAGGTGTTTACTTCATACTTAAGGTATTCTCATTACCCCTAATCAGAGGGAGGATGTGATGAGCTTACTAACCCTTGGTTTAGGCTTAAGCTCACTAACTTATGACAAACACCAAAAAGCGATAAAAGATTGAAAATACCAAAAAACAAACAATAATCGTCTCCTCCGGGATTCTTTTCTCATCATCTTCACTCACAATCGAGAACTCGCTTCTTCCGTCTAATGCAAGACTGTTAGCACCTGAGCCAGACAGGTCATACACTTGAGCATAGACAAGTAAGCAGTTCCAAAGTTTTGGGCCATTATTGTTTCTAATGTTCTTAATATGTTATAAGGATCATGTGTACCAAGTTTGATGAAGAAATTCACTGTGGAAGTCATATGTTCACTATGTAACTTCCTGAGCAAGTTAAGTCAAAATCAGGGAATCTGAGGCCCCCAACAATGGAATCAAAGGGTTATTTTCATCAAATTGAAGTTCTATGATCTTTATTTGATCTTAGAAGTGGTTGAAAGTTCACAAGATTGAAGAATTTTGAGCCAATTGCAAACTTGCCATTTTTGGAAATAACTTGAAATGCAAACTTTCCATTTTGGGAATGTTTTTCAACCTCCTCTTTCATAACCAAAAATGCTTCAAATGAAAAATTCTTGGTCATGAAAGTTGAATATTGGGTCTTTCCCTTTTCAAAAAGTACAAGAACATGTCTTGATTCATAATAGAACTCAAGATATGGCCTTTCAAAGTTGGCAAAAATCCTATAATTTCAAGTTTCATGTCAAAGAGGGATTTTGCATTTTGGCATGTTCAAGCATTCTAATGACTTCTAATGTGCACAAATACTTCACAACATGTCAAGACAACCTCTAAACATCAGAATTGTGCATTTAACCTAGGGTTTTCATGACTTGAACTTCAAGAAATCACAAAAGGGCCAAAACTCTCAAAAATTGCAAAATGCATTGGATCCTTCCATCCACTTGTGCCAGCTGCATCAAACTGATTCTATGGCTCTCCATGAATCTTGCTGAGGCCAGACACCCCAAAAAGCTAGACCTTCCATGGCCCATATCTAAAGTACACAAAAATTGACTTTTTGCAAAACACACCATATCAATCAACCTGTGCCACAATAACTTTCTGATCAATCCCATTGGTTTAAACAAACATTAGGGATCACATTTCATAACACACAAGAGCCTGAATCATCCCACAACTCAGCATTCACATTTTTCATCAAAAACTTCCTCTCTTCGAAATTCATCACACAACCACTGAAACTTCAATCTTTTTTCACCAATCATCTCCACATGACCTAAGGATCACAAAGCACCCATCACCATAGCCTAAAACACAGCCAAATCAAAACACGATTCTTGGTGCAGAGGAACTGAAACTCATAAACCAGACCACACAAGCTTGTTCTTAGCTCCTGATCATCATCAGGAAGCTCATTGGGGTTTGTTTGAACCAAGAAAGAGGTCAGAAAGTTCAATAACACAAAGCTTCAACTCAGGTAGCTATGATGAACTTTTTTCCAGAACTTGCTATTTAAGTTAAAATATGATTCTACATGTTTAGCTGATCATCCTGATATGTTTATTTTTGAAAATGGTTGAGAAACAAGGATGTATTGATGTTCTAAAACTTTTTGATCTGAAAATGTTTTTCTTTGATTCATGCTTTGATGCAAAATAAATGTTGTTTGTGGCCTGATTCTTGTTTAGAATGATTAGGGGGTTGATTCTGGAGAGTTTGGGGGTTTGGGGTAGCCTAGGGAAGAAGATAGCATGAACAGCTCGCCGGAGAAGATGACCGGAGCTTGCTTCGGTCACCTGAAAGTAATTAGGATTAGGACTAGGGCTAATCTTCCCAGTTTGAATCTCAGCCTTTGGATTTAGTTTAGCGCGTGTTTCAGTGGACAGGATCATTTCACTTAAACCCTAATTTTAATTAATTAATTTAATCAGATTAATTAGCCAGTTTAAATGTCAGCCCTTGGATGACGCGCGCAGTCAACCCTCCCTTTTCCAGTTTGAATCTCAGCCTTAGGATCAGCATACTTCTCATTTAAATCATTTTTATTTCATTTTTATTGCATTTTCTTGCATAATTTATTTAAAATATCAAAAAGCATCCAAAACATATTTTCTTTTGCATTCTGACTTTAAATATTTTTCTTCATCCAAAAATAATTTTTATTTTATTTTTTGCTTTAAAAAAGTATTTTTAAAATATTTAAATGTTATTTTTAATTAATTAAATTCTTTTAATTAATTAAAAATACATTTAGGTTTCTAAAAATCACCAAAAAAATCATGAATCATCCCAAATCATTTAGAAACATTTTCAAACTCTCCACACAAATTTATTTTTAGGTTTTATCATAATTTGCCAATTTTCTTTGAATTAAGGGTCATTAAAATCACATTTTTAAACCCTAACTTTGAAAAATCATTTCTGCCTAACCAAGAAGAGTTTGGAGTTGGTTATTTTTGCATTGTGTTACATATTGCATGTAGTTTATAGGTCTTTTTCCTCATGAATGTATCTTGCATTTTCAATTTGATTTGCATTTTCCCCTTGAACCACCCAAAAACCCTAGAAAACTTAGAAAAATCATAACTTTTGATAGGTTAGGCTTCCGACATTCTCCTTTGGGGTGTGACCTAATATGGAATTAGGGTTTGTTTGAGCTTGATTGCATTTTTTTATCATGTCATTTTCTTCTGTTTTACCCATTTGCATATCAAATGTCCATAAAGCCCTAATTTCTCATGTTCATTTGCATTCATCTTGCATATGCATCATTACATGAACTTGCTATGACTTTCATGCATTCATATGTCATATTAGACATCTTAGGACATGTTGGAACCTTTCTTGATCATGTCTTCATCCATTTGCCATGCTTTGCATTCATTTCATTTCATAAACTTTCATGTGTTTTCAAACTTCAAAGCATGCTTACATGACATCTCATTCTTGTATGATCATTCATATGCATTTTGTATGCCTTTGAATTATCTTACATGACATTTACATTGCATAAACACTTCTGACTTGGGTCATTTCATCTCATTTCACTTCATTTCTTTATGCTTTACACTTTATGCATTCATGCTAACACTTTCAGGTTTGGTAAGTTATCTTGGGAGGTGGATTTGCCTCCACCTCTAACATCTTCTTATCTCTTTCATTTGCATTTTATTTGACTTTGAAGTGAATTTGATTCACTTATGTTCCATATCTCTCACTTTCTTTCTTTAAGTTAATTATCTTCTTCAATGGAGTAAGTAACTTGTTCTTCTTTCTCACCCTCCTTTCATCTGCTTCTTCCATTGGTGGCTTCCTTGAAGATATTTCTCAAGCCTTAAAAACCATAGGATATATAAGCATGATAATAATTAGGGTTGTGATTAGTCCCCCTTAGCTTTTTACCTTTGAGTCTCCTTGAGTCTCTCTTCTCATCTCAATAATCAGAGACTAAACCCTTAAAGTTTTAGGACATTGGAATTAGGGTTATGCCTGCATCCTTCTCTTAGGATGGAATGTATAACTTTAATCCTAAGTGTTAAACCTTTAATTTGTTTAAACCTCTTAATCAAATCATCTTAATAACCATCAAGACTTTATCTTGTAACTTGGGCCTTACATTAGGGTTCTAATTCTTCCTTATGGTTAAGAAGGGCTAACCCTAGTGTTTAATGGACAAGTCCCCCTCACGTTGTCTTAAAAACATAAAATCCATTTCTTAATCTCATCCCTTAATTAAAATCCACTTAATAAAGGCTTGTTATATAATGAATTTAATCCCTAACCATGGATTAAGTTGAGGTATCTTCCTCAGCTTAAGTGCTCTCATGTATTATCCTTCTATTGGGATGGTGTAATGAGTTCACTAATCTGTGATTAGAGATTAAACTCATTACTTAACACTAAACAAAAAAAAACCAAAAACATATAATTAATCACAAATAGGTTAATGATCTTAACCCTACATCTTCATGGTAATTAAATTGAGATGCTTATCTCATACTTAAGTAGGCTCATTATCCCTAATCAGGGAGGATATAATGAGTTTACAAGCCCTTGATTTAGGCTTAAGCTCATTAACTTATGAAAAACACCAAAAACAATAACAAAATTGAAAACATAAAAACAAACAATAATCGTCTCCTTCAGGATTCTTTTTTCTCATCACACTCATTCATAAACGAGAACTCGCTTCTTCCGTCTAATGCAAGAGAGTTAGCACTCGAGCCAGACGAGTCATACACTTGAGCATAGGCAAGGAAGCAGTTCACAGTCAAATTTATCTTTCAGTCTCTTTGAGTCGAACTACGGTGTTCTGACTTCCTCATTGCACGCGAGGATACGTAGGCATAACTTAACAGTTATCGAACAAAAGTCTCTCTGTTATCCCCCTCTTTCAGTATTCTTTCTAAAGCCTCAGTTCCTGAGCAATTCACTTTTTTGCACTGACACTTGTATATTCTTTTCCAGCTTTTGCACACAGATAACACATTTACTACCCCTTTAAACACAAACTTTTAAGCATGGATCCCGTCGAGTACGACAGACAATCTGGGTGCTAATACCTTCCCAGATTGTAACTAACCCCCTTTCTCAGTTTCTCTGGTTCACAACCGTCTTAACCATCTTTCTCCAGGTTTATGCATCATTACCTTTCCTTCGGGATAAAAATGCCTAGCTGGCGACTCTATTCACTTCACCTTTCATTTCTCTTTTCGCCGACCGTTCGCGCTTGTACCGGGATGCAAATCTTTGGGAGCGACAACTTGGCGACTCGCTGGGGATCCTTATCTTGCAACCTGGGCTTCTGGTTCTTTTTGTGGGTTTCTCCTAGCGCTTGTTTGATTTGTGTTTACGGGGGTGTTATGTGCTACTTGTGCTTTTTGTTTATTGCTTTATTTATTGATTTCTGTACAGCTTTATTTATTGCTTTCATTTACAGTTTATATGCATTTCATATTGTTATCATCATACCATTTATGCTGGATCTTGTCTGTTTTGGTGGGTGGGATTATTGAGTGATTAAGGTTCCATACCGGGAGCCTGAGTGACACATAGGATATAGTGGCTTCATATTCTTTCCCATTCCATTTCGGTCTGGTGTGAGAATATGAAACACGGTTCATACATGGGTTTCTTCTTGAAAACTCTGTGCTACGAATTTCCTGTAGTAGTAGGGCTATCTAGGAAGCCTGCTAAGTCTGGATGACCTTTTATGACCTTCAGCATCTGAGGTGTATTAAAGGAGGATACTTTATGATTATTGTAAACACTATACCTCTGGGTTAGAAGTGTTTACACTTCTCATAACTTATCCAAGTCTGAGGATCCTTGTTCTAGAACAACACATGTGAGGGGGTTGGGATGTTTACAGGTTTGCAGGAACCCTTGGCCTCATCATACCTTGTTACTAGTTTTGTTAAGGTTGCATCATTTTTGGACTGTTCTTGTGAAACCCTGGACTTATGATTCTTTATTTGAGTCCCCCACCTGGTTACTAGTTTTCTAAGCCTTCATCCGGACTTATGAACACACATTGACCCTATCAAGGCAGATAACAGATCCAGCACTTGATCATAAACCCTTTGCATATCATTCTGAATACATCATTTTGCATCATTTAACATTTGTCTATTTGTTTTACAGGGTATCCACATCTTATCTTTGGTTTAGTTTTGACCTGTTCTGCTGCTCAGATTCCTTCAGCTATCTGCATCAGCTACATCAGAGATTCTTTTCAGCTCTCTTCACCAGTTGTCTTCATCAGAGACTCTCATTCAGCATCTTCTTCAGTTTCCTTTATCAGCAGTTATCCTCAGTCTTCATCATCCGCATATATTATCAACATGGACCCATCCAGGAAGAGCAATATCACCTATCATTTCTTTGAGCCCACTTTGGCAGGCATCAGGCAGATGCAGGCACTCATCACTCCTGATCATGTCCCTTTATTCAGGGAACATTATGGAGGCATTATGGACATGATCATGGACCTAGATGCATCACAGAGGAGCATGATCCACACCTGTCTCCAGTTCTATGACCCTCCTCTCAGATGTTTCACTTTCCCATATTTTTAGTTGGGACCTTTGATGGAAGAGTTCTCTATGTTTTTGAGTGTCCCTATCAGGAGAGGGATTCCCTTCAACCCTGAGATGGTTGCTCCTAAGAATGAAGATGTAGCTAAGGCTTTTCACTTGGAGCCCACCCTCATTGACCAGAGCATGACCACTAAGGCTGGAATCCCAGGCCTTCATTTGGATTTCTTGGTTACTCAGGCCACCCTTTATGCTACAGCAGGGAAGTGGGACACTGTTTGTGCTCTTCTGGCCCTCAGCATATATGGAGTTATCTTGTTTGCAGACGAGCCTAAGTTTGTAAGAAAGAGTGCTATCCACCTCTTCCTATTGAAGAATCCAGTCCCTACCTTGCTTGGGGACTTTTACTACTCAGTGCATCAAAGGTATGAGAAGTAGAGGGGGAGATTAGTCAGATGTTGTGCACCTCTCTTCTACTGTTGGTTATTGAGGCACTTGCCGAAGTCAGACACTTTCTTGAATCCTCATCAGCCAAGGAACTGGGCTAAGAGAATTATTGCCCCTTACATCAGAAGACATCAGATGGTGCACTCAGAGCACCAAGGGCAAATATATCATCACCAGCTGTGGGCAGTATCCCAATGTACCCCTGATTGGAGTAAAGGGTTGCATCAACTACAATCCTTTGATTTTCAAAAGGAAATTAGGGTATGCCTTGGTACATCCACCAAGAGAGCAAGACTTGATAGAAACCCTCTATTGTGACATCCAGCACAACCTTGCCATTGTCAGACAGACAACCTGGGCTTGGGACAATATTCAGACTAAGGGGACAACTATTCTTGGCAAGTGCAACAATATAGCTTCAGCTCAGTATCTTGACTGGTCTCGTGTCAGGGGACAGATCACCCGTATGCCATTCACCATAGAGGATGTACCTGGACCATCAGCAGTGGAGCCTGCAGCTACAGTCAGTTTGGAGAAGTTTGAGAAATTGAAGGAAAGGAATACTCAGCTCTCTGAAGCTTTGAAGAAAACCCTCTGGGAGAGGAATGATAGTCGTCTGGACAATGAAAGGTTAGAGAAGCTCCGAATTGAGAACTTGACCAAGATTGAGAAGAAAGATGATTACATCAGAAGGGCTAGAGCAGGGGAGCTGGTACTGAAGAATGCTTGCAAGGAATCCAAGACTCAAAAGGCCAGAGCTGAGCATTACTTAGAGGAGAGTCAGGCTAGGTGGATCAGGATCACTGAGGCCCGTTCACAGGAGGATCAAAGAACCCAAGCTAGGATAAAGCAGTTGGAGGCTAGTAGGAAGAAGAATCAGGAGGCCTTATTAGCAGCACATAAAAAGATCTCTGAGTTGAAGCTTCGGGCGGGGTTGAAGAGATCAAACGATCAGGATAAGCACAAGAAGTTGACCAGTGCCATTACCACCAGGAACCTTCTTATCAGGACCATCACAGAGCATCCAGTTAGCCTAGTGACTGAGGCTCTCCTGAAATAAGCCAGAGAGGATGATTATGGACTGGATGTTTGATTTCTTTGTATTTGTACTTCCTTTTGTTTGTACTTTTGTCTTTGTTGTTGTATTTTGACCCACCATGGGGACTTTGTTGTAATCAAACTATGTACCTTTACATTTTGTAATATATGGTTTGTATTATTTCATGGGTTTTATCTCTCTTCAACATCATCATTCCTCGAGGTCTGGAAGGTCAAAACCAAAGAACCAAACCGGATACCCTTGGAAGACAAATAGGCATCCTGCATTGCATACTAACCTCTTTTCTTTGTTTTGTAGGTTTTTGTTTTTTGTTGTTGTTTCTCACTTTGTTGTAATTTTAGGAAACATTGCTCGTAGAAGAGTGTTCCCCATCAATAGAGTGCACCGGTATCCGACAAGAAACAACCTTCCGGGCTTACAAATGGATCAAGTTCAACAAGATCTGACAGACGTGAGAACCCAAATGGCCAATGAAAGGACTGAGATGAGGGCCCAAATGAACCAGTTTATGGCAGTGATGACTGGGTTAGCCCAGAGCCAGGAGAGACTGAGAGAGTTGGTCGAGCGGCAAAATCCCGAGGAAAACCACCTAGGTACAGGCGGTACCAGCAACAACGATCACGTATAGCCTCGTACTGATCCCCCATAGTTTGGACCTCATCTTAACCCAGACATCAATGCTATAAGAAACACCCAAGGCAACACTGGAGGGAGGGCCTTGCAGGAGGACCCTCAGGAAGAACAATTTATTATGGTCAGGGCAGGAGACGAAGTCTATGATCGTCGGCTGGACGAGATAGCAGAAAAGCTGAGGTCTCTTGAATCCCAAAACTCTCTGGGTTTTGATGTCATGGATATGAGATTAGTGGAGGGGGTTAGAATTCCTCACAAATTCAAACCTCCCTGTTTTGAAAGATACAATGCTACATCCTGCCCTCGTACCCACCTCCAATCTTTCCTGGGGAGATTGAAAGCCTACACCATGGATGAAAAACTGTGGATGTTTTACTTTGAGGATAGCTTGACAGGGGCATCCCGGGAGTGGTACTCACATTTGACCAGGGCCACAGTTAGGAATTGGAAAGAGTTGGCTGAAGCTTTCATTCGTCAATATCAATATAATCTGGACATGGCTCCAAACAGAACCCTTCTAATGGGAATGTCACAGTCTTCCCGGGAAAGCTTTAGAGAGTACGCCCAAAGATGGAGGCAATTAGCTGCTGCCGTTCAACCCCCGATGTCAGAAAGGGAAATGGCAAATATGTTCATGATCACCCTCCAGGGGACTTATATTGATAGACTGTCTGCTTTTTCTTCCACTAGCTTTGCATACGTAGTTATAGCTGGGGAAAGAATTGAGAGTTTATTGAAAATGGGAAAGATTTCTGACAACGGCGCCAGTTCAAGCAGTGCAAGGAAACCATTTGCAGGGCCCCGTAGATCTGGTGAAATAAATTTTGTACATATGGGAAGAGGAAGACCACAATATCTGCCAAGATTAATTGCCACCGTTACTATTCCAACTCCACCTCCTCAATATACTCAACAACCACAGCATATTCCTCAACAGTCGCAGTTTGCTCAACAAAGATCCTACAACAACAACAACAACCAACAATAATTCCTTTTCCAGCAACGACCATCTCAGGTTAACAGGGTGATTGACCCTATACCAATGCCATATGCCACCTTATTGCCACAACTCCTAAAGCTTAATCTTGTCGAGTTAAGGACATTGGCTCCACCAGATCCTCAAAACCTTCCGAAAAATTACGACGTCAACGCATGTGTGCCTTTCATTCTAATGCACCTGGTCACACCATGAAAAAGTGCAGGGCTTTGCACATGAAGGTCCAGGATCGTGTAGATTCAAAAGCCCTAAATTTTGCACCACCTCCTAATGTCACGAAGAATCCTATGCCCAACCATGGTGGGCCAAGGATAAATGCAATAGAGGAGGGCTCACCCATGAATTTAATTGAAGATACTACAAGTATTCAAACACCTCTGGCAGAGGTTAAAGCTCAACTTTAAAAATGCCAGGTGTTTCCAAGTTGTGAGGCCTGCTGTGAGTCTTGCAAGGTTTCCGTCAATGGGTGTGCAAGCTTGAAGAATGGCATCAATGGCTTGATTAGAGAGGGTATCCTGAAAATAACAACAACCGCTTCTACAACTACAGCAACCACCAACAACGACGTCTCCACAATCACCATCTATTACGACCCTACAACGGTCCCTGTTTCCAACAATTATCAGCAACAATCTCAACAACAATTTCAGCAAGAACCAAGCTTCAGTCAATCACCACCAACCTCAATCAGAAGTCCTGTCACCATCTTTTATGATCCACAAACAATAATGGTCCCTACCTCTGCTGCAGTAAGCCCAGTCACCATCACGGTGTCGGGGCCCATTCCATATGATAAAGACAATGTTGTACCATGGCACTATGGTTCAGACTTTTACTGCAACGGAGAAAGAGTCCTTGTTGATTCTTCGGTTCACACACCACAAGTGGATAATGTCGGGGGAGGCGGAGGCTTCACCCGAAGCGGACGCCTCTTCGCGTCACAAGCTCCAAAGACCAACAATGAGGCAGAGGTTGCTGCCAAAGCCAAAGGTAAAAGTGTGGCACCCGAAGAACTTGTGTTGAAAGAAGCCCATAAATCATCCTTTGATCAGGATGTGGATGAATTTATGAGGATAATCAAAAGAAGTGACTACAAGGTTATGGATCAGCTCCACCAGACTCTTTCCAAGATCACCATCTTATCCCTGCTATTGTGTTCCGAAGCTTATCAGGATGCACTACTTAAAGTCTTGCACGCTGTCTACGTTCTGGAGGAGATCACCGTGAATCAGCTCGAGACAGTGGTGTCTAATGTTAATACCAGCCATGGGCTAGGTTTCACCAATGCTGATTTAACAACGGAAGGACGTCACCACAACAAAGCTTTACACATCACTTAGGAGTGTAAAGGGGTTGTGCTCTCGCATGTTCTTGTTGACACTGGGTCTTCACTCAATGTCTTGCCAAAGAAGGCTCTTGTCAAGCTCGAATATGATGGGATAACTCTCCGACCAAGCAATCTGGTGGTTAGAGCTTTTGATGGCTCCAAGAGGTTTGTTCTTGGAGAGGTGGAGCTTCTTGTGATAATCGGTCCACAGGTCTTTCAGACTACTTTCTATGTGATGGACATTCAGCCAGCCTACAGCTGTTTGTTGGGTCGACCATGGATTCACGCTGCTGGCGCAGTTACGTCAACCCTTCACCAGAAATTGAAATATGAATGGGAAGGATAGATTATCACCATCTGTGGTGAAGAGGATATCTTTGTTAGCCATCTGGCTACATACAAATACATTGAGATGGATGGTGAAATCCATGAAACCATGAGCCAAGGGTTCGAAGCACTGAATGTCAATGAGGTGACAACTGAAGTATTTGCTGCATCCCAGGAAGATAGTATGGTTACTTCAATTATCTCCTATCAGCAAGCCCGGAAGGTTGTTAAAGATGGAAATTCCCAAGGTTAGGGCAAGCTGCTACAGGTGGAGAAGAAGGAGGACAGATTCGATTTGGGTTACAAACCATTCCGACAAGATCAAGCAGAGGCTGCTAAAGAGCCCAAGTTCATCAGTGGAGGGATGCTCACCCCAGTGCTATCAATAACATGGAATACGAGGCAGAAAGTGAACTCAACTTGGAGAACTGGATTCGTCCAAGGATCCCGGGTCACCAAGTCTTTAACTGGTCTTCCTAGGAAATTATAAGGGTTACTCTTGCAGATTAATTATTATTTCCTGCCTTTTTCAGCATGCATCAAGTCCTGCATCTTGCTCAAGGTGTCAGGACTCATTTTGTAATAGGGCCATATTTGTAATTTTGTGCAAATGGAATATCAATGAATATCAGACATCTTTTGCAAACAATTCTCTCTTTCGCTCACTGTCTTTTCATTTTTCACTTTTGTACAAAACAATAAAATGGCAATGTTTTCAAAATAATAACTTCATTTTACACTTTTTCTAAACAAGATTAAAATTGATCACTAAAACGAACAAATCTCAATCATTGCAGAGATTATCCTCCACATTGCACCAGCAACAACACTGCTATGACCTTGTATGACTTCGAAAATCCAATTAATCAAGCCGATGAAGGGGTTGAAGAAGACTATGAGTTACCTGAAGAGTTAGCCAATTTGTTGAGGCAAGAAGAGAAAGTTATTACTCCTCATCAGGAGGAGGTTGAAACTGTTAATCTTGGTACCGAGGAGGATTTGAAAGAAGTGAAGATTGGAGCTAGTATGCAAGCTTCAGTAAAAGAACAACTTATTGACATGCTTCGAGAATACGTCGACGTCTTTGCTTGGTCCTATCAAGACATACCAGGTCTAGATACAAATATTGTTATGCACAAGCTGCCATTAAAAGAAGATCACCCTCCAGTGAAGCAAAAGCTACGCCGTACTCGCCCAGATATGGCCATGAAGATTAAGGACGAAGTACAAAAGTAGTGGGACGCCGGTTTCCTTGCTGTGACTAGTTACCCACCGTGGGTCGCTAACATTGTTCCAGTGCCTAAAAAGGATGGCAAAGTACGTATGTGTGTGGATTACCGGGACCTGAACAGAGCCAGCCCGAAGGACGATTTCCCATTACCTCACATCGATGTATTGGTCGACAACACAGCTCAGTTCTCGGTATTTTCTTTTATGGATGGATTTTCTGGGTATAATCAGATCAAGATGTCACCCGAAGACATGGAGAAAACTACCTTCATCACACCTTGGGGCACTTTTTGTTATAAGGTAATGACATTTGGACTGAAGAATGCCAGTGCAACGTATCAACGAGCTATGGTAACATTATTCCATGATATGATGCACAAAGAAATCGAATGCTACGTGGATGATATGATTGCCAAGTCCCTTACTAAAGAAGACCATCTGGTAAATCTGCTGAAGTTGTTCAAGCGTCTGAGGAAGTATCAGCTGAAGTTAAACCCCAACAAGTGCACATTCGGGGTGCGTTCTGGTAAGTTGTTGGGATTTATCGTAAGTGAAAAGGGAATTGAGGTTGATCCCGACAAAGTCAAACCCATTCAGGAGATGCCTGCACCTAGGACTGAAAAGGATGTTCGGGGGTTCTTAGGTAGATTGAACTACATATCAAGGTTCATATCTTATCTTACTGCAACCTGTGAACCCTTGTTCAAACTGTTAAAAAAGAAACAAACAGTTAGGTTGAACGAAGATTGTCAAAACGCTTTTGACAAGATCAAGGAGTACCTGCAAGAACCTCCAATTCTCATGCCTCCGATTGAAGGAAGACCTCTGATAATGTACCTGACAGTATTAGAAGGATCAATGGGGTGTGTGTTAGGCCAGCATGACGAGTCTGGTCGAAAAAAGTATGCAATATACTACCTAAGCAAAAAGTTTACCGACTGTGAACAATGTTATTCACTGCTCGAGAAAACTTGTTGTGCTTTAGCGTGGGCTGCTCGCCGACTAAGACAGTATATGTTGACTCACACTACTTTGTTGATCTCAAAAATGGACCCTGTCAAGTACATATTTGAGAAGCCAGCACTTACTAGGAAGGTTGCAAGATGGCAAATGATTCTGACAGAGTATGACATTCAGTACACATCTCAAAAGGCCATCAAAGGCAATGTGTTGTTTGACTATCTGGCTGAGCAACCCATTGATGATTACCAGCCCATGAGATTTGATTTCCCCGATGAAGACATCATGTACCTAAAAGCAAAAGATCATGAAGAGCCTGTTCACACTGAAGGGCCTGACCCAGAAGAAGAATGGACAATGATGTTTGATGGGGGCTGTCAATATGAATGGTCGTGGGGTTGGTGCAGTGCTCATTACACCTAAATGAGTTCATATGCCTTTCTCGGCAAAACTCACCTTTGCCTGCACTAACAACAAAGCGGAATACGAAGCATGTATTATGGGTCTTGAGGAAGCCATTGACCTCAGGATCAAGACATTGAATGTATTCGGAGATTCAGCTTGGGTAATCAATCAGACCAACGACAAATAGTACACTCACCAAGAGCATCTGATCCCATATCGTGACTACACGAGGAGATTATTGACTTTCTTCAGAACAATCAAACTTGAGTACACCCCTCGAGATGAAAATCAGTTTGTAGATGCTTTAGCTACCATTTCCTCCATGATCAAGGTTCAAACTGCAAATTATGTGCCTCAGATTTTGGTATCCAGACTAGACCGACCGGCATACGTTTTCTCTGTGGACATTGCTAAAGATGACAAGCCGTGGTTCCATGACATCAAAAGCTTCTTAGAGGATCAAACATACCCACCTGGGGCATCATCCAATGATAAGAAGAAACTAAGAAGGTTGGCCGGTAGTTTCTTCCTTAATGCTGATGGGTCATTATACAAGCGAAACTTTGACATGGTGCTACTCAGATGTGTTGACAAGAAAGAAGTATACTTACTGATGCACGAGGTGCATGAAGGATCTTTAGGTACCCATGCCGGAGTACATGCAATGACTAAGAAATTGTTAAGATCAGGTTACTAGTGGATCATATGGATGAAGACTATTGTGCCTATGCCAAAAAATTCCACAAATGCCAGATCTACGCAAATAAATGCATGTTCCTCCAAATCCTTTGAACGTGATGTCTTCACCTTGGCCCTTTGCCATGTGGGGCATTGACATGATTGGAAAGATTGAACCGACTGCTTCAAATGGCCACAGATTCATCCTGATAGCCATTGATTACTTCACCAAATGGGTTGAAGCAGCTTCGTACGCAAACGTCACCAGACAAGTGGTAGCCAGATTTCTGAAAAGAGACATCATCTATCGATATGGAGTTCCCGAGCGAATCATTACTGATAATGGTTCCAATTTGAACAACAAAATGATGGCAGAACTGTTCCGGAACTTCAAAATCCAACATCACAACTCTTCTCCTTACAGGCCAAAGATGAATGGCACTGTTGAGGCAGCCAACAAGAACATCAAGAAGATTGTGCAAAATATGGTGGTCACTTACAAAGACTGGCATGAAATGCTACCATTTGCTTTGCATGGGTACCGAACCTCAATCAGAACGTCTACTGGGGCAACTCCGTATCATCTTGTGTACGGTATGGAAGTTGTCCTACCTGTTGAAGTTGAGCTACCCTCCTTACGGGTAATGATGGATGTTAAGCTGGACGAAGCAGAATGGGGCCGGTCGCGGTACAATCAACTGAATTTGATCGAAGAGAAAATGCTAGATGCCATCTGTCATGGGAAGTTGCATCAGAAAAGGATGAAGAAAGCCTTCGATCAGAAAGTCAGGCTTTGGGAATACCAAGTAGGAGATCTTGTGCTGAAAAGACTTCTTCCTCCTCATCCAGACCACAAGGGCAAATGGACTCCAAACTACGATGGTCCATTCAAAGTAAAAAAGGTTTTCTCTGGTGGAGCACTGAGGATCACTACTATGGATGGCGAGGATTTCTTATCCCCTGTGAATTCAGATGCATTTAAAAAATACTTCGCATAAAATGACCCGCTGGACATAAAAACAGAATGTAAGTCCAGGCAAAAATAGGAAATCCCGGCAAGTAAAAAACAGAATAAAAGACTCAGGAAAAAATAAGAGAAAAAAATGTACACCCGCTGAGTTGAAAAGCCGCATTGGATAGCTCAGGCAAAAATGGGTATCCCGGTGGATTGAAAACCCGAAAGGGCGATCCATGCAAAATCAGGGAATAAGCGAACACCTGCATTCTGAATTCGTCTGTATCCCTCACAACACGACAAGCTTCAAAAGGATAAAGCATCGGTCAGAATCAACCTTCTTCAGAAAGCAAGATGAGAAAAACGTCAAGGTCATACAGGTCATAGCAAAGGAAGTTCACTGGAATATCGTCATCAACATTTCCAACACCTTTATTTTCTCAATTTACAGCAATCTCCTCATTTCAGGGGATTTGTTCCTTTGACTATATTTGCCAATTCAGGGCACCCAAAATTAATAAAATCAGAGTTTTCAGTCACGCCTCGTTCTGTACATTTTTGTTTCATTTGCAAAATGTCCAATATTCATGATACAGTACTTGCATAAAACAGATGAGCTATTTTTAATAAATGCTTGCAGGAAATGTATTTAGTTTCAGGAAGAACTAACTCCTATGACGGAATCCGATTAGGGATACCTCGGGATACTTGTGCGTTTCTATTATCTTAGCAGGTTGCAGGTATTCAATACCCAGCATGGGTCATGCCAAGCATTGAATCCCCAGCATGCTACTTCCCAGAAGCAAGAAATCCCCAAGCAGTGCCTGACAACTCTTCCACAGCAAGGTGGTCAAGGAATTTCATACTCCCAACCAGAGTTCCAGATCTCTCATCCTCAACAAAGTTAATGGGAACTGTCTCACCATAGGGTTTCTATTCTCTCCCCAGGAGAACAATGCATGCATACTTTCCCAGCGGAGTTACTGAAGCTTCCTTCGCCTCAGTTGAGTCTTCCCCTTACTGATAGATCTACCAATGATCCATATCCCCAAGCAGAGTTCTCCCTCCTGATAGATCTATCAATGATCTCTCCCCCCAGCCGGGTTATTCCCTCCGAGCAAATCAGCCAGAGATCTTTATCCCAGCGGGATCCGAGTCTCAGATCAGTTTCTCCCCTTTGCATAATCATAGCATTCACATCATTTTTCCCCACACAAAGTGTATAATTTTTTCTAATACGGAGCATTACGGCAAAAATCAAACATTTTCATGATCACAAGGCAGGTTCGAGCCAGTCGCCTGCAATTACCATCAATATTTCATCGGCAAATATACAAAATACACCCATGCACATAAAAGCCAAAGCGTCCCCTTTGCACTCTCGAGTACAAATACTTGTTCATAATATGCTCTTTTCGACACCCGTTGTCGCTCCCCCGAAAAGACACCAGGTCAAATAGGGTACAAACGCAAACGGTCGGCGAAAGGAGAAATGAAGGTGAAGATGAATAGAGTCGCCAGCTAGGAATTTTTATCCCGAAGGAAAGGTAATGCTGCATAAACCTAGAAAGATATGGATAAGACGGTTGCGAACCAGAGAAACTGAGAAAGGGGGTTGGTTACAACCTGGGAAGGTATTAGCACCCATATTGTCCGTCATACTCGACGGGATCCATGCTTACAGGATTGTGTTTAAAGGGGTAAGTGTATGTGCTATCTGTGTGCAAAAGCTGGAAAAAGATATACAAGTGTCAGTGCAAAAAGGTGAATGCTCAGGAACTGAGGCTTAAAAGAGAATGCTGGAAGAGGGGGAAAACAAAGAGACTTTTGTTCGATAACAGTTAAGTTATGCCTACGTATCCTCGCGTGCGATGAGGAAGTCAGAACACCGTAGTTTGACTCAAAGAGACTGGAAGATAAATTGACTGATGAACTGCTTGCTTGCCTATGCTCAAGTGTATGACTCGTCTGGCTCGAGTGCTAACTGTCCTTCATTAGACGGAAGAAGCAAGTTCTCGTTTGTGAAAGAGTGTGATGAGAAAAGAATCCCGAAGGAGACGATTATTATTTGTTTTTGTGTTTTTAGTTTTGTTATTATTTTTGGTGTTTTACATAAGTTGATGAGCTTAAGCCTAAATTAAGGGCTTGTAAACTCATTATATCATCCCTGATTAGGGATAATGAGCCTACTTAAGTGTGAGATAAGCCTCTCAACTTAATTACCATGATGATGTAGGATTAAGATCATTTACCTACTTGTGATTATTTAGATGTTTTTGGGTTTTTGTTTAGTGTTAAGTAATGAGTTTAATCTCTAATCACAGATTAGTGAACTCATTACACCATCCTAATAGAAGGATAATAGATGATAACACTTAAGATGAGGAAGATACCTCAACTTAATCCATGGTTAGGGATTAAATTCATTATATAACAAGCCTTTATTAAATGGATTTTAATTAAAGGTGGGATTAAGAAGTGGATTTTATGGTTTGTAAGACAACTTGAGGGGGACTTGTCCATTAAACACTAGGGTTAGTCCTTCTTAACCACAAGGGAAGAATTAGAACCCTAATGTAAGGCCCAAGTTACAAGATGAAGTCTTAGTGATTATTAAGTGGATTGATTAAGAGGTTTAAACAGATTAAGGGTTTAACACTTAGGATTAAAGTTATACACTCCATCCTAAGATAAGGATACATACATAACCCTAATTCGAAAGTCCTAAAACCTTAAAGGTTTAGTCTTTAATGATGAGATGAGAAAAGAGACACAAAGAAGACTCAAAGGAAAAAGTCTAAGGGAAACTATCAATCTTAGAAGTTATCATGCTTAGGCATCCTATGGTTTTGTGAGGCTTAAAGGAGAAGTCTTCAAGGAAGCCACCAAGGAGAAGCAAGATGAAAAGGAGGAGATGAGAAGAGAAAGAAAGGGAGAGAAGCACAAGTGAGGCAAGCCCACTCAAAGAAAAACAAAAATGCAGTAAGAATGCAATATGAAGGTATAAGAAGAGGTGGGAGGTGAAGGAAAATCCACCTCCCAAACAACTTACCATTAACCTGAAAAGTTAGCACAAGATGCATAAGGAAAGAAATGAAATGAAACAATGCATATGCAAGGGCAAATACCAAGACCAGAAGTATACACATGATGTAAATGATGCTATGATATGATGCAAATACATATGTCGTACCTCGAAAAAATACGATCCTAAAACAAAACAACAGAGCCGCCACCTAATTCTATTTATTCTACGAGAGAAAAGGGAGATATAGATACAACCTAAAATAAGGATAAGAAATGGTTTACGAAACCAAATTCTAAGTTCGGGAGTCGGTTACGCGAGGGGAAGGTATTAGCACCCCTCACGTACGTTGTACTCAACGGGAACCTCTTAGCTAACTATGCGATTAAATGTTTGATCTTAAGTCTATGTCTTCTAAATGATTATTAACATGTTTGTTCTTAAAGGAAAGTTTTAAATTAATATTAAGACGGGGAAATGATTAAAGTTTTTTAAACGGAGAAATAGTTAATTTTTTTATTAGGGTGCTCGCGAAGGATTAAAATCCCCGTGCCTACGTATTCCCTTGTGCAATGGGAAAGTCAGAGCTCCGTAGTTCGTGCTACTACGATTTGTGGTTTTTAATTGAACGATTGTTTGAAATGCATTCTACTGTTAAGCATTGGCTTATACTCGCGGTGGAGGCTGAAGCGCTAGCTTGTTCGAGAGATAGAATGATTTAAACAGTGTTCGTTTTAGAGAAAAAGTATTTGAATTTGGTTAAGATGTTTTAAACGAAAGGGCGAATGAACACATCGCGTGGGGCTAGCCCATGTTGCGGTCCAATCCAGAACGTGCAGAGTGCTAGACTCCGGAGTTCCGTCTTTCGATAATTAATTATAAAAATGATTTAAATTTGTTGGTATACGAATGATGATTGAACCATCACGTGGGGCTAGCCCATTTGCGGTTCAATCCAAAACGTGTGGAATGCTAGACTCCGGAGTTCTGTTTTCGTACATTATTTTGATTAAAGATTTGAATAAATGATATACGAAAGGTGATTGAATCCTCGCGTGGGGCTAGCCCAGTTGCGGTTCAATCCAGAACGTGCGGAATGCTAGACTCCGGAGTTCCTTTTTCGTAAATTAAACTTAAATAAATGAATAATTGATATACGAATGGTGATTGAACCCTCTCGTGGGGCTAGCCCAGTTGTGGTTCAATCCAGAACGTGCGGAATGCTATACTCCGGAGTTCCTTTTTCGTAAATTAAATTTAAATAAATGAATAATTGTTTTTTGACATTTTTAGAACCGATGTGATTAACTAATAACGAAGGATTGAACGAACAAAACGCGTGGGGCTAGCCCAGTTGCCGTTCGTTCTAGAACGTGCGGAGTGCTAGACTCCGGAGCTCTATTCCTTGTTAAGTTATTTAAAATGCGCGTAAAGGTCGTGCAAACGGCGATCATAGTGACCGACTTACGTGGGTGAGATGTATACGTATGAAATTGAAAGAGTGCATCCATCCAAGTATTTTTATTAATTCCCTTAATGCTTAAAGATAAAATAAAAATGAAAATCCTATCAATTAAAAATAAAAGACCAATGTTAAAATATTTTTGGATTTTTGATATAAAAGAAAATGAATGAATTATTAACTAAACCGCGATTTTCTGACATCCTAACTTTAACTTAAAATATAATTTAGAAACTTAAATCTGAATAATAACTTAATTATCTAAGCTAAATGAAACTGACAAAAGTAAAAAAAAAACAATATATTTTGAGATTTTTAATATATTGTTTTTACTACCTTAAATTATATCTAAAACTTAAGTAACTAAATAAAGTCATAGAACTAATTAGCTGATATAAATATAATTACTAAAACTTACTAATAAAACTTAATAACTTAAATCTAAATACTAACTTAAAAAAAAACTAAATTAATTTAAATTTAAATAAACTAAACCAACTGAACTAAAAAAAACTTAAGAAAAGAAAAGCTAACTGAGACAAATACCCAAAACTAAAACTAACTGAACTAATAAAAAGAGTTAACAAGCCAAGAAGCCCATGGGCGCAGGTTTTAAAGCAAAAAAAAAAAAAAAAAAACAACAACCAGAATGGGTCGGCTTCAACCCGGCCCGGTTTATAATCACAATGGGTTAGGAAACCCTAAAACCAGCCGCGGAGAAACAAGGTCAAGGGAGACGACCAATTCAACACAATCAAACTCAAAGCAACATTAGGAAAATTTCAAAAGAGAAAGCGGATCCTGACTGAGGATCGACAGTGCTCATCGTTTTAACAACATTTCCCTTCAACAGCAAAAAAAAATGACGAACAAGCACTACCTTCCCGGAAAACGAAGGTTTTCGAAGCGAGAAATCTGACTTCGCCCAAGTTCAGATTTTCTCAAATCTTCACAGCTTCGTCGTCGGTCCTCTTGTTCTCTCGTATTCGTCTTTTCTTTCAACACGGCGGCGACGTTTCTTCTCAGCCCGCGGCGGCTTCAGGCGAAGGCGGTGAGATGACAATGGTGTCGATGGTGGCGAGATTGGTTAACGAGGTGTGGTCTTCTGTTCGTGTTAGTTTGAGGAAGGTGATGGAGGGTGTTCGGTTTTTTTATGGGTTATGGTGGTCGGCGGTCGGTGGTCCGTTTGGCGGATGTTTTACGAGAAGGGAAAGGATGAAGGTTGTTAAGATTGAAGAAGGTTTGAAACGGGTGAGTTTATGGAAGGTTTCGGTTCGTCGGTGACGGTGGAGGTTCGTTAATGGAGGTGGTGAATAAGTTGAGTGGGGGTGGTTCATCAATGGCCGCCATTGTTCACTGTGTTTTGCTCCGATAACTGCTATGTTCTCAACTGGTAACGGGAATGGCGAGTTGTTGCTGCGATAATGTGTTTTGGAGTTTCCTGGAGTTGAAGTGAATTTTTTTCATAAACAACCTCCCCTTTTTTCATCGATGAAGCAGTCCTTTCTTATAGTGATAGAAAATTTTTCTTGAACTGAATTGCTAAACAAGTCAGAAACCTATTTTTGTTTGTATCTGATGTTCAATCCTTTTCCATTTCAGGTTTTTCTGGCTCATTGATAGTAGAGTCTAGCATATTTTGGTAATAAACAGACTACAGGTCTTGGTGGTTGACTCTAAAAGAGGCCACCTTCACGTTTGCTGCAACCTGCAATTCTGCTTCCGCAGCAGGCCTGAGCCTTGTTGCATATTAAGGAGGTATATTTTGACAGTTACTCTTGGGTGTCTGTTTTTTTTCCATTCTGAATCTGTGAAACCTTTCGCTTTCCTTTGCTATTGTGTAGTCTTGACTTGGTTCCCTCCCCTGTTTTTTCGATGTGGTCCCCTTTTGTATAGTTGTTGGCTGGGCCTTTTTTATGCAGTAACCAGTTTTCCTTTTGCTTTTTCTTCGCTGTGTATTTTGTTGTTTTTCGCTTTTCATGAAGAAATTTTCTTTATCTTTCCTCTGCAGGTTTATGTGTTGATGAGTCATTCTCAGGATGCAACAATGCTGCAAAAATTGTTTTGTTGGCTTGTGGTAGGCAGGCTGGTGGTATAGATAAAATGCCAAGTCTTCTTTGGGTTGACCGTGACAAACAAACAAACAACCAAGACCTCCTATTTTCTGCATTATTCTAGACTAAAAAGAAAACTATTACAACTACAGGTCTAATTGAAAATAAAGTGAATAAAAAAAAATTCAAAATAGAATTAAACTAATTTATATATTTACTAATTAAAAAAACATTAAATTTAAATGGATTAAACTTAATTTAGCATAAAGAAACAGTAAAGATAAAACTAAAAGAAATCCCTATATATATATAAAAAAATCAATTAAAAGGAAACTAGACCAAGTGGACTAATTGAAAAAATCTTAATAACATAAATAAATACAAAAATAAAAATAAACTAACTAAATATAATAAATAAAAAAAACTAATATTAAACTAAATTTGATGTTTAAATAATTTAGAATAACAAACAAACTCAATTTTTTTCAAAAAGAAACTTAAACTAATAAGTTGAATTTAACTATAAACTAAAAAAAAAATTTAGAATAGAGTATACTCTAATTAATTTAGATGAACTAATAGAAACCTAACTAACTAAATGAAACACGCATAAAATTAAAACTAGTATTGAAATTGAACCAATTAATTTTAAATAGTCTAATATGTAACTAAAGATTAAAGTATAAATGAAAACAAATAAATTATAAAGTGAGACAAAATAAACTATATAAAATTCTAAAATCGAAACAAAATTCTAAAATCTATATAAACAGACATTCTAGATTGAAAATGACGTAAACTCTAAAATGGAAGATGACATTGGAATGGTAAAATATATGGTTAATGATTAATGGACTAAAAATGCGAAAATGACCGATAATTTAATAGATCGATAAAAGATACGTCAGACGAATGAAAAAAATTAAAATTACTCAGTCAAAATTTAGGGTGTGACAGTTGCCCCTATTTAATCATTTTGAACCTGAATGTATGACTAACAAAGTTTTTGGACATTCGAGGTAGAAAAGGATTAAATATTAAAATACCTAAAATTTTGACCGAATACAGATGAAATGCAATGATATGCAATGCTACGAAAACAAGAGAGACTCTTTGTTTGCTGGGATATGATATGCGAGATGCAATGGCCTAACATGCTGATTTTTTAATGATGAACATGCTGGATATGGTATGATGCAGACAAATGTAACGGTGATTCACAGAAATACAAATGAGGGTGAAGACTCACTGGGGGTAACAGTACGCTGGGGATGACAAGACAAAAATGGGATGTATTCAAAGTGATAAATCAGCAGGTTCAAGTGTAACTGCTGGCACTAAGAATGACAAGACGGAAAACAAAACGCAAGATTAAAGACAGACTGTCGGGAAAGATGAGTTAGCAAGTTTAAAGTGATTGCTGGGGATCTCAATACAGCGATTCGGTGATTGAGAAAGATAGAAATGATCTCGACTCGGCAGCCAGGAGAACCAAATAGCAAACACTGACACAGCAGTCAGGAATAAACAAGCATTGACATGGTGATCGAGAAATAAAATAACAGACATCGACGCGGTGGTCAGGAAAATAAAAGACAGGTATCGACACGGTGGTCGGGAAATAAAATAACAGGCAACGACACGGTGGTCAGGAAAATAAAATTTCAGGTAAAGACGCAGTGGTCTGGAAAATAAAATTCAGGCAAAGACGCGGTGGTCAGGAAAGTAAAATTTCAGGTAAAGACGCAGTGGTCTGGAAATAAAATGACAGGCAAAGACGCGGTGGTCTGGAAAATAAAATTTCAGGTAGTGACACAGTGTTCTGGAAATAAAATGACAGGCAAAGACGCGGTGGTCTGGAAATAAAATGACAGGCAAAGACGCGGTGGTCTGGAAATAAAATTTCAGGTAGTGACACAGTGGTCTGGAAATAAAATGACAGGCAAAGACGCGGTGGTCTGGAAATAAAATGACAGGCAAAGACGCGGTGGTCTGGAAATAAAATGACAGGCAAAGACGCGGTGGTCTGGAAATAAAATAATAGGTAGTGACACGGTGGTCTGGAAAATAAAATTCAACACGGTGGTTGGAGAAATAAATAACTGTCATAGGTCTAAAATAGTAAATCAACAGGTTCAAGTGTAGCTGTTGAAACTAAGAATTGGAAAATGAAAATAGTATTCAGGTAGTGGCTCTGTGCATACACACTGACACTGGGAGTAGCATGCGAAACGTTTAAAGATAAATCAAATGGCTCTAAGCAACCAAGCTGGAAAATAAGAATAAATGTTGGGGTTTTCAGCGAGATAAACGACCAACCTCAGGAAATTCTTAAAACGAAGAACTTTTTAGAAGAACTTTTAGGAACTATCAGGGAAACACAGATGCATTTGAATTAGACAATTCTAAGTTTTAAGCAAACAGCTCAAAGGATTCATGCCAATGATAATTGGGCTTAAAAAGAAGTACTGGTTGTATTAAGGTACATCAAGAAGGGCCTCTGCAGGGGATATTGGTGTTTCTGGGAAAAACCTAGGTTAACCATAGTGCGGGGTACCAACAACAGTGGGCTTTAAAAAAATCAAAAGACAATAATCTGGATCTGGGGTTAGACAGGCGACAACTGGGGATAGACAAATGATTATGTCAAATGCATATGCGATGAACATAATGCGAATGACCATGATATGCAAATGCTGACTCTATGGAGAGACAGAGAGTTTTGATAAAGGGAGAAAAGTAGGATCTCAGCGCAAATACTCAGACGAGTAAAAGAAAGATGCTGGGAAAATGTCTTCAAACATGGAAATCGGTGCTTGGTCCAAGGATTCATCCAAGAGTGCTACCAGCTTATAATTCTCTGTGGGGATTTTTGTAATAATTGCATGGGAGTGTTGCTGCAAGCCAGGGGGCTTTTTTAGGAGACATAAAAATCTTTTAATTTTTCCAAAGTCAAAGAAATTTGAATGTTCCCAGTATGCTTTAAAAAAAACAGTTTAAAATTTTTCATTTTCAAAGTTAAATTGTAACTCAGTAAAGACATTTCGCATAACAAAGAAAATAAGAAGCTGAAAGACAGAGTTTAAAGAAAAAGGTTGTATTTCATTCAAGAATGGTAGCTTGCCAATAGCAAAAGCTCCATGGAAAATTACAATTTGAAAATGGCAATGGGGAAAGGTCTACATTGAATCCAACGACCACTATAATCCCTAATAACTAAAACCGCCCAACACCTTGCTTCTGACAAGAGTGAATGGATTGGTCTTCAAGTATTGATCTTCAATGATAAACACCATCTGATATAGTCAAATGCCTTTGTCCCTAACTTTTGCATGGACCGCCCTTTGGGGTTTTCAATCCACCGGGACGCTCTTTTTTGCCTAAGCCGCCCTTTCGGGTTTTCAACATAGCGAGCTCTATTTTTTTTCATTTTTATCCCTAACTTTTGCCTGGATCTCCTTCATAGGTTATGATCCACCGGGATACCCATTTTTGCATAGGTCGCCATTTCTGGTTTTCGACCTAGCGGGCTTTATTTAGGAATAATATTTTTTGACTGCATCAGAATTCACCGGGAGTTTCAGTTGTTCACCATCCATAGTTGTGAGGATTAGGGAACCTATGGAAAATGCCACCTTCACAACATATGGGCCTTCATAGTTAGGACTCCATTTCCCACGCATGTCTTTATGGACTGGCAAGATTTTCTTGAGTACAAGGTCTCCTTCTTTGAATTCTCGGAGATGAACTTTCTTGTCAAAAGCTCTCTTGATGCGCTTCTGGTATAACTGGCCATGGAACATGGCGGTCATTCTCTTCTCATCAATGAGGTTCAGTTGGTCATATCTTCTCTGGACCCACTCAGCTTCTTCCAGTTTGGTTTCCATCAAGATCCTCAAAGATGGTATCTCTATTTCGATAGGGAGAACTGCATCCATCCCATACACCAAAGAGAAAGGGGTTGCCTCTGATGAAGTGCGAACTGATGTTCTATATCCGTGTAAGGCATACGGTAACATCTCGTGCCAGTCTTTGTAAGTCTTCACCATCTTCTGCAAGATCTTTTTGATGTTCTTGTTTGCAGCTTCAACAGCTCCGTTCATCTTCGGACGATACGGAGAAGAGTTATGATGTTCAATTTTGAATGTATCACACAACTCCTTCATTGTCTTGTTGTTCAAATTAGTCCCATTATCTGTGATGATTCGGATTGGGATCCCATATCGACAGATAATTTGGTTCTTGATGAAACGGGCAACCACTTGCTTTGTCACGTTGGCATAGGAAGCTGCTTCTACCCATTTGGTAAAGTAATCGATTGCAACCAAGATAAACCGGTGACCGTTGGAAGCTTTAGGCTCAATTTCCCCTATCATGTCGATGCCCCACATCGAGAAAGGCCAAGGTGATGACAACACATTCAAAAGTGTGGGAGGTACGTGCACCTTGTCGGCATAAATCTGGCATTTATGACACTTCTTGGCGTATTTGAAACAATCTGATTCCATGGTCAACCAGAAATATCCAGCTCTCAAAATCTTCCTGGACATGGCATGTCCATTGGCATGTGTTCCAAATGATCCTTCATGGATTTCCCTACTTCACGCTTATCCACACACCTGAGCAGAACCATATCATGATTTCTCTTGTAAAGCACATTGTTGCTGAGGAAAAACTTGGACGCCAATCTTCTCAGAGTCTTCTTGTCCAGAGTTGTTGCATCAGCTGGGTACTCCTGATTTTGCAAGAAGTTCTTGATGTCATAGAACCATGGTTTCTCATCAGTTTCTTCCTCGACCAGTAGACAATAGGCTGGTGCAGTTTTTCGCTCGATTGTAATGAGTGGAGCTTCATTAAGAAATATGACTTGAAACATAGATGCCAACATAGCTAAAGCGTCTGCAATTTGATTCTCTTCCCTTGGAACATGATGGAAAGTGACTTCGTCAAAGTATTTAATTAACTCCACAATGTGGGCACGGTAAGGGATCAACTTCTCGTCACGGGTCTCCCATTCACCTTTAACTTGGTAGATTACTAAAGCTGAGTCTCCATATACTTCAAGGATATTTATTCTGGTATCAATTTCAGCTTCGATACCCAAAACACATGCTTCATACTCAGCGATGTTGTTTGTACATTCAAAGCATAATCTGGCCATGAAGGGGGTATATCCACCATCAGGATTCATCAAAACAGCTCCCACACCGTGCCCCATGTAATTAGAGGAACCATCAAACATCATCTTCCAACGAGAACCTGGCTCGGGACCTTCATCTGGACCTGGAACTTCACAGTCCTTTATCAACATAATGTCCTCGTCCGGGAAATCGAACTTCAGAGGTTCATAATCTTCGACAAGATGATAAGCAAGGTATTCAGACAAAACACTGCCTTTAATAGACTTCTGGGTTACATACTGGATGTCATATTCGGATAACAACATGTGCCAACGGGCGAGTCTTCCAGTCAAAGCAGGCTTCTCAAAGATGTACTTTATTGGATCCATTTTCGAGATCAACAAAGTAGTATGACAAATCATGTACTGCCTGAGACGTCTGGCCGCCCATGCCAAGGCACAACAAGTTTTCTCTAAAAGCGAATATCTGCTTTCACAGTCTGTGAACTTCTTGCTTAAGTAATAAATGGCGTGCTCCTTACGACCAGTTTTGTCTTGTTGGCCTAATACGCAACACATAGATCCCTCGAGCACAGTCAGATACATGAAAAGAGGCTTCCCTGGAGTAGGTGGGATTAGGATAGGAGGTTCCTGCAGGTAAACCTTGATCTTCTCAAAATCCAATTGACAATCAGGACTCCACTCAATTGCTTGATTCTTCCGGAGTAACTTGAATAAAGGCTCACAAGTAGCAGTCATGTTGGATATGAATCTGGAGATGTAGTTCAGTCTCCCAAGGAAACCTCTGACTTGCTTTTCTGTTTTTGGAGCTGGCATCTCTTGAATTGCTCTGACCTTGTCCGGATCTACTTCAATTCCTTGCTGACTAACAATAAAACCAAGTAGCTTTCCTGATCGGACACCAAAGGTACACTTAGCTGGATTCAAACGCAGTTGGAACTTTCTGAGACGCTCAAATAACTTCAGGAGATGATTCAAATGATCCTCCTCACTCTATGATTTGGCAATCATATCATCCACATAGACTTCTATCTCCTTATGCATCATATCATGGAAGAGGGTGACCATTGCCCTTTGATAAGTAGCTCCTGCATTTCTAAGACCGAATGGCATAACTTTGTAACAATACGTGCCCCGTGGTGTGATAAAAGTGGTCTTTTCCATATCATCAGGATCCATCTTGATCTGGTTATATCCTGAAAATCCGTCCATGAAGGAGAAAACAGCAAACTTAGCAGTGTTGTCAACCAATGTATCAATGTGCGGAAGAGGGAAATCGTCTTTGGGACTGGCTTTGTTCAAATCTCTATAGTCCATGCACATCCTAACCTTGCCATCCTTCTTGCGGACTGGCACGATGTTAGCTACCCACTCAGGGTACTTTGCAACTGCAAGGAACCCAGCATCAAACTGTCTTTTGACCTCTTCTCTAATCTTCAAAGCCATGTCTGGTCTTGTTCTTCGGAGCTTTTGCTTTACTGGAGGACAATCCGGTCGAAGCGGCAACTTATGAACAACTATGTCTGTGTCCAAACCGGGCATATCCTGGTACGACCATGCAAACAAATCCACATACTCTCTGAGAAGCTTGACCAATCTTTCTCTGACGTCTGCCCTAAGTGTTGTACCAATCTTGACTTCCTTTTTATCTTCCTCGGTGCCAAGGTTGATGGTCTCAACCTGCTCCTTATGGGGCTGAAGATTTGTGTGCTCATCCTCAACTAATCTTGCCAGTTCTTCGGGAATATCACAATCTTTTTCACTTTCATCTTCCGCTTGGTAGATGGGCGAATCGAAGTTAGGAGAGAATATAGAGTCAATGGATTCAACAGGGTTTTCATTTGTTCTGCATATGGGAATGATTTGCATTTATTAAAAGTGAAAATAGAGAGATGCAAGAAAATCTTTTTATTAGCTTTGAAAGATTGCCATTTTCTTTTAAAAGTGAAAAGCGAAAAACAGTAAATAAAAACAAAGTAAGAATTTAACAAAATGCCTTCATTGATTGATTAACTTGAAAAATGAGATGGGGCCCTACAAAATGATCCCATAGCCTTGGGCAGCGCTAGGGAACTTTGAAAACACTTAAAGAAAAACAATAAATTACTTTGACAATGGAAAAAATTCTGGGATCTCAACTGCCTCCCAATTGCCCAAAGCTGCTTCACACTGATAAACCAAATGATCCACATTTTCATCTTCTGCATCCCCATCAATTGCACTGATCTGGTAGCCGGCACTGGAAAACACCTCTTGAATGGTCTTTGGACGTCCTTTGACGGAGGTTGATGCTCCTTCCTTCACCTGAGTCGGTTTGTAACCCAACCCGTAACGATCTAGCTTCTGCTTGACTTCAATGACATCTCCCCAACCTTGGTAGCTTCCTTCTTCAATTGTGGAAATGGTACTCTTCAATGATGCAAAAGATGGAATACCTTTCCCCTTTGGTTCCTCTACTTCCATAAGGATGACATTGGCTATCTCTAGAGCTTGGAAAGCAGTTTCCAAAGCATCTTCATCAGCCTCAATGTAACTAAAGGAGGAAAGGTTGCTGACCATGAGATCTTCTTCACCGGACACAGTTACCAGCTTATTATCGACCACAAACTTCATCTTCTGGTGTAAGGTAGAAGTGACTGCCCCAGCAGCATGGATCCAAGGTCTTCCCAGCAAACAACTGTAATTTGGGTTAATGTCCATAACCTGGAAAGTGATCTTGAACACCTGTGGTCCAATCAAGATTGGAAAGTCGACTTCTCCAATAACAGTCCTCCTTGACCCATCAAAAGCTTTTACAATCAGTGCACTGGGCCTCATCTCTGCCCCTTGATAAGATAACTTGGCAAGTGTTCTTTTCGGCAAAACATTCAATGAAGATCCTGTATCCACAAGAACTCTTGCTAAAGTATCCTCCTGACATTTTACATATATGTGGAGAGCACGGTTATGGTCCAAGCCATCTTTTGGAAGATCCTCCATACTGAAGCTGAGATTGTTACATGCAGTGATATTGGCAATGACTCCATCAAACTGATTCACAGTTATATCATGCGTAACATGAGCTTGGGCTAGTAATTTCTGGAGAGCACCTCGATGGGCCGGTGAATGCATAAGAAGTGATAAGATAGATATTTTGGAAGGTGTTTGATGTAGCTGATCGATAACCTTGTAATCACTCTTCTTAATGATTCTGAGAAACTCTGCATCCTCTTCTTCCAAGACCACCCCTTTATCCTGGTTGACAACAGCTGGGATGACTTCTTTAGGTGGAACTGTATTGGCTTGCTGAGTATAAACACGACCACTGCGAGTTAAACGACTTGCACCTGCTATGTCAGCACTTGCCACTTTTGAACTAGCTTGCTGACTATCTTGTTCAAACTTCTGATGAAACCTCCATGTACCATAATTCCATGGAACTGCTTTAGTGTCTTCACAAAGGAAATGGTTACTCCTTTGCTCAAACCTTGGCTCAGGTATATTGAAAATGGGCACCACAGGTTCTGGCATATTAAAGATGGGTTGAACCCTTGAGGACCCAGACAGGTTGAACATTGGAACCAAGGTAGGATCAGATTCAGGCAAGTTGAAAATGGGTTCAATCATTGCCACTTCATTCCTCTTCGCACGACCACTCACTTGTAAAACACCCAGATTAATCAAACTTCGAACATCTTTCGAGACCAATTCACATCCCTTTGGATTATTCGCACAAGCTTCACAATTCTTATGACAGTTCTTCAGCATACCCACTTCTACTAACTTCACATGGAAGTCTCTAAGCGGAGTTTTAATCTCTGTGGCGTTGAAAATCAAATCTTCGCCAGACTCGCCGACAATGGCATTTATGGACCCATGCTTACGTAAAGGATTATTTTTAACATTCGGACCAGTATCTCCAAATGAAAAAATTTTCTTATCCATTAGATCCTTCACAGCATACCTCAAAGCAATACAATTTTCCAAATCATGCCCCGGAGCACCTTCATGGAACAAACAGTGGGCATTTGAGTTGTAACCTGGTGGAAGTGGATCTGGTGGAGGACCCAAAGGCCTTGGAGTGACCAAGCCTTTCTTCAGTAGTGAGGGATACAATTCAGTATAGGTCATAGGGATCCGAGGATGGGGAGGCCTTCCTCCTGGTCTTCTATTCTGAAAGTTGGAATTCGGATGAGGAGCTGGAATCCTCTGCTGGTAGGCTGAAGCATTGGGCGCTCGTTGATAGCCTGGATTGTTGAGCATTGATTGATAAGTTGGAATCACTGGAGCCGCTTGCTGATACATTGGTACTGCTTGAGTTGGTCGATATATCGGGACTTGTGGATTGTATGACGGTTGAACCGCCGCCACATAAGGATGTTGAACAAAATGCGGTGGGTAGACAAACCGGGGTTGAGCCACAGGTGGAGGCCTCTGCCAAAGCGGATTTCTCCTTTGACTCGCCATTATTGCGTTTGTCTCACCCTCTTTCTTCTTGTGGAAGTTACTGGTAAATTTCTTGACATTATTTCCACTACCATTGCTGGAACTGCCAGACGCACCACTCATCTTTCCACTTTTTAGCCCAAGTTCAACCTTAATCCCCACAGCTACAAGGTCAGAGAAGCTAGCCGTTACACTTCCCACCATTCTCTCGAAGAATTCTGGTCGCACCGTGTCAACAAACCAATCATCTAACTCCTTTTCAGACAACGGGGGATCTACCTGAGAAGCGGTCCCTCTCCACCGCTGAGCATATTCTTTAAATGATTCGGAATCCTTCTGTGACATACTCAATAGTTGCCTTCTATCGGGAGCAAGGTCCATATTGTATTTGTACTGCTGGATGAAAGCATCTGTCAAGTCTTGAAAACTGCGAATCTTCGACTGGTCTAGCGTTAGATACCACTTGGAGGAGATTCCCTTCAGACTGTCCTGGAAACAGTGGATCATTAATTTGTCATTATCCACCTGCGCAGCCATTCTTCGATAATACATCAAGAGGTGGTTCTTAGGACATGTCGCGCCCTCGTACATGTCAAAAGTGGGTATCTTGAACTTTGGAGGGATTACCAATCCAGACACCAGGCACATCTCTCTAGCAGCAGCCCCGAATATCTGGTCGCCTTCGATTGCTCTTAACCTTTTCTCAATGGTCTCAAAATTCTCTTGCATCTTCTCATGTTTCTCATTTCCATTCTCCGACATATCTGGCATGTCATACACCTGAGGGTCATTGAAGTATGGTTGGGCACGGGTGTGCACAATGTCTGGTGTAAAATTAGTAACCACATGGTTCTCTTCATTAGTCACAGGAATAGTCTGCTGAGCAGCAAATCCTTGAGGGGGAGGTACAAAACCTTGGGGAGTGAACGTAAAACCCTGAGAAGGAGGTGTAAAGCTTTGGGAAGCGAAACCTTGGGAAGGAGGGAAGAAACCCTGAGCAGTAAGTCCTTGAGAAGAAGGAATAAAACTTTGAGAAGCGAAACCTTGAGAAGGAGGGACAAAACCCTTAGCAGTAAGTCCTTGGGAAAGAGGAATAAAACTTTGAGAAGCGAAACCCTGAGGAGGAGGTACGAATCCATGAGGAAGCCCAAAAGGAGGCCAGGTCACAGGAGTAGTGACTGATGACGTAGGCTCAGTCGTTGCAGTGACAATCTCTGACACTACAGTCTGTTGGGTGTCTAATTTTGCTCGGATGACCTGCAACATTTCCATCATCTGACCCATATTTCCACGAAGATCAGAAAGCTCTTCATTCACTTTGTCCATTTCGGGATCCCTGTCAGCCATCTTCTTCTTGGCCTGGGCTCGGGTTGAATACTTGCGTGAGATCCTCAGTGTGACAACTGGAAAGGAGTTGACGAGGAATGATTTAAACAGTGTTCGTTTTAGAGAAAAAGTATTTGAATTTGGTTAAGATGTTTTAAACGAAAGGGAGAATGAACACATTGCGTGGGGCTAGCCCATGTTGCGGTCCAATCCAGAACGTGCGGAGTGCTAGACTCCGGAGTTCCGTCTTTCGATAATTAATTATAAAAATGATTTAAATTTGTTGGTATACGAATGATGATTGAACCATCACGTGGGGCTAGCCCATTTGCGGTTCAATCCAGAACGTGCGGAATGCTTGACTCCGGAGTTCTGTTTTCGTACATTATTTTGATTAAAGATTTGAATAAATGATATACGAAAGGTGATTGAACCCTCGCGTGGGGCTAGCCCAGTTGCGGTTCAATCCAGAACGTGCGTAATGCTAGACTCCGGAGTTCCTTTTTCGTAAATTAAATTTAAATAAATGAATAATTGATATACGAATGGTGATTGAACCCTCACGTGGGGCTAGCCCAGTTGCGGTTCAATCCAGAACGTGCGGAATGCTAGACTCCGGAGTTCGTTTTTCGTAAATTAAATTTAAATAAATGAATAATTGTTTTTAGACGTTTTTAGAACCGATGTGATTAACTAATAACGAAGGATTGAACGAACAAAACGCGTGGGGCTAGCCCAGTTGCCGTTCGTTCTAGAACGTGCAGAGTGCTAGACTCCGGAGCTCTATTCCTTGTTAAGTTATTTAAAATGCGCGTAAAGGTCGTGCAGACGGCGATCGTAGTGACCGACTTACGTGGGTGAGATGTATACGTATGAAATTGAAAGAGTGCATCCATCCAAGTATTTTTATTAATTCCCTTAATGCTTAAAGATAAAATAAAAATGAAAATCCTATCAATTAAAAATAAACGACCAATGTTAAAATATTTTTGGATTTTTGATATAAAAGAAAATGAATGAATTATTAACTAAACCACGATTTTCTGACATCCTAACTTTAACTTAAAATATAATTTAGAAACTTAAATCTGAATAATAACTTAATTATCTAAGCTAAACGAAACTGACAAATGTAAAAAAAAAACAATATATTTTGAGATTTTTAATATATTTTTTTTACTACCTTAAATTATATCTAAAACTTAAGTAACTAAATAAAGTCCTAGAACTAATTAGCTGATATAAATATAATTACTAAAACTTACTAATAAAACTTAATAACTTAAATCTAAATACTAACTTAAAAAAAAAACTAAATTAATTTAAATTTAAATAAACTAAACCAACTGAACTAAAAAAAACTTAAGAAAAGAAAAGCTAACTGAGACAAATACCCAAAACTAAAACTAACTGAACTAATAAAAAGAGTTAACAAGCCATGAAGCCCATGGGCGCAGGTTTTGAAGAAAAAAAAAAAAAACCCAGAATGGGTCGGCTTCAACCCGGCCCGGTTTATAATCACAATGGGTTAGGAAACCCTAAAACCAGCCGCGGAGAAACAAGGTCAAGGGAGACGACCAATTCAACACAATCAAACTCAAAGCAACATTAGGAAAATTTCAAAAGAGAAAGCGGATCCTGACTGAGGATCGACAGTGCTCATCGTTTTAACAACATTTCCCTTCAACAGCAAAAAAAATTGACGAACAAGCACTACCTTCCGCGGAAAACGAAGGTTTTCGAAGCGAGAAATCTGACTTCGCCCAAGTTCGGATTTTCTCAAATCTTCACAGCTTCGTCGTCGGTCCTCTTGTTCTCTCGTATTCGTCTTTTCTTTCAACACGGCGGCGACGTTTCTTCTCAGCCCGCGGCGGCTTCAGGCGAAGGCGGTGAGATGACAATGGTGTCGATGGTGGCGAGATTGGTTAACGAGGTGTGGTCTTCTGTTCGTGTTGGTTTGAGGATGTTTTACGAGAAGGGAAAGGATGAAGGTTGTTAAGATTGTTTTATGGGTTATGGTGGTCGGCGGGCGGTGGTCCGTTTGGCGGATGTTTTACGAGAAGGGAAAGGATGAAGGTTGTTAAGATTGAAGAAGGTTTGAAACGGGTGAGTTTATGGAAGGTTTCGGTTCGTCGGTGACGGTGGAGGTTCGTTAATGGAGGTGGTGAATAAGTTGAGTGGGGGTGGTTCATCAATGGCCGCCATTGTTCACTGTGTTTTGCTCCGATAACTGCTATGTTCTCAACTGGTAACGGGAATGGCGAGTTGTTGCTGCGATAATATGTTTTGGAGTTTCCTGGAGTTGAAGTGAATTTTTTTCATAAACAGCCTCCCCTTTTTTCATCGATGAAACAGTCCTTTCTTATAGTGATAGAACATTTTTCTTGAACTGAATTGCTAAACAAGTCAAAAACCTGTTTTTGTTTGTATCTGATGTTCAGTCCTTTTCCATTTCAGGTTTTTCTGGCTCATTGATAGCAGAGTCTAGCATATTTTGGTAATAAACAGACTACAGGTCTTGGTGGTTGACTCCAAAAGAGGCCACCTTCACGTTTGCTGCAACCTGCAATTCTGCTTCCGCAGCAGGCCTGAGCCTTGTTGCATATTAAGGAGGTATATTTTGACAGTTACTCTTGGGTGTCTGTTTTTTTCCATTCTGAATCTGTGAAACCTTTCGCTTTCCTTTGCTATTGTGTAGTCTTGACTTGGTTCCCTCCCCTGTTTTTTCGATGTGGTCCCCTTTTGTATAGTTGTTGGTTGGGCCTTTTTTATGCAGTAACCAGTTTTCCTTTTGTTTTTTCTTCGCTGTGTATTTTGTTGTTTTTCGCTTTTCATGAAGAAATTTTCTTTATCTTTCCTCTGCAGGTTTATGTGTTGATGAGTCATTCTCAGGATGCAACAATGCTACAAAAATTGTTTTGTTGGCTTGTGGTAGGCAGGCTGGTGGTATAGATAAAATGCCAAGTCTTATTTGGGTTGACCGTGACAAACAAACAAACAACCAAGACCTCCTATTTTCTGCATTATTCTAGACTAAAAAAAAAACTATTACAACTACAGGTCTAATTGAAAATAAAGTGAATAAAAAAAAATTCAAAACAGAATTAAACTAATTTATATATTTACTAATTAAAAAAACATTAAATTAAATGGATTAAACTTAATTTAGCATAAAGAAACAATAAAGATAAAACTAAAAGAAATCTCTCTCTCTCTCTCTCTCTCTCTCTCTATATATATATATATATATATATATATATATATATATATATATATATATATATATATATATATATATATATATATAATATCAATTAAAAGGAAACTAGACCAAGTGGACTAATTGAAAAAATCTTAATAACATAAATAAATACAAAAATAAAAAAAAAAACTAACTAAATATAATAAATAAAAAAAACTAATATTAAACTAAATTTGATGTTTAAATAATTTAGAATAACAAACAAACTCAATTTTTTTCAAAAAGAAACTTAAACTAATAAGTTGAATTTAACTATAAACTAAAAAAAATTTAGACTAGAGTATACTCTAATTAATTTAGATGAACTAATAGAAACCTAACTAACTAAATGAAACACGCATAAAATTAAAACTAGTATTGAAATTGAACCAATTAATTTTAAATAGTCTAATATGTAACTAAAGATAAAAGTATAAATGAAAACAAATAAATTATAAAGTGAGACAAAATAAACTATATAAAATTCTAAAATCGAAACAAAATTCTAAAATCTATATAAACAGACATTCTAGATTGAAAATGACGTAAACTCTAAAATGGAAGATGACATTGGAATGGTAAAATATATGGTTAATGATTAATGGACTAAAAATGCGAAAATGACCGATAATTTAATAGATCGATAAAAGATACGTCAGACGAATGAAAAAAAATTAAAATTACTCAGTCAAAATTTAGGGTGTGACAACATACAAGATGCATATGTGTGATCATACAAGAGAATGAATGCAAATGAAGCATGTAGGAAGCTTGTAAACACATGGATGTTTATGAAATGAAATGGATACAAAGCATAACAAATGTATGGATAAATGATCAAGCAATGTTCAAGAAATGTCTTAAGATGTCTAAGATGGCTTAAAAATTCTTGGAATGACATGGCAAGTTCAAATGTTCATGCAATGCAATGGAAGATGCAAGTAAAGATGCAAAATTAGGGTTACATGGTAACATGAGATGCAAATGACCAACACAGATGCATATGACATGATAAAAAAATGCAAATGAACTCAAACAAACCCTAATCCCATATCATATCACACCCCAAAGGAGAAGGTCTAACTCCTAACCTATTGAAAGTTATGATTTTTCTAAGTTTGCTAGGGTTTTTGGGTGCTTCAAAAGGAAAAATGCAAATCAAATTGAAAACTCAAGATAAATTCATGCCAAAAATATCCTAGATACTAAATGATATGTGTAAGACAATGCAAAAAGAACCATCTTCAAACCCTTCATGGTTAGGTAGAAAATATTTTTCAAAGGTTAGGGTTTAAAAATGTGTTTTTATGAACCCTAAATTCAAAGAAAATTGTTAAGTTATGATCAAAACCAAAATGAAATTTGTATGAAGGGTTTGAAAATGTTTATAAATGTGTTAAGATGCAACATGATTTTTTTGTGATTTTTAGAAACCTAAATGTTATTTTAATTAATTAATCTCCATTAATTAATTAAAATAAACATTTAAATATTTTAAAAATGCTTTTTAAATGCAAAAAATAAAATAAAAATTATTTTTGGATAAAGAAAAATATTTCAAGCTAAAATGCAGAAAATGAGATTTTTAAAATGATTTTTGATATTTTAAATAATTTAAACAAAAGAAATGCAATAAAATGAAATAAAAATAATTAAAATGGGAAGTATGCAAGATCAATGGTTGAGATTTAAACAAATTTGGAGGGAGTTGACTGGCGCGCGTTTGGAGGGCCTGGATGCAATCTGGAAATTTGAATTTTGTTAATCCTAATTAAATCTAATTAATGAAGATTAGGGCTAATCTGAGCAATCTGGGCCATCTATTCGAGCGCGGGAAACCTTATCCAAGGGTTATTATTCAAACTGGGTCTAAACACTCTGCTAACCTTAATTAACCCTAAACACATTCTGATGACCGAAACAGTGGTTCCGGTCATCTTCTCCGGTGAGACCAAAACTCAACTTCTTCCCTAGGCTAAATTAGAAGCTCTAAATCTCCAGATGCACTTTCCTAATCATTCTAAACAAGATTCAATCATCAAACAACATTTATCATGCATCAAACACTAGATTCGAATCAAAACATAAAAAACTGCAAAAGTTTTAGAAGCACGATACAGGCTTAATACTCAACCATTTTCAAAAATAAAAGGTGCAGTGTGATCAGTGAAGCATGAAGAACATTTCTATAACCTAAAAAGAGATTTCTGGAAAATTTGTTCCTAATGATACCTGAGATGGAGCTTTCTCAATCTGAGCTATCTGGGCCTCTCCTTGGTGCCAATCAACTCCAATGGACCTCCTGAAGATGCTTTGATGCTTGGAATGAGTTTATTTGACCTCTTTCTGAAGTTCAGTTTTGAGAGGTGAGAAATCGTGTTTTTGGTTTGGGAGCTTTCAGGCCATTTTAATGGTTGGGATTTGTTCTATGAGTGATGCTGAGTTGAATGGTGAAAAAAGTTTGAAGTTTTGATAGCTGGTTTATGAGTTTCGAAGAAGGGAAGTTTTTTTTTGGTTTTTGTGAAATCTGGTGTATGTGAGCTTGCAGGCTTGTGTGTTGTGTGAAATGAGTCCCTTGAGGCATGAATGTGAAGCTGTGATAGGTCAGAGGAGTTGTTGTGGCATATGCTGATTGGTATGGGTGATTTTGCAAAACGTCAAGCTTGGTTGTACTTGAGGTATGGGCACGGGTCAGGGCTGGATTTGGGCATGGCTGGGCTCAGCTGAGATCAAGGAAAGCTTATGGATCAGATTTGATGAGCTGGAACACATGGAACTAGGGTTTGTATGAGTTTTGCATATTTTCCCTCTTTGACATTTCTTGTGATTCAAGGCATGAAACCTTCCAATTCTTGGGCCAATTCTGATGCTTTGAAGTTGCTTGATCATGTTATGAAGTATTTGGGCACATTTGAAGTCATTAGAAGCCTTGGCAAGTGGTTTTGCAAATAATCCTCTTTGGTGCATTCTTGAAAATTATAGGATTTTTGCCAACTTTGGAGGATCATAACTTGAGTTCCATAATGAATTAGAACATGTTCTTGTACTTTTTGAAAAGGGAAAGACCTAATCTACAACTTTCATGACCAAGAATTTTTCATTTGAAGCATTTTTGGTTAAGAAAGAGGAGGTTGAAAAACTTTCCCAAAATGGAAAGTTTCCATTACAAGTCATTTCCATTTTTTGCAACTTTTTAAATGGCTCAAAATTCTTCAATCTTGTGAATTTCCAACCTCTTCTAAGACCAAATAAAGATCATAGAACTTCAATTTGATGAAAATACCCCTTTGGTTCCATTGTTGGGGGCCTCACATGCCCTGATTTTGACTTAACTTGCTCAAGAAGTTACCCAGTGAATATATGACTTCCATAATGAATTTCTTCATCAAACTTGGTACACATGATCCTTATAACATCTTAAGAACATTAGAAACAAGAATGGCCCAAAAATTTGGAGTTGAGGCCTCTGAAACCAAAACCCTAATTTGGTCATCTGTGTAGTGAAAACCCTAGCTCTGCTTCCATGCCTTGCCAGTTCTTGTGATCTCTTGACTTCAATGAACTTTGAGAGGTATAATATGATGATAGAACACACATGGACCCTCTTGGAATACTTTTAGGCCTTTGGGATGGCTCATATGGAATCTTGGATTGCTCAGATCACAAACCCTGAATGCAGATGAACTTGAACTATGCAGATGAAACTAAGATGCAACATCAGGTGGTATGCTTATGCTTATGCAAAAATGAAAGAACACAAGCCATGGTGTGAAATTAGTGAGGGAAAATTTGGGGTGTTTACAGCTGCCCCTATTCAAACATGAGTTAGCTGTGTAGGGTGTAAGCGCCTGGCTTACCAGACAAACAAGGTAACTTGTGGTTGAATACCAAAGACAGTCCAAAATTTGCACTCACTGGGGAGAAGAAGAAAAGGGATATAAATTGCAAAAGGTAGTATTGCATGATTACTAAATCAAGGCGATGTACGAAGACCATCAGGCAGAGGACGACTGTTGGGGATAAATTGGTGAGTAAAGCAATGACGGGGACGGCCGACAAGCTGGGGAAATAAAAAGATCACAACGGGGACATCCATCGAGTGAAGAAACAAGATTCTCTAAGGATTAAAGTAAAGGCAATGATGGGGACGGCTATCAGGTTTGAAAAGTAAAGTAAACAATGATGGGCACGACCATCGGGTTAAAGAATAAATGAAATAATGGTGAGGGACGGTCATCAAAGGTGAAGAACGATCACCTAGCAGGGGACGACTACTCTTTATCACGACATAGGACGAATGTCGGATAGAAAAGGTCGACGATGGGGATGGCCATCGGACAAAATGATGAAGGACGATCATCAAGAGGTGAAGGACAATCACCTAGCAGGGTACGGCTGCTCTCGGGGTTTATCACGACATAGGATGAATGTCGGATAACAAGATCAACGATGGGGACGACCATCAGATAAAATGATGAAGGACGATCATCAAGAGGTGAAGGACGATCACCTAGCAGGGGACGAATGCTCTTTATCACGACATAGGACGAATGTCGGATAGAAAAAGGTTCCACCAATGGGGACTCCACTAGGGAAAGGATGAGTGACGGTCATCCAAAGGTGAAAGACAATCACCTGGCAGGGTTCGGATGCCGAAAGTATCACGACATAGGACGAATGACGGATAGAAAAAGGTTCCACCAATGGGGACTCCGCTGGGGAAAGGATGATGGACGGTCATCCAAAGGTGAAGGACGATCACCTGGCAGGGTACGGCTGCCGAAAGTATCACGATATAGGACGGATGCCGGATAGAGGAAAAGTTGCTTTGTTGGTGACTTGCTGAGGAATGGTAAACACGGATGAGTGCTTACGCTTAAGAATAGAAGGTATAAGTGTTTGACGCTGTGTATAGATTAAAGATGCGGACGAGCATCCTTAAGACCATGATACGGACGAGTATCAGTAGAAACAAACGCTGACGCGTGTTCAGAGATGATGGTACGGACGAGTACCAACTGGTTAACAAAGAACACATATGAGTGTTGAATCTATTTGAGGAGTGATATATATACAAGATACAGACGAGTATCATACACTTTTGTATGAGTGTAAGTGAGTATTAGTTTTATTGGCGAAGCAAGACACAAACGAGTGTTCAACTTGCTGGGGAATGTATGACACGGACGAGTGACAAAAGAGAACTATGTATATGTTATGAACGAATGTTTGTATGCGAGAGTGTAAAAGGTGTTCTGGCGACCTGTGGGGATAGAATGACACGGACGGGTGTCGAAAGGAGTATGTTATGAATAAGTACTTTGTTTGCAACAAGTGTTTTGGCAACCGTGTTAGGGAAAGGTGACACGGACGAGTGTCAAAAGAGTATGTATAGATATCTGTATTTGTGAATGCAAAGGGGACGCTTTGGCTTTATATCTGCGGGGAATAATACGACATGGACGAGTGTCAAAAATGGTATACATGAACAGGTATTCGTGTTGGAGAGTGCAAAGGGGACGCTTTGGCTTTTATCTGCAGGGGATGTGGGTTTTTTATATTCATTGCTGATGAAATACTGATGGTAATTGCAGATGACTGGCTCGAACCTGGCTTGTGATCATGCAAATGTTTGATTTTTGCCGTAATGCTCCGTATTAGACGGAATGCTACGCTTATTTTGTGAATATGATGTGAATGCTATGATTATGCAAAAGAGAAAACCGATTCGGGATTCGGATCTTGTAGAAGATCTCTGGCTGATATGCTTGGAGGAATATCCCAACTGGAGAAGAAATCATTGGTAGATCTGGAGATATAGCTCTGCTTGGGGAAATAGATCAAGGGTTGATCTACCCTGTAAGGAGAACTCAGTTGGGGGAGAAGGAAACTTTCGTCACCTTGTTGTGTAAGAGTTTCAGGCATTGCTGTTCTGGGGGGAGGATGGAAACTCTGTGGGGAACTTGGCTGGGGAAAAGAATTCCAGATACTGCTTGGGAAGGAGGTATGTTGGGGAAGTGTGCTTGGCATGCCCCATGCTGCGTATTGGATACCTGCAATCTGTTAAGACAAGAGAAACACACAATTATCCCGAGGTATCCCTTACCGGATTCCGTCATAGGAATTAGATATTCCTGAAAGTAAATATATCTCCCGCAAGAATTTATTAAAAATGGCTCATTTGTTTTTATGCAAGTACTATATCATGAGTATTGGACATCTTGCAAACGAAACAAAATGTACGAACAGAGATGTGACTGGAAATTCTGATTTTATTAATTTGGGTGCCCTGAATTGGCAAATACAGTCAAAGAAACAAATCCCCTGGAATGAGGAGATTGTTAAAAATTGAAAAAGTAAAAGTGTTGGCAATATTGACGACGCTCCGGTGAGCTTCCTTTGCTATGACCTGTATGACCTTGACGTTCTTCTGATCTTGCTTTCTGAAGAAAGTTGATTCTGACTGATGCTTTATCCTTTCAAAGCTTGCCGTGTTGTGAACGATACAGACGAATTCAGAATGCAGTTGTTCGCTAATTCTATGATTTTGCGTGGATCACCCTTTCGGCTTTTCAATCCACCGGGATACCCATTTTTGCCTGAGCTGTCCAATGCGGCTTTTCAACTCAGCGGGTGTACATTTTTTTATTTATTTTTCCCTTATTTTTTCCCGAGTCTTTTATTTTGTTTTTGACTCGCCAGGATGCCCTATTCTTTCCTGGACTTACATTCTGTTTTTATGTCCAACGGGTCATTTTATGCGAAGTATTTTTTAACAGCATCTGAATTCACAGGGGATAAGAAATCATCACCATCCATAGTAGAGAGCATCAGTGATCCACCAGAGAAAACCTCTTTTACTATGAATGGACCATCGTAGTTTGGAGTCCACTTTCCCCTGTTGTCTGTATGAGGAGGAAGAAGTCTATTCAGCACCAGATCTCCCACTTGGTATTCCCGAAGCCTGACTTTCTGATCGAAGGCTTTCTTCATCCTTTTCTGATATAACTGCCCATGACAGATAGCAGCTAATCTCTTCTCTTCGATCAGATTCAGTTGATTGTGCCGAGATCAGGCCCATTCTGCTTCATTCAGCTTTACATCCATCAGTACCCGTAAGAAGGGTATCTTTACTTCAACAGGTAGGACTGCCTCCATACCATACACAAGCCGATACGGTGTTGCCCCAGTGGAAGTTCTGATTGAGGTTCGGTACCCATGCAAGGAAAATGGTAGCGTTTCCTGCCAGTCTTTGTAAGTAACCACCATCTTCTACACAATCTTCTTAATGTTTTTGTTAGCTGCCTCAACAGCGCCATTCATATTTGGCCTGTAAGGAGAAGAGTTGTGATGTTGAATTTTGAAGTCCCGACACAGTTCTGCCATCATTTTGTTGTTCAAATTGGAACCATTATCAGTAATGATTCGCTCGGGTACTCCATGTCGATAGATGATGTCTCTTTTCAGGAATCTGGCTACCACTTGTCTGGTGACGTTTGCATACGAAGCTGCTTCAACCCATTTAGTGAAGTAATCAATGGCTACCAGGATGAATCTGTGGCCATTTGAAGCGGTCGGTTCGATCTTTCCAATCATGTCAATACCCCACATGGCAAAGGTCCAAGGTGAAGACATCACATTCATAGGATTTGGAGGCACATGCACTTTGTCTGCATAGATCTGGCATTTGTGGCATTTTCTGGCATAGGCACAACAGTCTGCATCCATTGTGATCCAGTAGTAACCTGATCTTAATAATTTCTTAGCCATTGCATGTCCTCCAGCATGGGTACCGAAAGATCCTTCATGCACCTCGTGCATCAGCAAGTCTGCTTCTTTCTTATCAACACATCTGAGCAAAACCATGTCAAAGTTTCGCTTGTATAATGAACCGTCAGCATTAAGGAAGAAACTACCAGCCAACCTTCTTAATGTCTTCTTATCATTGGATGATGCCCCAGGTGGATATGTTTTTATCCTTCAAGAAGAATTTGATGTCATGGAACCACGACTTGTCATCTTTAGCAATGTCCACGGAGAATACCTATGTTGGTCGGTCTAGTCTGGATACCGAAATCCGAGGCACATAATTTGCAGTTTGAACCTTGATCATGGAGGAAATGGTAGCCAAAGCATCTGTGAACTGATTTTTGTCTCGAGGGATGTACTAAAGCTTGACTGTTGTGAAGAAAGTCAATAATTTCCTCGTGTAGTCACGGTATAGAATTAGATGCTCTTGGTGAGTGTACCATTTGCCGTTGGTTTGATTGTTTACCAAAGCTGAATCTCCGAAAACATTCAAAGTCTTGATCCTGAGGTCAATGGCTTCCTCAAGACCCTTGATACAGGCTTCATATTCAGCTTCGTTGTTAGTGCAGGCGAAGGTGAGTTTTGCCGAGAAAGGCATATGAACTCCTTTAGGTGTAATGAGCACTGTACCAACTCCACGACCATTCATATTGACAACCCCATCAAACATCATTGTCCATTCTTCTTCTGGATCAGGACCTTCAGTGTGAACTGGCTCTTCATGATCTTTTGCTTTTAAGTACACGATGTCTTCATCAGGGAAATCAAATCTCATGGGCTGATAATCATCAATGGGTTGCTCAGCTAGATAGTCAGACAGTACACTGCCTTTGATGGCCTTTTGAGATGTGTACTGAATGTCATACTCTGTTAGAATCATTTGCCATCTTGCAACCCTTCCGGTAAGCGCTGGATTCTCAAATATGTACTTGACGGGGTCCATCTTTGAGATCAACAAAGTAGTGTAAGTCAGCATATACTGCCTTAGTCGGCGAGCAGCCCACGCTAAAGCACAACAAAGTTTTCTCGAGCGGTGAATATCGTTGTTCACAATCGGTAAACTTTTTGCTTAGGTAGTATATTGCATACTCTTTTCGACCAGACTCGTCATGCTGGCCCAACACACACCCCATTGATCCTTCTAATACTGTCAGGTACATTATTAGAGGTCTTCCTTCAATCGGAGGCATAAGAATTGGAGGTTCTTGTAAGTATTCCTTGATTTTGTCAAAATCCTTCTGACAATCTTCGTTCCACCTGACCATTTGTTCCTTTCTTAACAATTTGAAGAAGGGCTCACAGGTTGCAGTGAGGTGAGATATGAACCTTGATATGTAGTTCAATCTACCTAGGAACCCCTGAACTTCTTTTTCGGTCCTAGGTGCAGGCATCTCCTGAATGGCTTCGACTTTGTCAGGATCAACTTCAATTCCTTTTTCACTTACAATGAATCCCAGCAGTTTACCGGACCGTACCTCGAATCTGCATTTGTTGGGGTTTAACTTCAGTTGGTACTTTCTCAGATGCTTGAACAACTTCAATAGATTCACCAGATGATCTTCTTCAGTAAGGGACTTGGCAATCATGTCATCCACGTAGCATTCAATTTCTTTGTAGATCATGTCATGGAATAACGTTACCATAGCCCGTTGATAAGTCGCACCGGCATTCTTCAGTCCAAAAGGCATTACCTTGTAACAAAAAGTGCCCCAAGGTGTAATGAAGGTTTTTTTCTCCATGTCTTCAGGTGACATCCTGATCTGATTATACCCAGAAAAGCCATCCATAAAAGAAAATACCGAGAACTGAGCTGTGTTGTCGACCAATACATCAATGTGAGGTAATGGGAAATCATCCTTCGGGCTAGCTCTGTTCAGATCCCAGTAATCCACACACATTCGTACTTTGCCATCCTTCTTAGGCACTGGTACAATATTAGCGACCCATGGTGGATAACTAGTCACAGCAAGGAAATCGGCGTCCCACTGTTTTTGTACCTCTTCCTTGATCTTCATGGCCATATCTGGACAAGTACGACGTAGCTTTTGCTTCACTGGAGGGAAATCTTCTTTTAATGGCAGCTTGTGTATAACAATATCCGTATCTAGACCTGGCATGTCTTGATAGGACCAAGCAAAGACGTCGACGTATTCTCAAAGCATGTCAATAAGTTGTTCTTTTACTGAAGCCTGCAGACTGGCCCCAATCTTCACTTCTTTCAAATCCTCTTCGGTACCAAGATTAACTATTTCAACCTCCTCCTGATGAGGAGTAATCACTTTCTCTTCATGTCTCAACAACCTGGCTAACTCTTCAGGTAACTCATAGTCTTCTTCAACCCCTTCATCAACTTGATTAATTGGATTGTTGAAGTCATACAAGGTCATAGCAGTGTTGTCGTCATTGCAATCTGGAGGATAGTCTCTGCAAGGGTTAAGATTTGTTCGTTTTAGTGATCAATTTTAATCTTGTTTAGAAAAAGTGAAAAATGAAGTTATTTATTTTGAAAACATTGCAATTTTATTGTTTTGTACAAAAGTGAAAAATGAAAAGACAGTGAGCAAAAAAAATACTTGTTTGCAAAAGATGTCTGATATTCATTGATAATTCATTTGCACAAAATTACAATATGACCCTATTACAAAATGAGTCCTGACACCTTGGGCAAGATGCATGACTTGATTCATGCTAAAAAGACAGGAAATAATAATTACTCTGCAGGAGTAACCCATATAATTTCCTGGGAAGACCAGTTAAGGACTTGGTTCCCTGGGATCCTTGGACGTATCCAGCTCTCCAGGTTGCGGTCGCTTTCCGCCTCGTTTTCCAGGTTGTTAACAACATCTGAGATGAGCATCCCCCCACTGATGAACTTGGGCTCTTTAGCAGCCTCGGATTGATCTTGTCGGAATGGTTTGTAACCCAAACCTAATTTGTCCTCCTTCTTCTCCACCGACAGCAACTTGCCCCAGCCCTGTGCATTTCCATCTTACACAACCTTCCAGGCTTGCTGATAGGAGACAATTGAAGTACCCATCCTATCCTCCTGGGATGCAGCAAATACTTCAGTCGTCGCCTCATTGATGTTCAAGGCCTTGAACCCTTGGCTCATAGTTTCATGGATTTCACCATCCATCTCAATGTATTTGTATGTAGCCAGATGGCTAACAAATATGTCCTATTCACTACAAATGATGATAATTTGTCCTTCCCACTCATATTTCAATTTCTGGTGAAGGGTCGACGTAACTGCGCCAGCGGCATGAACCCATGGTCGGCCCCGCAAACAGCTGTAGGCCGGCTGAATGTCCATCACATAGAAAGTAGTCTAAAAGACCTTGGCAAGTGGTTTTGCAAAGAATCCTCTTTGGTGCATTCTTGAAAATTATAGGATTTTTGCCAACTTTGAAGGATCATAAATTGAGTTCCATAATGAATTAGAACCTGTTCTTGTAATGTTTGAAAAGGGAAAGACCTAATCTACAACTTTCATGACCAAGAATTTTTCATTTGAAGCATTTTTGGTTAAGAAAGAGGAGGTTGAAAAACTTTCCCAAAATGGAAAGTTTCCATTACAAGTCATTTCCATTACAAGTCATTTCCATTTTGGCAACTTTTCAAATGGCTCAAAATTCTTCAATCTTGTGAACTTCCAACCTCTTCTAAGACCAAATAAAGATCATAGACCTTCAATTTGATGAAAATACCCCTTTGGTTCCATTGTTGGGGGCCTCAGATGCCCTGATTTTGACTTAACTTGATCAAGAAGTTACCCAGTGAATAAATGACTTCCATAATGAATTTCTTCATCAAACTTGGTACAAATGATCCTTATAACATCTTAAGAACATTAGAAACAAGAATGGCCCAAAAATTTGGATTTGAGGCCTCTGAAACCAAAACCCTAATTTTGGTCATCTGTGTAGTGAAAACCCTGGCTCTGCTTCCATGCCTTGCCAGTTCTTGTGATCTCTTGACTTCCATGAACTTTGAGAGGCACAATATGATGATAGAACACACATGGACCCTCTTGGAATACTTTGAGGCCTTTGGGATGACTCAGATGGAATCTTGGATTGCTCAGATCACAAACCCTGAATGCAGATGAACTTGAACTATGCAGATGAACTTGAACTATGCAGATGAAACTAAAATGCAACATGAGGTGGTATGCTTATGCTTATGCAAAAATGAAAGATCACAAGCCATGGTGTGAAATTAGTGAGGGCAAATTTGGGGTGTTTACACCCGTCCGTGTCATCCTATCCCCACAGAAAGCCAAAGCATCTCCTTTGCACTCCCAAAGCAGATGCCTATTTATATAGCTCTTATTTGACGCTCGTCCGTATCATGCATTCCCCAGCAAATCAAACACTCGCCCGTGTCTTACTCATACTTCACCAACAAACCGATACTCACTCATACTTATACAGAAGTCTCTGATACTCGTCTGTATCTTATTTATATCACTCATCATCAGATTCTACACTCGTCCGTGTTCTTTGTTAACCGGTTGGTACTCGTCTGTATCATCATCTTTGAAAATGTGCCAACGTTTGTTTCTACCGATAATCGTCCATATCATGGTCCTAAGGATGCTCGCCCGCATCTTTAATCTATACACATCGTCAAACACTCATACCTTTTATTCTTAAGCGTAAGCACTCGTCCGTGTTTACCGTTCCCCAGTAAGTCACCAATTAAACAACTTCCTCCTATCCGACATTCGTCCTATGTCGTGATATTTTCGGCAGCCGTCCCCTGCCAGGTGATCGTCCTTCACCTTTGGATGACCGTCCCTCATCCCTTTCCCTAGTGGAATCTCCATTAGTGGAACCTTTTTCTATCCGACATTCGTCCTATGTCATGATAAAGAGCAGCCGTCCCCTACTAGGTGATCGTCCTTCACCTTTTGATGACCGTCCCTCATCATTTCATCCGATGGTCATCCCCACCGTTGATCTTGTTATCCGACATTTGTCCTATGTCGTGATAAAACCCCGAGAGCAGTCGTACCCTACTAGGTGATCGTCCTTCACCTCTTGATGATCGTCCTTCATCATTTTTATCCGATGGTTGTTTCCATCGTCGACCTTTTCTATCCGACATTCGTCCTATGTCGTGATAAAGAGAAGTCGTCCCCTGCTAGGTGATCGTCCTTCACCTTTGATGACTGTCCCTCATCATTTCATCTGATGGTCGTCCCCACCGTTTATCTTGTTATCCTACATTCGTCCTATGTCGTGATAAAACCCCGAGAGCAGCCGTACCCTGCTAGGTGATCGTCCTTCACCTCTTGATGATCGTCCTTCATCATTTTTATCCGATGGCCGTTCCCATCGTCGTCCTTTTCTATCTGACATTCATCTTATGTCGTGATAAAGAGCAGTCGTCCCCTACTAGGTGATCGTCCTTCACCTTTGATGACCGTCCCTCATCACTTATTTCATTTATTCTTTAAACCGATGGTCGTCCCCGTCATTGTTTATTTCACTTTCCAAGCCTGATGGTCGTCCCCATCATTGCTTTTCTCATTACTTTAATCCCCAGAGAATCCTGTTTCTTTACCCGATGGCCGTCCCCATCGTGATCTCTTTATTTCCCCAGCTAGTCGGCCGTTCCCGTCATTGCTTTACTTACCACTTTATCCCCAGCAGTCGTCGTCTGCTCAATGGTCGTCCTCCATCGTCTTCATTTGAACATCATACTAGCTTTTGCAATTTATATCCCTTTTCTTCTTCTATCCAGCGAGTGCAAATTTTGGACTGTCTTTGGTATTCAACCACAAGTTATCTTGTTTGTCTGATAAGTCAGGCGCTTACATCCTGCACAGCTAACTTATGTTTAAATGCGGGCAGCTGTAAACACCCCAAATTTGCCCTCACTCTTTATCACACCATGGCTTGTGATCTTTCATTTTTGCATAAGCATAAGAATTACATCTCATATAACATATTTGCTTCACTGCATAAGTTCAAGTTCATCTGCATCTAGGGTTTGTGATTTAAGCAATCCAAGAATCTATCTGAGCCATCCCAAAGGCCTCAAAGCTTTCCAAGAGGGTCCGTGTGTCTGTCTTGCATCCCGATACAAGCGCGAACGGTCGGCGAAAGGAGAAATGTCTACGCTCAAGTGTATGACTCGTCTGGCTCGGGTGCTAACTGTCTTGCATTAGACGGAAGAAGCAAGTTCTCGTTTGTGAATGAGTGTGATGAGAAAAGAATCCCGAAGGAGACGATTATTGTTTGTTTTTGTGTTTTCAGTTTTGTTATTGTTTTTGGTGTTTTGCATAAGTTAATGAGCTTAAGCCTAAATCAATGGGCTTGTAAACTCATTATATCCTCCATGATTAGGGATAGTGGGAATACTTAAGTATGAGATAAGCATCTCAACTTAATTGCCATGATGATGTAGGATTAAGATCCTTAACCTACTTGTGATTATTTAGATGTTTTTGAGGTTTTGTTTAGTGTTAAGTAATGAGTTTAATCTCTAATCACAAATTAGTGGGCTCATTACACCATCCTAATAGAAGGATAATAGATGAGAACACTTAAGCTGAGGAAGATACCTCAACTTAATCCATGGTTAGGGATTAAATTCATTATATAACAAGCCTTTATGAAATGAATTTTAATTAAAGGATGAGATTAAGAAGTGGATTTTAAGTTTTTAAGACAACTTGAGGAAGACTTGTCCATTAAACACTAGGGTTAGTCCTTCTTAACCATAAAGGAAGAATTAGAACCCTAATGTAAGGCCAAAGTTACAAGATAAAGTCTTTGTGATTATTAAGATGATTTGATTAAGAGGTTTAAGCAAATTAAAGGTTTAACACTAAGGATTAAAGTTATACACTCCATCCTAATAGAAGGATACATGCATAACCCTAATTCCAAAGTCCTAAAACTTTAAGAGTTTAGTCTCTGATTATTGAGATGAGAAGAGAGACTCAAGGAGACTCAAAGGTAAAAAGCTAAGGAGGACTAATCAAAACCCTAATTATTATCATGCTTGGATATCCTATGGTTTGTAAGGCTTGAGAAAGATCTTCAAGGAAGCCACCAATGGAAGAAGCAGATGAATGGAGGAAGAAGCAGATGAATAAGTTACTTACTTCATTGAAGAAGATAAGTAACTTAAAGAAATAAAGTGAGAGAGATGGAATACAAGTGAACAAGTTCACTTAAAAGACAAGTAAAATGCATATGAAAGAGATGAAAAGAAGTGAGAGGTGAAGGCAAATTCACCTCCCAAAATGACTTACCACCTGAAAGTGTTAGCATGAATGCATAAAGTATAAAGCATGAAGAAATGAAATGAAATGAGATGATATGAGATGAATTGACCAAAGTCATAAGTGTTTATGCAATGTAAATAATATGTGAGATGATGCAAAGGCATACAAAATACATAGTATGATCATACAAAGATGAGATGCAAATGGAAGCATGCTTTGAAGTTTAAAAACACATGAAAGTTAATGAAATGAAATGAATGAAAAACATGGAAAATGAATAAAGAAATGATAAAGCATGGTTCTAACATGTCCTAAAATGTCTAAGATGACATATGAATGCAAGGAATGTCATGGCAAGTTCATGTATTGATGCATATGCAAGGTGAATGCAAATGAACACATAAAATTAGGGTTTTATGGACAAGCAAAATGCAAATGAACAAAACAGAAGCATATGACATGATAAAAAATTGCAATCAAGCTCAAACAAACCCTAATCCCATACTAGGTCACACCCCAAAGGAGGAGGCCAGAAGCCTAACCAATCAAAAGTTATGAATTTCCTAAGTTTTCTAGGGATTTTGGGTGGTTCAAAAGGAAAAATGCAAATCAATTTGAATATGCAAGATAAATTTATGAGATAAATGACATATAAACTACATGCAATATGTAACACAATGCAAAAATAATCATCTTCAAAATCTTCTTGGTTAGGCTGAAATGATTTTTTAAAGTTAGGGTTCAAAAATAAGATTTTAATGACCCTTAATTCAGAGAAAATTCACAAATTATGATCAAACCTTAAAAGAAATTTGTGTGAAGAGTTTGAAAATGTTTCTAAATGCATTGGGATGATTCATAATTTATTTGGTGATTTCTAGAAACCTAAATGTATTTTTAATTAATTAAAAGACTTTAACTAATTAAAAATAACATTAAATTATTTAAAAATTCTTTTTTAATGCAAAAAATAAAATAAAAATCATTTTTGGAATGAGAAATATATTTAAAGTCAGAATGCAAAAGAAAATACGTTTTGGATGCTTTTTGGTATTTTAAATTAAATATGCAAGAAAATGCAATTAAAATGAAATAAAAATGAATTAAAATGAAAGTATGCTGATCTGGTGGTTGAGATTTAAACTGGGCTTGGAGGGAGTTGACTGCGCACACAGATCAATGGCCCACATTCAAACTGGCTTTTAATTACATTTTAAATTAATTAATCAGGATTAAAAGATAATGACTCCATCTGGATAAAACGCTCACTAACCCTAATCCTCATCTAACGGCCACAAACGCGTCTGGGGATTTAATCAGAGTTTTAGCCCTAATGACTTTCAGGTGGCCTGAGAAGACCTTCGGTCATCTTCTCCGGCCAGCTCCTCACCCTAACTTCCACCCTAGGCTAACCCAACCCCTCTAAAGCTCCAGAATCAATCCCCTAACATCCCTAAGCAAGAACCCATCATCAAAACACATTTATCATTCATCAAAAAGAAGATTCGAAGCAAATCGTGAAAATGAACAAAACTTTCAGAAGTTCAATACATACTCATTTCTCAATCATTTTCAAAACAAATCATACCAGGATGATCAGTGAAGCATGAGGAATCATTTAGAAACTTAAATAACAAGTTCTGAAAAAAAAGGTTCATGAAGCTACCTGAGTTGAAGCTTTGTGTTCTTGAGCTTTCTGGCCTCCCTCTTGGTTCAAATCCACCCCAATGATCTTCCTGATGATGAAGATGAGCTTAGAGCAAGCTTGCGATGGCTGTTTTGAAGGTTTTGTTTCTGAAGTTGCAGAAATCGTATTTCTGATTTAGTGGCTTTTAGGCTATGATGAAGGGTGTTTTGTGATCCTTAGGCTATGTAGAGATGATTGGTGAAATAAAATTGAAGTTTCAGTGGTTGGTTTTTGAGTTTCGAAGAAGGGAAAATTTTGACAAATTTTGTGGATTCTGAGTGTGTGAAAGATTCAGGCTTCAATGTTATGTGTTTTGTGTTCCTTAGGGTTTGTATAAGGTGTCTTGATTGGCCCAGAGAGTTGTTGTGGCCTAGTGTGATTGGTATGGGAGGAAATGCAAAAATGTCAACTTATGTGTACTTGAGGTATGGGCCATGGCAGGTCTGATTTCTTGGGGTGTCTGGCCTCAGCTGAATTTGTGGAGAGCCATAGAATCAGATTGCATGAGCTGGCACAAGTGGATGGAGAGTTTCATACCATTTTGCAATTCTTGAAAGTTTTGGCACTTTTTGATTTCTTGAAGTTCAAGTCATCAAAATACATGATTAAATGCACAAAGTCATCAAAATACATGATTCAATGCACAATGTTTAGAGGTCCAATTGAAATATTTTGAAATGTTTGTGTCCATTTGAAGTCATTAGAATGCTTGAATATGCCAATTTTCAAAATCCCTCTTTGACATGAAACTTGAAATTTTAGGATTTATGCCAACTTTGAAAGGCCATATCTTGAGTTCTATGATGAATCAAGACATGTTCTTGTACTTTTTGAAAAGGGAAATATCCAATCTACAACTTTCATGACCAAGAATTTTTCATTTGAAGCATTTTTGGTTGAGAAAGAGGAGGTTAAAAAACTTTCCCAAAATGGAAAGTTTGCATTTCAAGTCATTTCCATTTTTGGCATGTTTGCAAATGGCTCAAAATTCTTCAATCTTGTGAACTTCCAACCTCTTCTAAGATCAAATAAAGATCATATAACTTTAATTTGATGAAAATAACCCTTTGGTTCCATTGTTGGGGGCCTCAGATGCCCTGATTTTGACTTAACTTGCTCAAGAAGTTACCCAGTGAACAGATGACTTCCACAATGAATTTATTCATCAAACTTGGTACATATGATCCTTATAAAATCTTAAGAACATTAGAAACAAGAATGACGCAAAAATTTGGAGTTAATGCCTCTGAAACCAAAACCCTAATTTTGGTCATTTGTGTAGTGAAACCCTAGCTCTACTTCCATGCCTTGGCCAGTTCTTGTGATCCCTTGACTTTCATGAACTTTGAGGAGCATAATATGATGATAGAATACACTGTCTCTCCCTGGATTTCCATCCTGGTACAAACGCGAAAGTGGTGGAGAAAGAGGTAGAGTCGCCAGCCAGGCATTTTTATCCCGAAGGAACGGGAATGGTAATGCTGCACAAACCAGAAGAAAAGAAAAGGAAGGACACGGGTCCTGCGAACCAAAGAGACTGAGTTCGGGAGTCAGTTACGACCTGGGAAGGTATTAGCACCCAGATCGTCCGTCGTACCCGACGGGATCCACGCTTGCAAATAAACTGTTTCAAAGGGTGAATGAATGAAAGCTGCTGCGAAATAGAAAAGGAACTGAACTGGATAAAAAAAAAGAGGGAAAATGTAGGGAAAATAAAAGAGTGTGTTCGAACGGGCCCTACCTCACTGCCTACGTACCTCATCTGGACAATGAGGATCAGAGTCGCCGTAGTTCCCCTAACTAGGCGTGGAAAGGATTGCTTATGTCTTAAGGCTTGAACTACCTATGTCAATGCTCAGGTGTTGCAGGCTCGGACGACGAGTGCGTTACTGTCTTGCAAAGTGACAAGTAGAAACAAGTTCGCGGACGGAGCGAATGAGATGAGAAAAGAAGTCCCGAAGGAGAGACGATTATTGTTTGTTTGTGTTTTTTTATGAGCTTTTATTGGTGTGGCACAAGGAAATGAACTCAAGCTCTTTTCCATGGAATGTGCACTTGCTACTACATTCCAAGATGGAATAATAGAACAAGCACACTCAAGTAAGGAGAAGATCCCCAAAACTTGATTCCAGAGATTAGGGCCTAAGCTCATTAACTCGTTGAATTTATTAAGTGTCTTTGTGAATTAAAATGAAGAAGTGTGTTTTATGATTTTTTCTTGATGAAGATGGTCTCATGATCAAACTTGTGCATCATGATAAACAAGCTTGTACTATCCCAAGATGGGAAAACTACAAGTGCTTCATGGAATAAGGCTATTGCACAGGAGAACATTTCAATCCTTATTAAATTCTTTTTATGATTTTTGTTTTGAGATGAGGAGAGAAAAGAACCAAAGAGCTAAAGGTAAAAATCTAATGGGGAAGACTACTCCTAATGTTATCATGCATGGGATTCCTAAGTTAGTGAGGCTTACTATCCTAAAGAAGTAAGAGATAAGGAAGGAAAAAGGAGAATGAAGAAGGGGAGAAGATAGAAAGTATGGCCTAAGCACATCAAACACAAATAAGAAAGCATCATGAAAAGAGAAAAGATAAGAATTGGAGATGTGGGAATCTCATCCACACCTCTCACTTACCAAAGCCCCTGAAATGGTTAAAAGCATAAACAAGTAACATGCAAGTAAATAAAACCAAATGAAATACAAGTGGACAAAAGATCAAGCCAAAACATCACAACCAGAATAGAGACTTCAATTACAAGTGTCAAGATCAAACATACAACACAACAATGAGAAATGGATTAAACAGTTCAACATAAAGCATTACAGATTATCATGACAAAACAAAACAATTATGAGATAACACAAAGCATACAAAGAAAAAAAACATCACACACTTCAAGACCAGAACCCTAACATTTCAAGAATGTGCCTAAGCATCACAAAAGATTAAGAATAGAAGCATACAAACTTTAACATTATCATCATGAGAAACAAATAAGCATAAGAAGTGAGCTGAACATGTACATAAGTGAATGAACTTCAAAGGCAAGCAACCACAAAATTTCTCAAATCACAAACATCAATCCAAGACCAGAGGGGCATCCTTATCCTAAAAGGGCTCTAAATAACCTTAGGGAGTTGATACAAGTGCCCTCCTAGCCTAAAGACTAAGCATATGACCAAAAGGGATGCAAAAGGAGAGAAGCACACAATAAAATTCAAATTAAATCAAGCATTCATCCAAATATTCCACAAATTTGAACAAAGGTTCTTCAAACATCTAATATTAACATGCCAAAAGGATAGGATCAAAATCAGAAGCTAAGTAGGTCAAATATGTGCCTAAACATGGATTATGGTTATGAAACTTCACACACAAGTTAGGGATCAAAAATAATCAAGCAAACTTCTAAAAATCAGAAGAAAATCACCAATAAACTACATTTCAATATGAATCCAGAACAAAAAAAATCAACCAAAAATTCCCAATGATGATCAAGATATAAATTCTACAAGTCAGCATGTGCTTAAAATGAAATAAAAACAATTAATAAAAACAACAATTAATTCCAGCGTGGAAAATGAAAATAAATGGAAAATAAAAATATCAAAAATTAAAGAAAACTCAAAATAACATTTATGAATTTTTTTAGAATATTTATGAACCTATAACTATTTTAATTAAACAAAAATCAAATTGAAAACAAAATGAAATAAAAATAAAAGAAATGACCCAGGGGTGCATTAAGCAAGTGAATTCAGTTCAAAAACAATGGGCCAGACAGACAGGGGGCTTGAATAGCACTACAGGCCCAATGGACACTCAATCAATCAAAAATACAAAAGTACGCAAATCCAAGGGTTGTGAGCAAAAGTAATCAGATCCAAGGGTTTGTGTGTGAAGTTAGTGAGACTTGGAGGTAATCAGATCCAACGCACCATATTTAAACTTATTAATTAAAACAGATCCAATGGCTACGTTTTAAAATTAATATAAATTAATTAATTAAATTAATAAAACATAATTAAACTAATTAAGCACGATCCAATGGCCAGGATCTAATCTGGAATCCTAAAAACCCTAATTATCCCTAACATAAACCCTACCGGCCGGAGAAACGTCGGTCGTCTTCTTCGGCCAACCAGAAATTGCAGAAATGCATCTCTCAACCAAATCACACAATCCTTATATCAAAATGAACCTTAGGCTATGTAGATCATGAATCAACCATCAAAAAACATTTACCAATTATACACAAGCCAAATCGAAGACAACAAGCTTAGATCTAAAAAGTTCAGTCACACGGTTCTTGCTCAATTCAACACCATTTCAAAATCTAATTACATCAGCATGTTCAGGACAACAAATAGAGCACAATGCAAGCAAAATAATTCAAATCCAGGATGATGAATTATGAAGCATACCTGAGTTTGCAGAGCTCTCAAACCTCCAAGAAATGCAATCTCCAGCTCCAGATGAACCTCTAGTGACCTCTATTCACAAAATAAATGTGAAAGAAACCTTAGAACAGCTTGAATCTTGCTCTTCAAATGAAACTGAGCTGAGATTAGACTGATGCAAAAACTCTTCTATAGCTCAAAGTAAGGGTTGATCTATGATCTATGAAGCTCCAGGAAGAAGAATATGAAGTTTGTTTGGTGAATGAGTGTGTGGATGAAGAGATTCGAAGGAAAATGCAGTGATAGCAAAAACTTGGAAATGAGCAAATGGTGTTGATCCTTGCTGAGATGAAACCCTGGAAATCTTATATAGTGTGCCAATGATTCATGTTGAAAGTTTCAGAGGAAATGCACGTGAGGTGTGTGATTTGAGAGAGGTTTTGCAAAATTGCAAGAGTGGTGTGAGGGAGTGAAATGCTCGTGCCTTAGCTTGCCCATGTGCATGATCCAATTCCCCCTCATTCATTATGCACCCTTGGATCAGATTGAGATCAAAATATCCCCTGCATCATGCTTTTGGAATGCTCATGCATCATTGCATTTTATGAAATACACCCCTCTTCATGCATGATTTCTCTAATTTTCTTTGAGCCAAATGCTTCTCATGCCATGCATTGTGATATAGTGAATTGATTTTATCCATAAAACAACTTGGAAGCAAGTTATATGAGCTTTTGCACTTTGGTAGAAAATTGGATTTTAAGGTAAACCCTAAAAACAAGTGAACTTCAAAAGGCCATAACTTTTGATTCATGAAGGCTATGAAAATGCACTTGTACTTTCTGAAAATGGGAGAACATACCCTACAACTTTCATGTTTGTTGGGAATTCATTTGAGATCATTTTCATCATGAAAGAGGGCTTTGAAAATTAGGGCAAAAGTTGCCAAAAATAGAAAGTTCTAAAACAAGCCATATGCCAAAAATGGAAAGTTCTTCAAAACCCCTTGACTCTTGATCTTTGACTTTGCCAAACCTATCCTAAGGTCTTAAGGACATACCTTGACTTGCAAAATGGGGTTGGACCCCTTGAATTCTCACAGTTGACTTTTAAAATGCACGGTTGACCAATTTCTTCTCATGCAAGCAACTGATGAAATAACTGCCTTCCACAAGGAATTTTCTCACCAAATTTCATCCATAGGAACCTCTTATCATATGAAGGACTTTTCCCAGATGAAATCGCCAAAGTCATAAAGAATTCTTGCTTGAAAGTGAAACCCTAATTTGGGAACCATTGTGTAGGAGCTTGCCCTGGCTTGGAATCTCTGATGACCTCCCAACCTTCTGAGCTCTTGTAAAGGATCTTGAACTTGTGAATGCCATGTAGACTCTTCATGGGACTTGGACAAGTCTAACTTGGCCTCTTGCTATAGCTTGTAATGCCTCAAATCCACCAATAGTTGATCATATGCCTAATGCTAAAACATGAGAATGTTATGTTTCATTTTTCCATGCAATGATGCCAAAGACATGATATGCTCATGATGATCATGATATGATGATGATGCTTAAAAAGAAGATGGAAAATTTGGGGTGTTACAGCTGCCCCTATTCAAGCAACTGTTGATCTGAAAAGGACGGTAGCACGGGCTATCGACCGTTCAAGATGAATTGTGGTTGAATATCAAGAAAACATCAAATTTGCACTCTAATGGAGAATGCAAGCAGTGGGAAATAAAACCAACCAAATGACGCTTTGGTGACTGAAGCAAAGACAAAGTGGACGAGCTACTTGGACAGACGAGTCTTCTTCAGATAACCTGTCACGCCAGGAACTGGACATAATAGCCCTCATCGAGCAAACCTGTTACGTCAGGAATTGGACATACGAGCCCTCTTCATACATTGTTTCAAACATATATGACCCGAGACAGACGAATCTCCTTCGAATAAACCTGTTACGCCAGGACAGGTGATGCACTTAAGTCTGTGGGATAGACATGCATAATCAGGATAGACGCACCCTCTTCATATGTTATCCGTGGACATATGGTTTAAGACAGACGAGTCTTCTTTGGATAACCTGTTACGCCAGGTGCAACAATATGATTTAACGAACCCTCCTCACAAATCTTTCGTAGATAAGTGGTGTCTGAGACAGACGAACCTCCTTCGGATAAACCTGTTACGCCAGGACCGTTAACCATTTTGACGTTTAATCCCACCATCAGGACTTTAAACCTCTTCAACACAGACGAGTGTCGGATAATCATCAAGAGAAACACAGACGAGTGCCATAAGCCAATGATACAAACGAATATCAGACGATGGTCTAAGAAACACATACGAGCACTTCAGGCGATGATACAGACGAATATCAGCCACTGGTACAGAAGAATACCAGAAACCCAACACAGACGAGTACTAGGAGTGATTTTCAAATCAACACATATGGATATAAGCTAACACAGACTAGTGTGAGGGATGATACATACGAGTATGCGAGATGATACAAACGAGTATCCAGACAATGCAAACGAGCTTCAAACGGATAACAAACACAGACAAGCGTTGGGGAATGTAGACGAGCACCAAGAAAATATCAAACACAAAAGGGTGATGGGGAATGCATATGAGCATCACATAAGTTCAAACATAGACGAGTGTCGACCACCAAATGGATGGTACACACAGACAAGTGCTGGGAAGTGCAGACGAGCAACAACAACTAACAACCATGGGCGACTGATGGGGAAAGAAAACGAGCAATAACAAAGTGTGAACACAGACGAGTGTTGGGGTGATGCTGACGAGCAACTATCAAACACAAACGAGCGTTAGGAAATGCAGACGAGCACAAAACGGATACCCAACACAGACGAGTGCCAAGAAATGCAGACGAGCACAAAACGGATACCCAACACAGACGAGTGCCAAGAAATGCAGATGAGCGTCCTTCGAAATAACCTGATTGGCAACAAAATATCCGACTTTGCAGGGGAACCTAGTCAAGAGGCCTTGATGATTCCTAACTCTGACCGGGGATGAATAACTGTTTGTATCATCACACAGACCAAAAATAAATTGGCGACTTCTCTAGGGAATATTTCAATGATGAGAGTGAAACCCAAACATGAACTTTGTGGGGAAATTGGGCATTCAGCTGCCTGCTGGGCATACTTCACTTGGAAAGATAATCCGCTTGGGGAAAACCAACTCTTCACACAGTCTTAAAAATCTGTTGGGAATCAATTTCATTTCATCTGATCTGCCTCAGCTGGGGAATATTCTGCCTGGGAAAGTGTGATACCATCCTGTAAAACCTGCAACAACAGAATACACATATGTGCCCCGGGGACTTGCATGGTATGATCTGTTCATCCATCGTTACTCGACACTCAAATATGGTTTTAAATGTTTCCCTGCAATGTCATTTTTTAGAGAAAACACCATGTTTCAAATGCAATGTTCTTTTTTTTTTGCCAAGAACTCAGGACATTTTTGCAAACAAAATAAACACAACACAACTTTTTGACTGAATATTCATTTATTGAGAGGCCTCTGAATAGGCAAAGTTTTTACATCAAGAAGCAATCACCTGGAAAGAGGTAGCTACCATAAAATTGAGAAAATAAACTATCCTAATGGCAATGTGCACGACATTCCAATGGGTTTCCTTCTTGCTATGACTCGCATGTCTTCAAGACTTTCCGTTCTTGCCTTTGCTTTCTGAAAAAGATGAGGGGACTCATTCCTATCCTTCTGATATTGTCAGGCTGTACGAAACAATGATTTGGTTCAGATTACCCGGATCGCAGTTGTTCGCTTATTCACTTGTTTTGCGTGGATCACCCTTTCGGGTTTTCAATCCACCGGGATACCCTTTTTTTGCCTGAGCTGTCCGATGTGGCTTTTCAACTCAGCGGGTGTACATTTTTTCCCTAACTTTTGCCCGAGCTTTTTATTCTGTTTCTAGCTCGCCGGGATGCCCTTTTCTTTCTTGGACTTTAATTCTATTTTTGTGTCCAGCGGGTCTTTTTATGCGAAGTATTTTTTAACTGTGTCCGAGTTAACAGGAGACTGGAAATCTTCTCCATCCATAGTAGTGAGCATCAATGCTCCACCTGAGAAAAATTTCTTCACAATGAATGGGCCTTCTTAGTTTGGGGTCCACTTGCCCCTGTGATCTGAACTTGGAGGAACGATCCTTTTGAGCACAAGCTCGCCTACTTGATACTCCCGAGTACGTACTCGTTGGTCAAAAGATCGCTTCATTCTCCTCTGATAAAGCTGACCATGACAGATAGCCGCTAATCTCTTTTCCTAAATTAGACATAACTGATTGTATCGAGCATGCACCCACTCAGCCTCATCAAGCTTCACATCCATCATCATACGCAATGAAGGAATTTCCACCTCCACAGGAAAGACTGCCTCCATACCATATACCAATGAAAAAGGAGTTGCCTCGGTTGACGTCCTGACTGACGTTAGGTACCCATGCAACGCAAATGGTAACATCTAATGCCAATCCTTGTAAGTGAGAACCATCTTTTGCACAATCTTCTTAATATTCTTGTTAGCCGCCTCTACCGCGCCATTCATCTTTGGTGGGTAAGGAGAAGAATTATGATGCTGAATCTGGAAGTCCCGACACAATTCTGCCATCATCTTGTTATTTAAGTTGGAACCATTATCAGTAATGATTCGCTCGGGCACTCCGTATCTGCAAATAATGTCTCTTTTCAAAATTCTGGCTACCACTTAACGAGTGACTTTGACATAGGATGTTGCTTCAACCCACTTAGTGAAGTAATCAATCGCGACCAAGATGAAACGATGACCGTTTGAAGCAGTAGGCTCTATATTCCCGATCATGTCAATGCCCCACATAGAAAAGGGCCAAGGAGATGACATGACTTTGAGTGGGCTGGGAGGAACATGCACCTTGTCTGCATAAATCTGGCACTTGTGGCACTTACGGGCGTACGAACAACAGTCTGCATCCATTGTTATCCAATAGTACCCTGATCTTAACAACTTCTTAGCCATAGCATGTCCTTCTGCATGAGTACCGAAAGATCCCTCGTGGACTTCTTGCATTAACAGGTTTGCTTCATGTCTATCCACGCATTTGAGCAAGACCATGTCAAAGTTCCTCTTGTACAAAACCCCATCTGTATTCAAGAAGAAACTAGCAGCAAGTCGTCTTAAGGTCTTCTTGTCGTTGGATGATGTCCCAGTTGGGTATTCTTGTTTTTCCAAGAAGAGCTTGATATCAAAGTACCAAGGTTTCTCATCAGACACCGCGTCTACAGAGAAAGCATAAGCTGGTGTGTCGAGCCTGGAAATGTCTATCCTGGGTACATAGTTCCAACACAAGACTTTGATGGACGAAGAAAGAGTAGCCAATGCATCGGCAAATTGATTCTCATCTCATGGTATGTACTGCAGCTTAACCGTTGTGAAGAACGTCAACAGTCTTCTGGCATAATCCCTATAAGGAACTAAGTGTTCTTGATGTGTATACCACTTGCCGGTAATCTGATTGATAACGAGGGCTGAATCTCCGAATATATCGAGGGTCTTAATCCGAAGATTAATAGCCTCCTCTATTCCCATTATGCATGCCTAGTATTCCGCTTCATTGTTGGTGCAGCCAAAAGTAATTCTGGCAGCGAAGGGAAAGTGTACACCTTCAGGAGTGATAAGAACGGCAACAACTCCACGTCCGTTGATATTGACTGCCCCATCAAACATCAACTTCCAATTGGATTCAGGGTCTAGCCCCTCCTCCGGAAGTGGTTCCTCGCAATCTTTTGCTTTGAGGTACATGATGTCCTCATCAGGGAAATCAAATTTCATCGACTGATAATCGTCTTCAAGAGGTTGTTGTGCAAGATAATCTGACAATACACTTCCTTTGATGGCTTTCTGGAAATTATATTGTATATCATACTCTATTAAGATCATTTGCCACCTTGCAACCCTTCCGGTTAACGCTGGTTTCTCGAAAATATACTTGACAGGGTCCATTCTTGAGATTAGCAGTGTGGTATGGGTCAACATATACTGCCTCAGTCGGCGAGCAGCCCATACCAAAGCGCAACAAGTTTTCTCAAGCAGTGAGTAACGAGATTCACAGTCGGTAAACTTTTTGCTAAGGTAGTAAATAGCATACTCTTTTCGACCAGACTCGTCATGTTGGCCTAGAACACACCCCATCGACCCCTCTAGCATAGTCAAGTACATGATAAGTGGCCGTCCTGGAACTGGAGGCATTAGAATCGGAGGGGTCTGCAAATATTCTTTTATCTTTTCAAAGGCTCTTTGACAGTCCTCATTCCACATAACCGTTTCTTCTTTTCTCAACAATTTGAATATTGGCTCACACGTGGCAGTTAGATAAGATATGAACCGTGAAATGTAGTTCAACCTCCCTAAAAACCCGCACACTTCTTTTTCTGTTTTCGGTGCAGGCATATCATGTATTGCTTTTACTTTTGCAGGATCCACCTTGATTCCTTTCTAGCTAACAATAAAACCCAACAATTTTCCGGACCGCACTCCGAAAGTACACTTGTTTGGATTCAACCTCAATTTGTACTTTATTAATCTATCAAACAACTTTTTGAGATTGACCAGATGCTCTTCTTCGTCCCGGGACTTGGCAATCATGTCGTCCACATAGCATTCAATTTCTTTGTGTATCATGTCGTGGAACAATGTGACTATAGCTCGCTGATACGTTGCCCCGACGTTCTTCAACCTAAAGGGCATAACCTTATAACAGAATGTACCCCACGGGGTAATGAATGTTGTTTTCTCCATGTCTTCCAGTGCCATCTTAATATGATTATACCCGGAGAAGCCATCCATGAAAGAAAATACCGAGAACTGAGCGGTGTTATCTACCAGCACATCAATGTGAGGTAATGGAAAGTCATCCTTTGGACTTGCTCTATTTAGGTCCCGATAATCAACGCACATCCGAACCTTGTCGTCTTTCTTTGGTACAGGCACAATGTTAGCTACCCAATGTGGGTAACTAGTTACGGAAAGGAATCCATCATCCCATTGCTTTTGGACTTCCTCATTGATCTTATTCGCCATGTCAGGATGAGTTCTTCTCAGATTTTTTTTCACTAGAGGACAGTCTTCTCTTAGTGGCAGCTTATGCACAATGATGTCAGTATCTAGTCCTGGCATATCTTGATATGACCAGGCGAAGATATCCACATATTCACGTAGCATACCAATCAACTCCTTCTTTACCTCGGCCTGAAGACTGGCCCCAATCTTTATCTCTCTCTTGACATCTTCAGTCCTGAGGTTGATGATCTCTAAATCTTCCTGATGAGGCTGAATGACCCTTTCCTCTTGTTTTAACAACCTGACCAATTCTTCCGGGAGTTCACAGTCTTCCTCAACCCCTTCATCAGCTTGGTAGATAGGATTGTCGAAGTCATGTGTGGTCATAGCAGGAACGTTATCACTAGAATCTGAATGATCAACACTGCAAAGATGATGTGCTTATTTCAGAATCTGTTCTTTTCAAAAGAGACGCAAACACACAAACACAAGAAAAGGAAAAACATTGCCATTTTATTTTTTTGTGATTTTTTTTTTAAAACGAAAGAAAGGGAACAAAAATTTGCTTGAAAAATGTCCTTTATTTCATGGAAAAAGTAAATGCATTAAAAGCTTGGTGGCCCTACAGATGGATCCGTGCACCTTGGGCATAATGCAGGATTGACATGCAACATGATAAAAAAAAGAAACAAGAAAATTACTTTGATTGCCAAGTAACTTGAACGAAATCCTCGGCAGACCAGTTCCGGAGCTCCTCCCCAGGTGCACATGGGTGAATCCAGCTATCCCAGTCGTAGTCACTATCTCCCCCTTCGCTTGTTGCACAGATGTTGTTGCGATCGAGCATTCCAACACTTGTGAAAGTTATGGCCTTACTACCCTGAGTCCAGTTGGACCCACCAGGCTGGTAATCAAGACCGAACTTGTCATCCTTCTTTTCCATCTCTAGTAACTTGCCCCAGCCTTGGGCGCTCCGGATTGGACCACTTATTTGGCTTGCTTGTAGGAGTAGATAGAAGTCCCTTCCTTCTCGTTGTTCCGATCCGCTGGAGCCAAAGTACTATCATTTACTGCTTCAAAAGCTTGACATAACGTTTCATGAATTTCCCCATCCATTTCCACGTACTTGAAAGTTGACAGATAACTCACAAAAATATCCTCTTCTCTGCATACAGTGATCACCTGGCCCTCTACCACATACTTCAGCTTCTGATGCAACGTGGATGTCACTGCGCCTGCAGCATGAATCCAGGGACGTCCCAGCAAGCAACTGTAAGCGGGTTGAATATCCATAACGTAGAATGTGCTTTTGAACACTTGGGACCCAATCTTCACAGGTAGCTCAACCTCCCCGAACACAGACCTCCGGGACCCATCAAAGGCTTTTACAATTAAATCACTGGGTCGTAAAACAATGCCATCAATATTCAACTTCATCAAGGCCTTCTTAGGGAGCACATTGAAAAAAGATCCTGTATCCACCAAGACATGTGACAGGACAGCCCCTTTACACTCCATGGTGATGTGCAGGGCCTTCTTGTGATTGCGGCCTCCAGAAGTAAGATCTCTATCCGTGAAACCCAACCCATGGCTGGCGTTCACGCTGCCTACCACAGCCTCTAATTGATTAACCGTTATCTCCTGTGGTACATATGCCATTTGTAAGACTTTCAATAGAGCTTCCTTTGTGCTGAAGAACACATCAACAAGGACAAAATAGATATTTTGGATGGAGTTTGATTCAGTTGTTCAACTACTTTATAGTCACTCATATTTATTATCCTCATAAACTCTTCGACTTCCTTTTCAAAAGTGCCTTGCCTGGCAGCAGGAGTTGTCACTTCTTCGGTTGCTATCTGTTTACCTTTAGCCTTTGCAGCAACTTCAGCTTCAGGATCCCCTCTAAGAACTTGAGGAGCAAAAAGACGCCCGCTTCTTGTAAATCCACCGACTCCTCCAACATTCACCACAGTCGAGTCAATTGTCACTGCTTTACTTTCCACCTTCTGACCTTCTACATACACATCCGAGCCATAGTGCCACGGGATGGCCTTGTTATCAGCATAAGGAACTGGTCCTGGAACAGTAATGGTAACAGGACTTACCTCTGGAACATAGATAGTCACAGGCTCCCTCCGGACAGGAACTTCCGCAGGATCGAAGTAAATTGTTATGATGGACACACAATTGATTCTTTCATTAACCTTATCAAACTGTAGCGACCCCTCGTCAATCAAAAATTGTAGTCCAACCTTCAAGTCCTCACAGCCATTAACTGAACTCGAACACCCCTCACAGTCATAACCACACCCTGGGAATACTTGTCCTTTCAACAGTCTATCTTTCACTACCAGCAATGAAGTCTTCACTTCTTCCACATTCAAAATCAAGCTTAACCTCTCACCACCGTCAACATCATTTATCCTTGCCCCTCCGTAGTTTGGAATGGGATTTGATGTAACATTAGGAGGCAGTGCAAAGTTAATCGCCTTTGAATCAATCAAGTCTTGAAACTTATGCTATAATAAGCTGCACTTCTCTGTTGAGTGCCCGGGAGCTCCTGAATGAAATGCGCCACTGGAAGCTCTCCAGGTAGAGGTGGTGCTAATGTCCTCAATTGAACCAAGTTCAAATCTAATAACCTTTGAAGTAGTGTCGTGTATGTCATTGGAATGAATTCAAGCACCCTGTTAGCTGGACGAGCTTGCCTCTGTTGATAGGGTCTTTGCTGATAATTATTGCGATGTGGCTCTTGTTGTTGCTGCTGTTGTGGTTGAGTTTGTTGCACAGGACATGATGGAATAGTGACAGCCGCAACTTGCTCATAGGATCCTCTGTATCCCCGGGCCCGACCTCAGTCGTAAACAACATTAGTTTCTCCCTCTCTTCTACTTGGAGGTCCATTAAAAGCTTTTCTTACACCGCTTGAGCTACCTGCACCAGTGTCTTGAATTTTCCACATCTTCAAAAAAGTTTCAACCCTCTCTCCTGCTATCACAATGTCATTGAACTTTGTTGCCGAACAAGATGCCAGCCTCTCAATAAACATACCTTGTAGTATTCCCATGAACATGTCTGCCATTTCATTTTCCAATAAGGGAGGTTGTACTCTAGCAGCAAGTTGACGCCACCTCTGAGCGTACTCCTTGAACCTTTCTTTAGCATTCTGAGACATGGTCTGCAATTGAGTACGATTTGGAGCCATATCCAAATTATACTGATATTGTTTCACAAATGCCTCAGCTAAATCCTTCCAGCTTCGAATATTAACCCTGCTCAGCTTCATGTACCACTCCATGGAGGCTCCTACAAGACTATCTTGGAAGTAATACATCCACAGCTTCTCATCATCTGTATGTGCAGCAATTCTTCCGACAAAAGATTGGAGGTGAGTTTTTGGGCATGCCGTGCCATTGTACTTATCAAAAGTACGAACCTTGAACTTGTAGGGAATTCTAACCCCTGGAACCAAGCCCAAGTCAGTGATATCAAACCCCAGGGAACTCTGAGATTGAATGGCACGAATCTGCTCAGCCATCTCTTCAAACTTTCTATTCATGTCAATTCCTTGGCCTTCAGCCTCATCCAGCAAAGTGAACTGTACATCCTGCCCATCCATCTGTACATTATTCACTCTATCATTGACAATAGTAACCCCTGGTTGCACCACAGGGATCTCTATGTGACGGGCGCCAGCCCCATTGCGATTACCTCCATCTGCAGCCCCATTGTTCCTGGCCTGATTGTTTTCCACCATCTCGCGCAAGCGCTCCTGAGTTTTCCCCATCCCAGCCATGAGGGTCATAAAGTTGTCCATCCTTGTCCTTAAGTCAGCCAGATGTGTTTGCATCTGATCCATTACTCTCCCTCTGTTTACTCTTGTAGGATATCTGTGCACCGTTGGCCGTTCACGAACTTTCCTGGGAGCTATAGTGCCTGAAATGACATAAACATTAGAAAACTGATGAACTACCTGCAAAACAGCAAACACGTTATATGCATGAAATGTAACTATTCATGTTTCCAGGTTCAGGCATTTATGTGCCACAGTTCTGGTATTTGCTCCAGATAGCCCCTCTGAGCATTAATTTTCAAACTCTCCCTCTGAAGAGTGTTCAGATCTCAGCAGTCTCAAACAAACAAGCTTTGCATACTCAGAAATAGTAACTGGAATTTAACATAGCATAACATGAATAACCCACTGGCAGCCAAAGTTAGAGCACAAACAAATTCCCCGAAGGGTTACAAGTCAATACATGAATAAAGAAAAATAAAGCAAGGCTCCTACAACAAGCCTGTAGATAGTATGGATAACAATAAACTAAAACTCTAGGTTAAAGGAAGACTCAGGTTCTTCTTCTACAGTTATCCCCTCTGTCCAGTTCTTCTTCACGCATGCTCTCAGCTTAAGCTCTGCAATCTCCTTCATTGCCTCCTCCAAGGCCATATGGCTCTGTGCCAATTGTTGAGTCTTTTCCCTTCGTATTTTATGAACTTGTTATACTTCTTCTTCTTTCTTGAAGGTCATCTGTACCTCGAAAAACTCTTCCTTTTCTTTGTACTTCTTCTGCTCCTGTTCCCTTTGGCCCTGTAACCAAGCAATGGACTGGCGAGCTTCTTTAAGAGTCTTCAAAGTCTTCTTACGCTACGCTTCTCTTTTTGATTCCATTAGACCCAATCTCTGAAAATGAGCTTCTCTTCCAGCAAACTCCTTTTCTTTAGCTTCTAAGGTGACCTGCATCCTCTGTAGCTTTTCCTCCACTTCATTCTTAGCACGATTGGCAAGATGGTACAAATTAACCATTTCAGCATTCTCTATCCTGACCTCATGCAACTGAGCTTCCAGCTTCTTATACTCTTCAAGAGAAACAATATTCTTACATGGCACCTCTTTGGGATACAATGGGGCTTCCACTGAAAATGGCATGAGCAATTCCTCTACACGCTTCTGCAACCATGTAGAAAAAGGAGGATATGTCTTGGGATCCACCCTTCCAAAATCCTTCTTTCCTTTCTTCACCCTGTGAGCCCAAGCCTGAGATGCTTGTATGACTAACTCTTTGTTTCCCTCCCCAGAAAAGTACAAAGACTCAGCAAATTCTTTCATACTTGGTGGATCCCTCAGAGGATAGCCAAATTGTTTCCTGGCTAAGACTGAATGGTAACTGATCACCCCTTTTCTCCCTAGCAAAGGCACATTAGCAAAACTCCCACAACTAACCAGTAACTCCTTTCCCAACAAATCCCTGTTATAACCCCAAGCTATATCCTCAGAGGTTAGTCCCATTAGCCTCCTAGACCACCTCCATTCATCTCTCATCTCTTTGAAAGGGCCTGACTTTGGTAATTGCTTAGCAAACCAATCAACAAATAATGGAGCACAACAACTCACTGGTCCACCTCTGCCTTTCTCATTCCGGTAATGAACATTGTAGTAGAAATCTCCCAACAAAGTTGATACAGGATTACCTTTAGCAAAAATGGAGATCACCTCCAAACTCACAAACTCCTTTTCTCCCGGGAAAATACTAGATCCATATACCATCAGTGCCACCACAGCACCAAAATCTCCCCACTTACCCTCTTTGGCATACTCTTCAGCTTCTGGTATAAGCACATCCCAGGGAAGTCCTCTGCCCTCACTATCCTTCAAATCCTTCTTGACCTTAGCAGCTGGTATATGACAGACTCTGGATATGTCTTCTTCCTTGAGAACTATCTCTGATCCATAGTAAGGAAAAGTATCTCTGACAGGAATACCCAAAATGCTAGAAATCTCCTCCAAGGTAGGAGCCAAAATATAATCTGGAAATACAAAACACCGCAACAAGGGATCATAGAACTGAAGCAAAGTGTGCAAGCTATCCTTCTGGTCTGCAGAAGGTTTGTCCACATACTTCAAAATCTGACCATACCTCTTTCTGAAGTTCCCTAAAACTTGATCATTCATCAGCCCTGCTAGTCTCTGAACACTCTTGATTTCTGGTTGAAGAAAAGTGTAATGGACATTCTTCTTTCTTGTAATTTTCTTAACTTCTGCCATTTGGAAAGCTTACAATTACCAGAACTAGGTGTTAAACTGTAAACAAAACCTGAAAATGGAAACACAAATAGTTAATGCGAGTATGATACGATGCAAATGCAATGCAGGCATATGATCAATCTGGAACCATCTGGATACTGGATATTGTGGCCCCCACATAACTGAAAAACAAGATCCTCTGAGCCATAACCATCTGATAGAAACCCTCAGAACCAAAAAATCAAGAAATCCAGAACCATAGTGACCAAATCATAACAGAGAACATACAAGATCTCATTAGGCCAAAATGGAACCACTCTAAGTCCTAAGGTGCACTCGAGCCTTGGTAATGAGCTCATCTCACAGTAACAATATCACCCAAGTCCCACCAAACAGAAAAATCCAGTCCAGACAGTCCAGTACATATATGATGCATGAAAATAAATACTGAAAACTGTAAATAAAGTTGTAAATAAATTTTAAATAAAACAACAGTAATATATACAGGCAACAACAAACAAACAACACTCAAAGAAACAGAAACACGCAAGCGCTAGGAGAGACTCTCAAGGGAACCAGAGATCCTCTAGTTAGGAATTCCCCAGCAGAGTCGCCAGCTATCGCTCCATGGATTTCCATCCTGGTACAAACGGGAAAGTGGCGCGGAAAGAGGTAGATTCGCCAGCCAGGCATTTTTATCCTGAAGGAACGGGAATGGTAATGCTGCACAAACTAGAAGAAAAGAAAAGGAAGGACACGGGTCCTGTGAACCAAAGAGACTGAGTTCGGGAGTCGGTTACGACCTGGGAAGGTATTAGCACCCAGATCGTCCTCCGTACCCACGAGATCCACGCTTGCAAATAAACTGTTTCAAAGGGTGAATGAATGAAAGCTGCTGCGAAACAGAAAAGGAACTGAACTGGATAAAAATAAAGAGGGAAAATGTAGGGAAAATAAAAGAGTGTGCTCGAACGGGCCCTACCCCGCTGCCTACGTACCTCATCTGGACAATGAGGATCAGAGTCGTCGTAGTTCCCCTAACTAGGGGTGGAAAGGATTGCTTGTGTCTTAAGGCTTGAACTGCCTATGTCAATGCTCAGGTGTTGCAGGCTCGGACGACGAGTGCGTTACCGTCTTTCAAAGTGACAAGTTGAAGCAAGTTCGTGGACAGAGCGAATGAGATGAGAAAAGAAGTCCCGAAGGAGAGACGATTATTGTTTGTTTGTGTTTTTTTATGAGCTTTTATTGGTGTGGCACAAGGAAGTGAACTCAAGCTCTTTTCCATGGAATGTGCACTTGCTACTACATTCCAAGATGGAATAATAGAACAAGCACACTCAAGTAAGGAGAAGATCCCCAAAACTTGATTCCAGAGATTAGGGCCTAAGCTCATTAACTCGTTGAATTTATTAAGTGTTTTTGTGAATTAAAATGAAGAAGTGTTGTTTTATGATTTTTTCTTGATGAAGAGGGTATCATGATCAGACTTGTGCATCATGATAAACAAGCTTGTACTATCCCAAGATGGGTAAACTACAAGTGCTTCATGGAATAAGGCTATTGCACAGGAGACCATTTCAATCCTTATTAAATGCTTTTTATGATTTTTGTTTTGAGATGAGGAGAGAAAAGAACCAAAGATCTAAAGATAAAAATCTAATGGGGAAGACTATTCCTAATGTTATCATGCATGGGATTCCTAAGTTAGTGAGGCTTACTATCCTAAAGAAGTAAGAGATAAGGAAGGAAAAAGGAGAATGAAGAAGGGGAGAAGATAGAAAGTATGGCCTAAGCACATCAAACACAAATAAGAAAGCATCATGAAAAGAGAAAAGATAAGAATTGGAGATGTGGGAATCTCATCCACACCTCTCACTTACCAAAGCCCCTGAAACGGTTAAAAGCATAAAAAAGTAACATGCAAGTAAATAAAACCAAATGAAATACAAGTGGACAAAAGATCAAGCCAAAACATCACAACCAGAATAGAGACTTCAATTACAAGTGTCAAGATCAAACATACAACATAACAATGAGAAATGGATTAAACAGTTCAACATAAAGCATTACAGATTATCATGACAAAACAAAACAATTATGAGATAACACAAAGCATACAAAGCAAACAAACATCACACACTTCAAGACCAGAACCCTAACATGTCAAGAATGTGCCTAAGCATCACAAGAGATTAAGAATAGAAGCATACAAACTTAAACATTATCATCATGAGAAACAAATAAGCATAAGAAGTGAGCTGAACATGTACATAAGTGAATGAACTTCAAAGGAAAGCAACCACAAAATTCCTCAAATCACAAACATCAATCCAAGACCATAGGGGCATCCTTGTCCTAAAAGGGCTCTAAACAACCTAAGGGAGTTGGCACAAGTGCCCTCCTAGCCTAAAGACTAAGCATATGACCAAAAGGGATGCAAAAGGAGAGAAGCACACAATAAAATTCAAATTAAATCAAGCATTCATCCAAAAATTACACAAATTTTCACAAAGGTTCTTCAAACATCTAAAACTAACATTCCAAAAGGATATGATCAAACTCAGGAGCTAAGTAGGTCAAATATGTGCCTATACATGGATTAGGGTTATGAAACTTCACACACAAGTTAGGGATCAAAAATAATCAAGCAAACTTCTAAAAATAAGAAGATAAATCACCAATAAACTACATTTCAATATGAATCCAGAGCAAAAAGAATCAACCAAAAATTTCCCAGGATGATTAAGATATAAATTCTACAAGTCAGCATGTGCTTAAAATGAAATAAAAACAATTAATAAAAACAACAATTAATTCCAGCGTGGAAAATGAAAATAAATGGAAAATAAAAATATCAAAAATTAAAGAAAACTCAAAATAACATTTATGAATTTTTTTGGAATTTTTATGAACCTATAACTATTTTAATTAATCAAAAATTAATTTGAAAACAAAATGAAATAAAAATAAAAGAAATGACCCAGGGGTGCATTAAGCAAGTGAATTCAGTTCAAAAACAATGGGCCAGGCGGGGGAGTGAATAGCACTACAGGCCCAATGGACAATCAGTCAATCAAAAATACAAAAGTACGCAAATCAAAGGGTCGTGAGCAAAAGTAATCAGATCCAAGGGTTTGTGTGTGAAGTCAGTGAGACTTGGAGGTAATCAGATCCAACGCACCATATTTAAACTTATTAATTAAAACAGATCCAATACCTACGTTTTAAAATTAATATAAACGTAATTAATTAAATTAATAAAACATAATTAAACTAATTAAGCACGATCCAATGGCCAGGATCTAATCTGGAAACCTAAAAACCCTAATTATCCCTAACATAAATCCTACCGGCCGGAGAAACGTCGGTCGTCTACTCCGGCCAACCAGAAATTGCAGAAACGCATCTCTCAACCAAATCACACAATCCTTATATAAAAATGAACCTTAGGCTATGTAGATCATGAATCAACCATCAAAAAACATTTACCAATCATACACAAGCCAAATCGAAGACAACAAGCTTAGATCTAAAAAGTTCAGTCACACGGTTCTTGCTCAATTCAACACCATTTCAAAATCTAATTACATCAGCATGTTCAGGACAATAAATAGAGCACAATGCAAGCAAAAGAATTCAAATCCAGGATGATGAATTGTGAAGTATACCTGAGTTTGCAGAGCTCTCAAACCTCCAAGAAATGCAATCTCCAGCTCCAGATGAACCTCTAGTGACCTCTATTCACAAAATAAATGTGAAAGAAACCTTAGAACAGCTTAAATCTTGCTCTTCTAATGAAACTGATCTGAGATTATACTGATACAAAAAATCTTCTATAGCTCAAAGTAAGGGTTGATCTATGATCTATGAAGCTCCAGGAAGAAGAATATGAAGTTTGTTTGGTGAATGAGTGTGTGGATGAAGAGATTCGAAGGAAAATGCAGTGATAGAAAAAACTTGGAAATGAGCAAATGGTGTTGATCCTTGCTGAGATGAAACCCTAGCAATCTTATATAGTGTGCCAATGATTCATGCTGAAAGTTTCAGAGGAAATGCACGTGAGGTGAGTGATTTGAGAGAGGTTTTTCAAAATTGCAAGAGTGGTGTGAGGGAGTGAAATGCTCGTGCCTTAGCTTGCCCATGTGCATGATCCAATTCCCCCTCATTCATTTTTCACCCTTGGATCAGATTGAGATCAAAATATCCCCTGCATCATGCTTTTGGAATGCTCATACATCATTGCATTTTATGAAATACACCCCTCTTCATGCACAATTTCTCTAATTTTCTTTGAGCCAAATGCTTATAATGCCATGCATTGCGATATAGTGACTTGATTTTATCCATAAAACAACTTGGAATCAAGGTATATGAGCTTTTTCACTTTGGTAGAAAATTGGATTTTAAGGTAAACCCTAAAAACAAGTGAACTTCAAAAGGCCATAACTTTTGATTCATGAAGGCTATGAAAATGAACTTGTACTTTCTGAAAATGGGAGAACATACCCTACAACTTTCATGTTTGTTGGGAATTCATTTGAGATCATTTTCATCATGAAAGAGGGCTTTGAAAATTAGGGCAAAAGTTGCCAAAAATGGAAAGTTCTAAAACAAGCCATATGCCAAAAATGGAAAGTTCTTCAAAACCCCTTGATTCTTGATCTTTGACTTTGACAAACCTCTTCTAAGGTCTTAAGGACATCCATTGACTTGCAAAATGGGGTTGGACCCTTGAATTCTCACAGTTGACTTTTAAAATGCACAGTTGACCAATTTTTTCTCATGCAAGCAACTGATGAAATAACTGCCTTCCACAAGGAATTTTCTCACAAAATTTCATCCATAGGAACCTCTTATCATATGAAGGACTTTTCCCAGATGAAATGGCCAAAGTCACAAAGAATTCTTGCTTGAAAGTGAAACCCTAATTTGGGAACCATTGTGTAGGAGCTTGCCCTAACATGGAATCTCTGATGACCTCCCAACCTTCTGAGCTCTTGTAAAGGATCTTGAACTTGTGAATGTCATGTAGACTCTTCATGGGACTTGGACATGTCTAACTTGGCCTCTTGCTATAGCTTGGAATTCCTCAAATCCACCAATAGTTGATCATATGCCTAATGCTAAAACATGAGAATGTTATGTTTCATTTTTCCATGCAATGATGCCAAAGACATGATATGCTCATGATGATCATGATATGATGATGATGCTTAAAAAGAAGAGGGCAAATTTGGGGTGTTACACACACATGGACCCTCTTGGAAAGCTTTAAGACCTTTGGGATGGCTCAGATGGAATCTTGGATTGCTCAGATCACAAATCCTAGATGCAGATGAACTTGAACTATGCAGATGAAACAAATATGCAATATGAGGTAGTATGCTTATGTTAATGCAAAGGTGAAAGATCACAAGCCATGGTGTGATGAAGAGTGAGGGAAAATTTGGGGTGTTTACAGCTGCCCCTATTCAAACATGAGTTAGTTGTGCAGGATGTAAGCGACGGGCTTAACAGACAAACAAGATAACTTGTGGTTGAATACCAAAGACAGTCCAAAATTTGCACTCGCTGGATAGAAGAAGTAAAGGGATATAAATTGTAAAAGGTAGTATAGCATGATTATCAAATAAAATGATGGAGGATGACCATCGAGCAGAGGACGACTGTTGGGGATAAACGGTAAACCAAGCAATGATGGGGACGACCGACAAGCTGGGGAAATAAAGAGACCATGACGGGAACGGCCATCAGGTAAAGAAACAAGATTCTTTGGGGGTTAAAGTAAAGCATTGATGGGGACGGCCATCAGGCTTGAAAAGTAAAATAAACAACGACGGGGATGGCCATCGGTTTAAAGAATAAATGATAAGGGACGGTCATCAAAGGTTGTAAACACCCAAAATTTGACCTCACCCATTCACACCATGGCTTGTGATCACCACATATGCATAAGTTCAATCATACCATCTCATATTGCATTTTTGATTCACTGCATAGATTCAAAGTCATCTGCATCTAGGGTTTGTGATCTGAGCAATCCAAGGGGCTTCTTGAGCCACTCCAAAGGTCAACAATCACTTCAAAGGGGTCCATGTGTGTCCAAATATCATATTACATCCTCTAAAAATCAAGAATGTCAAAGAATCACAAGAACTGGGATTGGTGTGGAAGCAGAGCCAGGTTTGACTGCACAGATGACCTAAAATTAGGGTTTTGGTTTCAAAGGCCATAACTCCAATTTTTTTGGTCATTCTTGTTTCTATTGATCTCTATATGGTATAGGGAGTATGCATATCAATTTTCAGGAAGAAATTCCTTGAGGAAGTCATCTGATCAAGAGTTGACTTTCTGGACAAGTCAGTGCAAAATCAGGGCATCTGAGGCCCCCAATGACCCAACCAAGGGGTGATCTTCATCATTTTGAGTGTATTTGATCTTTATTTGATCATGGAAGAAGGTTGAAGTTCACAAAATTCAAGAATTACAAGTTTTTGCAAAGTTGACTTTTTGGGGTAAGTTTGACTTTTAAGGAATTTGTCATTTTAGGCAATTTTTCAACCCTTACTTTTTGATCCAAAAATGTTTCAAATGGAAAAACTTTGGTCATGAAAGTTGTATATTAGATCTTTCCCTTTTCAAAAAGTACAAGAACATGACCTAATTCATTTTGGATCAAAAGTTATGGTGCATCAAAGTTGGCTAAAATCACTAAATTTTAAGTTATGCACCAAATGAGAAATTTGCAAAATCTTGTACCAAGGCAAATTGTGACTTCTAATTGGCATCAAACCATTACACAAGCATCATATAAGTCCTAAAGTTCAGATTGGACCAAAGAAATCACATGTTTCATGGTTTGTAAGGCAAGATTTTTCCATGAGAACTAAAAGCAAGCAAGTTGCAAAACCAATGATAACATCCCATCCACTTGTTGCCTAGCCTGCTGACCAATCCTAGCCTTTCTCCCTCACCTTGCTGCGCAGCCCACACCCTTTGTACTTGGCTGGAACATGACCCATTCCTCTCTTACAAGAAGTTGACATTTTGGCAAAAGCTAACACACCTATCACAAAAGCACAAGTCACATCCTCTGACCAATCAACATTGTTTATACAAACAATTTGCAAGCCAAACACAACAACACACAAGCCTGAAACCAGCAAGAGCATAACTTTCTCATTTTCCCCCCTTGAAGCAAAAACCTTCGAATCTCTTCATACAAGCCACAAACACTTAAACAAACTTCACAGACATTCTCAACTCATCATCCTGATCACAAAGAACCCCTCACCCTTGCCTGAAACCGCCTGAATCCAAAACACGATTCTCACCTGAGCTTGAACAGAACCTGTTCAAACTCTCAAACCAGCCAGCATAAATCTTTTCTAAGCATCAAGGGTTCATCAGGAGCATAAAAGAAGTTGGTTGCACGAAGGAAAGAGGCCAGAAGGTTGCAAAACTGAAAGCTTCAAAACTCAGGTAGCTCAAGAACTTTTTTTTCTAGAAATGAATTTTTAAGTTATCAATAGCTTCTACATGTTTCCCTGATCATGAATATGTCTTTGGTTTTGAAAATGGTGGAGAGATGAGAGTTTAATCTGCTTCTGAAACTTTTTGCCCTAGGTTTTGTTTGATTCGATTCAGCCATTTTAGGAGTGATAAATATGTTTTGATTGGGGGTTTTGATTCGTGATTGAGTAGGGATCATTTCTGTTTAATTAGATTTCATTTTAGAAGCGTTTAGAGTGAGTTTGAAGTTTTGGGTGATCGGAGAAGACGACCGGAACACTGTTCCGGTCGCCTTAAAGTAATTAGGGGTGTCATTAGGGCATAATCATTAATTAGCCAGGTTTGAATGCTGGCCGTGGGATCTTGCGCCAAGTCAATGCGCGCGTGTTTGAGTTTGAATGAGGGCCATCAGATCTGTTGACTTTTCCTTTTTCAGTTTAAAATTCATTTTATTTTCATATTATTTCATTTAAATTCCACAATTTATTAAAAATAGCAAAAATGCTTTAAAAATTCTGAAATTTTTTACACAAGTTGTTATTTAATTTCAGAACACAAAAATATTTTTATTTTTATTTTTAGCATTAAAAAAGTAGTTTTAAATATTTAAAAGTTTCTGTTTAATTAATTAATGAGAATTAATTAATTAAAAATACTTTTAGGTATTTAAAAATCACCAAAAAATTCATGAAACCTTTAAAAACATTTAGAAACATTGTCCAACCTTCAAACCAAATTTATTTTTTGATCTTGATGCATTTTGAGAATTTTTCATTGAATAAAAATCATTTTGATGCATTATTTTGATCCAAACTTCCAAAAATCATTTCTGCCTAACCCTAAAGAGTTGGACCTTGCTTCTTTTTGCATTGCATTGTGTTTAGTATGTAGTTTGTGATATTAAATGGCCTTGATTTGATCTTTCATTTTCCATGACTTGATTTGATTTGTAAACACCCCAAATTTGCCCTCACCCATTCACACCATGGCTTGTGATCACCACATATGCATAAGTTCAATCATACCATCTCATATTGCATTTTTGATTCACTGCATAGATTCAAAGTCATCTGCATCTAGGGTTTGTGATCTGAGCAATCCAAGGGGCTTCTTGAGCCACTCCAAAGGTCAACAATCACTTCAAAGGGGTCCATGTGTGTCCAAATATCATATTACGTCCTTTCAAAATCAAGAATGTCAAAGAATCACAAGAACTGGGATTGGTGTGGAAGCAGAGCCAGGTTTGACTGCACAGATGACCTAAAATTAGGGTTTTGGTTTCAAAGGCCATAACTCCAATTTTTTTGGTCATTATTGTTTCTATTGGTCTCTATATGGTATAGGGAGTATGCATATCAATTTTCAGGAAGAAATTCCTTGAGGAAGTCATCTGATCAAGAGTTGACTTTCTGGACAAGTCAGTGCAAAATCAGGGCATCTGAGGCCCCCAATGACCCAACCAAGGGGTGATCTTCATCATTTTGAGTGTATTTGATCTTTATTTGATCATGGAAGAAGGTTGAAGTTCACAAAATTCAAGAATTACAAGTTTTTGCAAAGTTGACTTTTTGGGGTAAGTTTGACTTTTAAGGAATTTGTCATTTTAGGCAATTTTTCAACCCTTACTTTTTGATCCAAAAATGTTTCAAATGGAAAAACTTTGGTCATGAAAGTTGTAGATTAGATCTTTCCCTTTTCAAAAAGTACAAGAACATGACCTAATTCATTTTGGATCAAAAGTTATGGTGCATCAAAGTTGGCTAAAATCACTAAATTTTAAGTTATGCACCAAATGAGAAATTTGCAAAATCTTGTACCAAGGCAAATTGTGACTTCTAATTGGCATCAAACCATTACACAATCATCATATAAGTCCTAAAGTTCAGATTGGACCAAAGAAATCACATGTTTCATGGTTTGTAAGGCAAGATTTTTCCATGAGAACTAAAAGCAAGCAAGTTGCAAAACCAATGATAACATCCCATCCACTTGTTGCCTAGCCTGCTGACCAATCCTAGCCTTTCTCCCTCACCTTGCTGCGCAGCCCACACCCTTTGTACTTGGATGGAACATGACCCATGCCTCTCTTACAAGAAGTTGACATTTTGGCAAAAGTTAACACACCTATCACAAAAGCACAAGTCACATCCTCTGACCAATCAACATTGTTTATACAAACAATTTGCAAGCCAAACACAACAACACACAAGCCTGAAACCAGCAAGAGCATAACTTTCTCATTTTCCCCCCTTGAAGCAAAAACCTTCGAATCTCTTCATACAAGCCACAAACACTTAAACAAACTTCACAGACATTCTCAACTCATCATCCTGATCACAAAGAACCCCTCACCCATGCCTGAAACCGCCTGAATCCAAAACACGATTCTCACCTGAGCTTGAACAGAACCTATTCAAACTCTCAAACCAGCCAGCATAAATCTTTTCTAAGCATCAAGGGTTCATCAGGAGCATAAAAGAAGTTGGTTGCACGAATGAAAGAGGCCAGAAGGTTGCAAAACTGAAAGCTTCAAAACTCAGGTAGCTCAAGAACTTTTTTTTCCAGAAATGAATTTTTAAGTTATCAATAGCTTCTACATGTTTCCCTGATCATGAATATGTCTTTGGTTTTGAAAATGGTGGAGAGATGAGAGTTTAATCTGCTTCTGAAACTTTTTGCCCTAGGTTTTGTTTGATTCGATTCAGCCATTTTAGGAGTGATAAATATGTTTTGATTGGGGGTTTTGATTCGTGATTGAGTAGGGATCATTTCTGTTTAATTAGATTTCATTTTAGAAGCGTTTAGAGTGAGTTTGAAGTTTTGGGTGATCGGAGAAGACGACCGGAACACTGTTCCGGTCGCCTGAAAGTAATTAGGGGTGTCATTTGGGCATAATCATTAATTAGCCAGGTTTGAATGCTGGCCGTGGGATCTGGCGCCAAGTCAATGCGCGCGTGTTTGAGTTTGAATGAGGGCCATCAGATCTGTTGACTTTTCCTTTTTCAGTTTAAAATTCATTTTATTTTCATATTATTTCATTTAAATTCCACAATTTATTAAAAATAGCAAAAATGCTTTAAAAATTCTGAAATTTTTTACACAAGTTGTTATTTAATTTCAGAACACAAAAATATTTTTATTTTTATTTTTAGCATTAAAAAAGTAGTTTTAAATATTTAAAAGTTTCTGTTTAATTAATTAATGAGAATTAATTAATTAAAAATACTTTTAGGTATTTAAAAATCACCAAAAAATTCATGAAACCTTTAAAAACATTTAGAAACATTGTCCAACCTTCAAACCAAATTTATTTTTTGATCTTGATGCATTTTGAGAATTTTTCATTGAATAAAAATCATTTTGATGCATTATTTTGATCCAAACTTCCAAAAATCATTTCTGCCTAACCCTAAAGAGTTGGACCTTGCTTCTTTTTGCATTGCATTGTGTTTAGTATGTAGTTTGTGATATTAAATGGCCTTGATTTGATCTTTCATTTTCCATGACTTGATTTGATTTGTAAACACCCCAAATTTGCCCTCACCCATTCACACCATGGCTTGTGATCACCACATATGCATAAGTGCAATCATACCATCTCATATTGCATTTTTGATTCACTGCATAGATTCAAAGTCATCTGCATCTAGGGTTTGTGATCTGAGCAATCCAAGGGGCTTCTTGAGCCACTCCAAAGGTCAACAATCACTTCAAAGGGGTCCATGTGTGTCCAAATATCATATTACGTCCTTTCAAAATCAAGAATGTCAAAGAATCACAAGAACTGGGATTGGTGTGGAAGCAGAGCCAGGTTTGACTGCACAGATGACCTAAAATTAGGGTTTTGGTTTCAAAGGCCATAACTCCAATTTTTTTGGTCATTCTTGTTTCTATTGGTCTCTATATGGTATAGGGAGTATGCATATCAATTTTCAGGAAGAAATTCCTTGAGGAAGTCATCTGATCAAGAGTTGACTTTCTGGACAAGTCAGTGCAAAATCAGGGCATCTGAGGCCCCCAATGACCCAACCAAGGGGTGATCTTCATCATTTTGAGTGTATTTGATCTTTATTTGATCATGGAAGAAGGTTGAAGTTCACAAAATTCAAGAATTACAAGTTTTTGCAAAGTTGACTTTTTGGGGTAAGTTTGACTTTTAAGGAATTTGTCATTTTAGGCAATTTTTCAACCCTTACTTTTTGATCCAAAAATGTTTCAAATGGAAAAACTTTGGTCATGAAAGTTGTAGATTAGATCTTTCCCTTTTCAAAAAGTACAAGAACATGACCTAATTCATTTTGGATCAAAAGTTATGGTGCATCAAAGTTGGCTAAAATCACTAAATTTTAAGTTATGCACCAAATGAGAAATTTGCAAAATCTTGTACCAAGGCAAATTGTGACTTCTAATTGGCATCAAACCATTACACAATCATCATATAAGTCCTAAAGTTCAGATTGGACCAAAGAAATCACATGTTTCATGGTTAGTAAGGCAAGATTTTTCCATGAGAACTAAAAGCAAGCAAGTTGCAAAACCAATGATAACATCCCATCCACTTGTTGCCTAGCCTGCTGACCAATCCTAGCCTTTCTCCCTCACCTTGCTGCGCAGCCCACACCCTTTGTACTTGGATGGAACATGACCCATGCCTCTCTTACAAGAAGTTGACATTTTGGCAAAAGCTAACACACCTATCACAAAAGCACAAGTCACATCCTCTGACCAATCAACATTGTTTATACAAACAATTTGCAAGCCAAACACAACAACACACAAGCCTGAAACCAGCAAGAGCATAACTTTCTCATTTTCCCCCCTTGAAGCAAAAACCTTCGAATCTCTTCATACAAGCCACAAACACTTAAACAAACTTCACAGACATTCTCAACTCATCATCCTGATCACAAAGAACCCCTCACCCTTGCCTGAAACCGCCTGAATCCAAAACACGATTCTCACCTGAGCTTGAACAGAACCTGTTCAAACTCTCAAACCAGCCAGCATAAATCTTTTCTAAGCATCAAGGGTTCATCAGGAGCATAAAAGAAGTTGGTTGCACGAAGGAAAGAGGCCAGAAGGTTGCAAAACTGAAAGCTTCAAAACTCAGGTAGCTCAAGAACTTTTTTTTCCAGAAATGAATTTTTAAGTTATCAATAGCTTCTACATGTTTCCCTGATCATGAATATGTCTTTGGTTTTGAAAATGGTGGAGAGATGAGAGTTTAATCTGCTTCTGAAACTTTTTGCCCTAGGTTTTGTTTGATTCGATTCAGCCATTTTAGGAGTGATAAATATGTTTTGATTGGGGGTTTTGATTCGTGATTGAGTAGGGATCATTTCTGTTTAATTAGATTTCATTTTAGAAGCGTTTAGAGTGAGTTTGAAGTTTTGGGTGATCGGAGAAGACGACCGGAACACTGTTCCGGTCGCCTGAAAGTAATTAGGGGTGTCATTAGGGCATAATCATTAATTAGCCAGGTTTGAATGCTGGCCGTGGGATCTGGCGCCAAGTCAATGCGCGCGTGTTTGAGTTTGAATGAGGGCCATCAGATCTGTTGACTTTTCCTTTTTCAGTTTAAAATTCATTTTATTTTCATATTATTTCATTTAAATTCCACAATTTATTAAAAATAGCAAAAATGCTTTAAAAATTCTGAAATTTTTTACACAAGTTGTTATTTAATTTCAGAACACAAAAATATTTTTATTTTTATTTTTAGCATTAAAAAATTATTTTTAAATATTTAAAAGTTTCTGTTTAATTAATTAATGAGAATTAATTAATTAAAAATACTTTTAGGTATTTAAAAATCACCAAAAAATTCATGAAACCTTTAAAAACATTTAGAAACATTGTCCAACCTTCAAACCAAATTTATTTTTTGATCTTGATGCATTTTGAGAATTTTTCATTGAATAAAAATCATTTTGATGCATTATTTTGATCCAAACTTCCAAAAATCATTCCTGCCTAACCCTAAAGAGTTGGACCTTGCTTCTTTTTGCATTGCATTGTGTTTAGTATGTAGTTTGTGAGATTAAATGGCCTTGATTTGATCTTTCATTTTCCATTTGTTTGGTAATTTTCTTGTTAAGGAACCCTAAAACCCTAGAAAACTTAGGAAAATCATAACTTGAATTTGGTTAAGAGTTGAAACCTCTCCTTTGGGCAGTGGGTTAGTATAGGATTAGGGGTCCTTTGAGTGCATTTTCAATTTTTCATAATGTTGTTTGCTTCTGATTTTGGTTTGTGTTTGATGTTTTGATCATAAACCCTAATTTGGGCTTCCATATGCATCCATCTTGCATTTGCATTCATATCTTGACTTGCCATGACTTTTTATGCATCCATGTGATTCATTCAACATCATAAGACATATTGAAAGCATGTTTGATCATTGCATCTTTCATTTGCCATGTTGTATTCCATATGCATCTCATAACTTTTCATGAATGTTCATGTGTTTTAACTTGCTTCATTTGCACCCATAAGCTTGTATGATCATCCCCATGTGTTACTCCATGTTTGTAGCATCTCATAGCATCATTATCATCTCATGTATGCTTCTGGTTTTGGTTTGCATCATGTCATTCCATCCCATTTTGCATTGCATTGCATTTCTTTTCTAACCTTTCAGGTGGTAAGTGACTTTGAGAAGTGAATTTGCCCTCACTTCTCATAACTTCTCTTCATCTCTTTTATGCATCCTTGCTGCATTTTTGTATGTGCTTGAGATTGAGCTTGCTCATTCTTCTTCTTCTTACTTTCTTTCTTCAAGTGACTTGACTTCTTGAATGAAGCAAGTTGCTTTGCTTCTCTTGATCCTTTCATCTGCTTCCTGGTGGTTCCATTGAAGATTTCTTTCTAAAACCTCACAAACCTTAGGAACAACCAAGCATGACAATGATTAGGGTTTTGATTAGTCCCCCACTTAGTTTTTTACCTTTGTGTCCCATTGAGTCTTCTCTTCTCATCTCATAATCAGGGACTAAACCCTAAAGGCTTTAAGGCTTTGTGATTAAGCTTATGCCTGCATCCTTCTATTAGGATGGAGTGTATAACTTTAATCCTAAGTGTTAAACCCTTAATGTGTTTAAGTCCTTTAATCAATCCATCTAATAATCATCAAGACATCAAGCTTGTAACTTGGGCCTTGCATTAGGGTTCTAATTCTTCCTTAATTGGTTAAGAAGGACTAACCCTAGTGTTAATGGACAAGTCCCCCTCAAGTTGTCTTACAAATCATAAAATCCACTTCTTCATCATATCATTAACTAAAATCCACTTAATAAAGGCTTTGTTTTGTCATGAGTTTAATCCCTAATCATGGATTAAGTTGAGGAGCTTTCCTCAGCTTAAACACTCTCATCTATTATCCTTCTATTAGGATGGTGTAATGAGTTTGTTTAATCCCTGATTATGGCTTAACCTCATTACTTAACACTAAACAAAATACAAAAACATCTAAATAATCACATGTAGGTTAATGATCTCAATCCTACATCAAAGGTGATTAAGTGTGAGAATCTGACTTCACACTTAAGGTATTCTCATTACCCCTAATCAGAGGGAAGATGTGACGAGTTTACTAACTCATTGGTTTAGGCTTAAGCTCATTAACTTATGACAAACTTTCAAAAGCAATAAAAGACTGAAAACACAAAAACAAACAATAATCGTCTCCTTCGGGATTCTTCTCTCATCTCATTCCCTCACAATCGAGAACTTGCTTCTTCCGTCTGATGCAAGACAGTTTGCACCTGAGCCAGACAGGTCATACACTTGAGCATAGACAAGTAAGCAGTTCACAAGTCAATTCATCTTTCAGTCTCTTTGGGTCGAACTACGGTGTTCTGACTTCCTCATTGCACGAGAGGATACGTAGGCATAACTTAACAGTTATCGAACAAAAGTCTCTGTATATTCCCCCTCTTTCCAGCATTATTATTTGAGCCTCCTGGTCTTGAGCTTTTCACTCCTGTTCTCACACTGACACTTCTCTTATGCACTTTACACTTATTTTACACTGACACCTGTACATCATTTTCCAGCTCTTTTATACACAGATTGCACTGACACTACCCCTTTAAAACACAAATCTTTTAAGCGTGGATCCCGTCGAGTACGGCGGACAATCTGGGTGCTAATACCTTCCCAGGTTGTAACCAACCCCCTTTCTCAGTCTCTCTGGTTCGCAACCGTCTTATCCATCTCTTTCTAGGCCTATGCAGCATTGCCTTTCCTCCGGGATAAAAATGCCTAGCTGGCGACTCTTTTCTTTTTCCAGTGAGTTCACTGCTGTGTGTTCTCATTGTCCCTTTCGCCGACCGTTCGCGTCTGTACCCTATCTGACTTAGTCCCATTTATCAGGAGCGACAGCTTGGCGACTCTGCTGGGGAGCCTTATAATGTAACCAGGTCTTCTGGTTCTTTTTGTGGGTTCCTCCTAGCGCTTGTTTGATTTGTGTTTACTGGGGTGTTATGTGCTATTTGTGTTTGTGTATTTGTTTTATTTTTGCTTATGTACAGTTACTTTATTGCTTTCTTTATAGTTTTGCATATATCATACTGTCATACTGTGCTGGCTGGATCTGTTTGTTTGCTTTGGTGGGTGGGGTTCTATTGAGAGTTAAGGTCCTATACCTGGGACCTGAGTGACACCTAGGCTAGAGTGGTTCATATTATTTCCCATTCCATCTCGGTCTGGTGCGGGAATATGAAACACGGTTCAGATATGGGTTTCTTCTTGAGAACTCTGTGTTGCAGATTTCTTGCAGTGCTAGGGCTATCTGGGAAGCCTGCTAAGTCTGGATGACCTTTAGTATTGACCTCCAGAAACTGAAGTGAATTAGAGGAGTAACTTTTATGGTTATTGTAAACACTGTACCTCCGGGTTAGAAGTGTTTACACTTCTCATAACTGATCCGAGTCTGAGGATCTTTGTTTTAGAACACCACCTGTGAGGGGGTTGGGCTGTTTACAGGTTTGCAGGTACACTTGACCTCAGAATACCCTGTTACTTTGTTTGATTAAGAGTACCCCATCTTGGAACAGTTCTTGTGATTTTAACCCTGGACATGTGACTCTTTATTTGAGTCCCCCACCTTGGTTACTGGATTTATAGACCTCCATCTGGATTTCTTGAACACACCTGGACTTATATCAGAGCACTTGATCAGATCCAGCTCAGTCACAAACCCTTGCATATCATTTGCATACATCATCATTGCATCATTTTAACATTTGCTTATTTGTTTTTCAGGGTATCCATACTTTATTTTGGCTTGGTTTTGACCCCATCATCAGCATAGACCTATCTTCATCAGTATCTACTTCAGTTATCTGCTACCTGCTTCAGTCACCTGCATCACCAGTCTCAGCCTGTCAGAGGCTCATTATCAATTTTGTTCTCCTCATCAGCATCTGTCTTATTTCTTCTTCAGCAACATGGCACCTAAGAAGAGTAACATCTCATATCACTTCTTTGAACCTGAGCTAGCTAGCATCAGGAGGATTCAGACCCTGATTACTCCAGACCATATACCACTCTTTAGAGAACATTATGGAGGAATCCTTGATGTGGTTATGGATTTGGACCCTTCACAGAGGAGCTTGATACACACTTGCCTGCAGTTCTATGATCCCCCTCTGAGGTGCTTCACATTTCAGAATTTTCAGTTGGGACCCTTGTTGGAGGAATATTCATCATTGGTTGGTGTACCCATCAGGGGTGGAATCCCCTTCAACCCTGAGATGGCTTTCCCAAGTAATGAGGAGATAGCAAGAGCTTTACATCTGGAACCAGTTCTGATTGGGCAGAATATGACTGCCAAGGCTGGAATCTCTAGCCTGCATCTGGATTTCTTGATCTCTCAGGCCATCCTGAAGGCCTCTCTGGGAGAGTGGAAGGCAGTCTGTGCTCTATTGGCCCTCAGCATATATGGGGTCATTTTATTTGCAGATGAGCCTAAGTTTGTTAGCAAGAGTGCAATCCATCTTTTCATCCTGGGAAACCCAGTGCCCACCTTACTGGGAGATCTTTACTACTCTGTTCATCAAAGGAATGAAAAGCAAAGGGGAAGATTAGTGAGATGCTGTGCTCCCTTGTTCCATACCTGGCTGCTCAAGCATTTGCCAAAGACTGATGCATTCTTGAACCCTCACCAGCAGAAGAACTGGGCTAGGAGGCTTGTTGCTCTAACCTTAGATGATATCAGATGGTGTACTCAGAGTACTAAGGGCAGAGACATCATTACAAGTTGTGGGCAATTTCCCAATGTGCCTCTGATTGGAGTGAAAGGGTGCATCAATTATAACCCTCTGCTATTCAAAAGACAACTGGGCTATGCATTAGTCCATCCTCCTAGGGCACAGGATCTGACTGAGACCCTTTACTGTGAAATCAAGCCTAATCTGGCTGTTGTCAGGCAGGCAGCTTGGGCCTGGGACAATGTTCAGACTAAAGGGGTAACCATTCTGGGGAAGTGCAACAATGTGGCATCAACACAGTACTGTGAGTGGTCCCATGCCAGGGCTCAATTTTCTGGGATGCCCTTTACCATGGAAGATATGCCTGGACCATCCTCAGCACCACCTCCAGCAACTGTCAGCTTAGAGGAGTTTGAAAAATTGAAGGAGAGAAATGAGAAGTTGACTCAGGCTCTACAGAAGACCCTCTGGGAGAGGAGTGATGGTAGGTTGGATATTGAGAGGTTAGAAAAGTTGAAGGTGGAGCATCTGGCTAGGATTGAGAAGTCTGAGGATTACATCAAGAAGTCTAGGGCGGGAGAGCAGATCTTGAAGAATGCTTGCAAGGAAGCCCAGTTCCAGAAGGCCAGGACTGATTTGTATCTGAAGGAGAGCCAAGCTAGGTGGGTCAGAATCACCGAGGCTCGTACTCTGGAAGATAAAAGGACTCAGGATAAGATTGAGCAGCTGGAAGCTAGTGAAAAAGAACAACAGGAAGCCCTGGCAGTAGCCCAGAGGGAGATCTCAGAGCTGAAGATTAGAGCTGGTGTGAAGAGGTCAAAGGACCAGAGTCAACACAAGAAGCTAACTGCAGCTGTTACTACCAGGAATCTCCTTATCAGGAACCTTACAGAGCGTCCAGCTGATCCTGTGACTGAGGCACTTCTCAAGGAAGTTCAGGAGGATGAGTTTGGTCTTGGTGTTTGATTTTGTTTGCTTGTTGTTGCTTTCATTTTATGTACTTTTATTTTCTTATGATGTATTTTGACCCCTCAGAGGGCTTGTGTTGTAAAAAGAAACGAACTGTGTATCATTTACTTTTTGTAATATATGTATCAGTTTGTTTTATCTGAACTCTTCAAAGCAACATCAACAGCATCTTCCTCAAAGGCCTGGAAGGGTCAAAACCAAGTGCCAAGTCGGATACTTTGGAAACAAATAAGCATAACTGCATTGCATACTAACCTTTTACCTTGTTTTGTAGGTTTTTGTTTATTTGTTATTAACTCTGTTGTGATGTCAGGAACTATTGCTCGACGACGTGTGTTCCCACTCAACCGTCCACATAGATATCCAACCCGCAACAATCTTCCAGGCATACAAATGGACCAGGTACAGCAGGACCTTACAGAGGTCAGGAACCAAATGGCCAATGAGAGGCTAGAAATGAGGACCCAGATGACACAGTTCATGGAGGTGATGAACAACATGGCTTAGAGCCAGGAGAGGTTGAGAGCCATGGTAGAAAGGCAGAATCAGGAAGATCCCCATCTAGGGACTGCTGGCACAAGCAACAATGAGAGGGTTCAGCCTCGTGTCAACCCACCTGTGTATGGCCCTCATCTTCACCCAGAGATCAACATTCCTGCAAATGTTCAAGGGACTGCCACTGTAGGCAGAGTGTTGCAAGAAGACCCCCAGGAAGATCAGTTCACAGTGATGGGAGCTGGGGAGGAAGCTTATGACAGAAGGCTGGATGAGATAGCTGAGAAATTAAGATCCTTAGAGTCTCAAAACTCTTTGGGTTTTGATGTTATGGACATGGGCTTGGTAGACGGGGTCAGGATTCCCCATAAGTTTAAGCCTCCTTGTTTTGAAAAGTACAACGGGACTTCCTGCCCGCGGACCCACTTACAATCCTTTCTGGGGAGGTTGAAAGCATATACCATGGACGAGAAGCTATGGATGTTTTATTTTGAGGATAGCTTGACGGGAGCTTCAAGAGAATGGTACTCTCATCTGACAAGAGCAACCATCAGGTGTTGGAAGGACTTGGCAGAGGCCTTCATTAGACAATACCAGTATAATTTGGATATGGCACCCAACAGGACCCTCCTAATGGGAATGTCACAGTCATCTAGAGAAAGCTTCCGAGAGTATGCCTAGAGATGGAGGCAATTGGCTGCTGCTGTTCAGCCACCTATGTCAGAGAGGGAGATGGCAGATATGTTTATGAACACCCTCCAAGGAACATACATTGACAGGCTAGCTGCCTTCTCTTCAACCAGCTTTGCAGATGTTGTCATAGCTGGGGAAAGAATTGAGAGCTTGTTAAAAATGGGCAAAATTTCTGACAACGGTGCCAGCTCGTCCAGCAATACAAGGAAACCTTTTGTAGGCCCAAGAAGAACTGGTGAGACCAATGCTATCCATGCCAGCAGGGGCAGGCCCCAATATGTTCATAGGTCTGTGGCAGCAGTCACCATTCCCGCTCCAGTTCATCCACAACCAACTTATCAACCGCCGCAACAAAATTATCAGCAACAAACTCAGTACCCTCCGAGAAACTACAACAACACCAGCAACAACAATCAGCAGAGACCATATCAACAGAGACCTTCTCAGGCCAATAGGGTGATCGATCCGATCCCTATGCCCTATGCAACATTACTGCCACAACTCCTGAAACTCAACCTAGTTGAGCTAAGGACGTTGGCACCTCCGGATCCCAACAGTCTGCCCAGAAACTACGACTCCAACGCCAGATGTGCTTTCCATTCAAATGCACCTGGCCATAGTACAGAGAAGTGCAGAGCCTTGCACATGAAGGTACAAGACCTGGTAGACTCTAAGGCTCTGAACTTTGCGCCACCACCGAATGTTAACAAAAACCCTATGCCACACCACGGAGGTCCCAGAATCAATGCTATTGAAGAAGACAAGCCGTCTTATTTGATAACCAATGTGGGTCAGATTCGGACATCGTTGGTAGAGATTAAAGCTCAACTCCTCGAATGCCAAATGTTCCCGGGATGTGAGCTAGGGTGTGCTTACTGCAACATTTCAGTGAATGGCTGTGATAATTTAAGAGATGGCATAAATGGCCTCATCCGGAGTGGCCTGCTTCAGATTACAACATCATTTCCTACAAATCCAGCAATCTCATCAGCGACAGTTCCCATGTCTTCTACAAATGCAACAACCATTGTTCCGAACAACTCTTCAATCTTATCAACAAATGCTTCATCTGTCACTTCAGCTGACCAGATATCAACAAACATCCCTTCTACAACTTCAGCACCGCTTCATTTTGAGTCTCCTACAACAACAACACCCATCCTTCCAACAAAGTCTCCTACAACATCAGCAGCAAACAATGAAGATGTCTTAACCGTTACAATTTATTATGATCCTGAAAACAATTCTGCCTACAACTCACAAAGTGCTACTCCCATCAGAGCACCAGTCACAATATATTATGATCCATAGACTATCATGGACCCTTCTGCAGCTGCCATCAGTCCAGTCACTATCACAGTGCCTGGGCCAGTACCTTATGAAAGTAGTAATGCTATTCCCTGGCATTACGGCTCTGATCTATACTGCGGAGGACAGAAAATCACTCTTGAATCGTCAACACCTGCACCACAAATTGACAATGTGGGAGGAGGCGGAGGCTTCACTCGAAGCGGACGTCTTTTTGCTCCACAAATTCAAAGACCCACTGCCGAAGCAGAAGCTGCTGCCAAGGCAAAAGGGAAGGGCTTGGTACAGGAAGATCAAGCTGTTAAGGAAGCTCTGAAAACACCATTTGATCAAGAAGTTGATGAGTTCATGAGAATCATCAAGAAGAGTGATTACAAGATAGTGGACCAGCTTCACCAGATGCCTTCCAAGATCTCCATTCTATCATTGCTTATGTGCTCCGAGGCTCATCGGAATGCACTGCTCAAAGTCTTGCATGCAGCTTACGTGCCTGAAGAGATCACCGTCAATCAGTTGGAAGCTGTGGTTGGAAATGTTACTGCTAGCAATGGGCTAGGGTTCACCAACACCGATTTTACTACGGAAGGCCGCAATCATAACAAGGCCTTGCACATCACCATGGAATGTAAAGGTGCAGTCCTTTCCCACGTGCTGGTAGACACAGGATCATCCCTCAATGTCTTACCTAAAAAGGCCCTTGTAAAGCTGGAGTATGAAGGATTGGCATTGCGTCCCAGCAACCTGGTAGTGAGAGCCTTTGATGGTTCTAAGAGATCGGTTCTGGGAGAAATTGAGCTGCCTATAACGATTGGCCCACAAACTTTCAAAACGACCTTCTACGTGATGGATATACAGCCTGCCTACAACTGTCTATTGGGTAGGCCATGGATTCACGCCGCTGGCGCCGTGACCTCAACCCTTCACCAGAAGTTAAAGTTTGAGTGGGAAGGTCAAGTCGTTACTATCTGCGGAGAGGAGGATATATTTGTTAGCCATCTGGCTACTTATAAATACATTGAGATGGATGGGGAGATCCACGAAACTATGAGTCAAGGGTTTGAGGCCTTGAACATAAATGAAGCATCTGCTATGCCTGGAATCTCCATGGCATCTTATCAACAAGCCCGGAAGGTTGTTGAGGAAGGAACTGCCCAAGGCTGGGGCAAGGTCTTATCTGTGGAGAAGAAGAAAGACAAATCTGGGTTGGGTTACAGACCAACTCAGCAAAATCAAGCAGAGGCTGCTGAGAAGCCCGATTTTGTCAGTGGGGGGATGCTCACCCCTGATGCTATCAACAATTTGGAAGACGAGTTGGAAGAGGAGCGCAATCTGGAGAATTGGATACGTCCAAAGGTCCCGGGGAGCAGCATCTCAAACTGGTCTTCCCAGGAAATTATAAGAGTTACTCATGCAGAGTAATTATTATTTCCTGTATTTTTATAGCATGCATCAAGTCTTGCATCTTGCCCAAGATGACAAGACTCATTTTGTAATCGGGCCATCTGTACTTTTTTGTGCAACAAGATTAATCAATGAAATATCAGACATCTTTTTGCAAATGAGTCCTTTTCTTTTCCGCTCACTGTTTTTCCATTTTTCTTTTTGTACAAAAAATAAATGGCGATGTTTTCAAAATGACAACTTTATTTCACTTTTCTAAAACAAGATTAAAATCAAATCACTAAAATGAACAAACTGAACCCTTGCAGAGAGTACCTTCCAGACAGCACCGACAACGGCACGGCTATGACTTCGTATGACTTTGACAATCCGATCAATCAAGCTGATGAAGGGGTTGAAGAAGAATATGAGCTTCCTGAAGAGCTAGCCAGGTTGTTGAGACAAGAGGAGAAGGTCATCACTCCTCATCAGGAGGAGGTCGAAACGATTAATCTTGGTACAGATGAAGACGTGAAAGAGGTTAAAATCGGAGCCTGCCTACAAGATTCAGTGAAGAAACAACTGATTGATCTGCTTCAAGAATATGTGGATGTGTTTGCTTGGTCTTATCAAGATATGCCAGGGTTGGACACCGATATTGTTGTGCACAAGCTGCCTTTAAGGGAAGAATGCCCACCGGTTAAACAGAAACTGCGCCGTACTCGCCCTGACATGGCAATGAAGATCAAAGAAGAGGTACAAAAGCAGTGGGACGCTGGGTTCCTTGCTGTAACTAGCTATCCGCCGTGGGTTGCTAATATAGTACCTGTGCCTAAGAAAGACGGCAAAGTAAGGATGTGTGTTGACTACCGGGATCTGAACAGAGCCAGCCCGAAAGATGACTTCCCATTACCTCACATCGATGTATTGGTGGATAACACGGCTCAGTTCTCGGTATTCTCCTTCATGGACGGATTTTCAGGATACAATCAGATTAAAATGTCACCTGAAGACATGGAGAAGACAACCTTCATCACACCCTGGGGCACCTTCTGTTACAAGGTGATGCCATTCGGACTGAAGAATGCTGGTGCAACATATCAACGGGCTATGGTGACATTATTCCACGATATGATCCATAAAGAAATAGAATGTTACGTGGATGACATGATTGCCAAGTCCCTTACTGAAGAAGATCACTTGGTAAATCTGCTAAAGCTATTCAAGCGTCTGAGGAAGTACCAACTGAAGTTGAACCCCAACAAGTGCACATTCGGGGTGCGATCTGGTAAGCTGCTGGGATTTATTGTGAGCGAGAAAGGGATTGAAGTTGACCCTGATAAAGTCAAAGCTATTCAAGAGATGCCTGCACCAAAGTCAGAAAAAGAAGTTCGAGGTTTCTTAGGACGGTTGAACTACATTTCAAGGTTCATATCTCACCTTACAGCGACCTGTGAACCTTTGTTCAAACTACTGAGAAAAGAACAAACGGTCAGGTGGAACGAAGACTGCCAGAAGGCCTTTGACAAGATCAAGGAGTACTTACAAGAACCTCCGATCCTTATGCCTCCAGTTGAAGGAAGACCTCTAATCATGTACTTGACAGTATTAGAAGAGTCAATGGGGTGTGTGCTGGGCCAGCATGACGAGTCTGGTCGAAAAGAGTATGCAATATACTACCTAAGCAAAAAGTTTACCGACTGTGAACAACGTTATTCACTGCTCGAGAAAACTTGCTGTGCTTTAGCGTGGGCTGCTCGCCGACTGAGACAGTATATGCTAACCCACACCACCTTATTAATCTCAAAAATGGACCCAGTCAAGTACATATTTGAGAAGCCAGCACTTACCGGACGGGTTGCAAGATGGCAGATGATTCTCACAGAATATGATATCCAATACACCTCTCAGAAAGCCATCAAGGGCAGTGTATTGTCTGAATATCTTGCTGAGCAACCTATTGATGATTACCAGCCTATGAGATTTGACTTCCCTGATGAAGACATCATGTTCATAAAAACAAAAGATCATGAAGAGCCTATTCACACTGAAGGGCCTGACCCGGAAGAAGAATGGACTATGATGTTTGATGGGGCTGTTAATATGAATGGTCGTGGTGTTGGTGCAGTGCTCATTACACCTAAAGGGGTTCACATGCCTTTCTCGGCAAAACTCACCTTTAACTGCACTAACAACGAAGCTGAATACGAAGCTTGCATTATGGGTCTTGAGGAGGCCATTGACCTCAGGATCAAGACATTGACTGTATTTGGGGATTCAGCTCTGGTAGTTAATCAAACCAACGGAAAATGGTACACACACCAAGATCATCTGATACCTTACAGGGATTATACAAGGAGGTTATTGACTTTCTTCACAACAGTCAAGCTAGAGTATATCCCTCGGGATGAGAATCAGTTTGCAGATGCTCTGGCTACCATTTCATCAATGATCAAAGTTCAGGCTGCCAACTTTGTACCTCAGATATCAGTGTCCAGACTTGACAGACCCGCATATGTGTTCGCAGCAGATGTTGTCAAAGATGATAAGCCCTGGTTCCATGATATTAAGTGCTTCTTGAAGGATCAAACATACCCACCCGGGGCATCTTCCAATGATAAGAAAACCTTGAGAAGGCTTGCTGGTAGTTTCTTCCTAAACACTGATGGGTCTTTGTACAAAAGGAACTTTGATATGGTACTCCTCAGATGCGTTGATAGAACAGAAGCGGATTTGTTGATGCATGAAGTGCACGAAGGATCCTTTGGTACCCATGCCGGAGGACATGCAATGGCCAAGAAACTGCTAAGATCAGGATATTACTGGATCACAATGGATGCAGACTGTTGTGCCTACGCCAGAAAATGCCATAAATGCCAGGTCTATGCAGATAAGGTGCATGTACCTCCCAATCCTTTGAACATAATGTCTTCACCATGGCCCTTTGCTATGTGGGGCATTGACATGATTGGCAAGATTGAGCCAACTGCTTCAAATGGCCACAGATTCATCTTGGTCGCCATTGATTATTTCACCAAGTGGGTCGAAGCAGCTTCATATGCAAATGTTACAAGGCAAGTGGTAGCCCGATTCCTGAAAAGAGATATCATTTGTAGATACGGAGTTCCCGAGCGAATCATTACTGATAATGGTTCCAATCTAAACAACAAAATGATGGCTGAGTTATGCCGGGACTTCAAGATCCAACATCACAATTCTTCTCCTTACAAGCCAAAGATGAATGGCGCTGTTGAGGCGGCTAACAAGAATATCAAGAAGATTGTGCAGAAGATGGTAGTCACTTACAAAGACTGGCATGAAATGCTACCGTTTGCCCTGCATGGGTACAGCACGTCAATCAGGACATCCACTGGGGCAACACCGTATCAGCTTGTATATGGTATGGAGGCAGTCCTACCTGTTGAAGTTGAATTACCCTCCCTACGGGTACTGATGGATGTTAAGCTAAACGAAGCAGAGTGGGTCCGGTCCCGATATGAACAACTGAGTCTGATTGAAGAGAAAAGATTGGCTGCAATCTGTCATGGGCAGTTATATCAGAAGAGAATGAAGAAAGCCTTCGATCAGAAAGTCAGGCACCGAGAGTACCAAGTAGGAGATCTTGTGCTGAAAAGAATCCTCCCTCCTCATACAGACCACAGGGGCAAGTGGACTCCGAACTATGAAGGACCATTTATAGTGAAGAAAGTTTTCTCTGGTGGAGCACTGATGCTCAGCACTATGGATGGCGAAGACTTCCCGTCCCCTGTGAATTCAGATGCAGTTAAAAAATACTTCGCATAAAAATGACCCGCTGAACATAAAAACAGAATGTAAGTCCAGGCAAAATATGGCATCCCGGCGAGTCAAAAACAGAATAAAAGACTCGAGCAAAAATAAGGGAAATAAACAAAAAAAAATGTACACCCGCTGAGTTGAAAAGCCACATTGGACGACTCAGGCAAAAATGGGTATCCCGATGGATTGAAAACCCGAAAGGGCGGTCCATGCAAAACAAGGGAATAAGCGAACAATTGCATTCTGAATTCGTCTGTATCACCTACAACTTGGTAAACCTCGAAAGGATCAAGCTTCAATCAGAATCAGCCTCCTTCAGAAAGCAAGACGAGAAGAACGTCAAATGTCATACGAGTCATAGCAGAAGGGGAAACTCCTCAAAGCGTCGTCAACATTGCCAGCCTTTTGTTTCTCAATTTGTAACAATATCCTCATTTCAGGAGATATGTTTCTTTGACTGTATATTGCCAATTCAGGGTACATGAATTAATAAAATCAGATTTTCGGTCACGTTTTGTCTCGTCCGTTTTATTTTCACTTGCAAAATGTCTGATGTCTCCAAGAACTTGATTGCATAAATACAGATGCTTATCTTCAAAAATAAAAATACGTGCTTACAGGAAATATGCTTACTCTCAGAAGTGTCTAACTCCTCTGACGGAATCCAATAAAGGATACCTCGGGATTACTTGTGCGTTTCCCTATCTTTGCAGGATTGCAGGTATCCAAAACACAACTTGGGGCATGTAGGCTTCACCCCAGCAAGCTGGCAGATCAACACTCAATCTTAGCACCCGAAGAGCTCTCTCCCCAGCTGAGTTGCCTCTCATGACTTCCCCCCAGTTGAGCTGCCACTTACTACTTCTCCCAACCGAGTTTGCCAATCATTCTTCCTCAGCAGAATACAAAGGCCAGGGAGCCATCTCCCCACAGAATTTCAGCCTCTATCCAGAAGAGCAATGCACGAAGGAATCACAACAGAGCGACGAAAGCTTCTACAAACCCCAGCTGGGTCCCTTATTACAAGGATATGTCTATCAGTGACCTATATCCCCAGGCAATAGCATCTCACCAGATCTACCAATGATCTCATCCCCAGCTGGGATGTCCATTTCGAGCAGATCGGCCAGAGATCTTCGCGGCAACGGGATCCACATCCCGGTTTGGTGTCTTTGCATAATCATGGCATTCGCATCATATTCACCCACAAAGCGTAGCATTCCGTCTAAAACGGAGCATTACGGCAAAAATCCAACATAGCATAATCATAGGCCATGTTTTTGAATCAAACACTTGAGAATATCTGAAACCCATCAGCAATACACAAAATTCCCCAGCGGAGATTCCCCAGCAAAAGCAGTTGCCTCACATTCACAAACACCAGTATATACTCCCTTTGACGCCCGTCCGTGTCATATCCCTAGCAGAAAGCCAAAGACGTCCTCTTTGCACTCACATATACTTACATACATTTTCTTGACATCCGTCCATGTCACTTTCCCCAGTACAGTAACATAAACACTTTGTACATCAGATACTTGTTTATACTATACTCCTTTTGACACTCGTCCGTGTCACTCCCCCCAGCAGATTAAACACTCATCTATACACCATTCATACTTGTACAGATACTCGTTCGTATCTTATATACACCATCTATATCCCCACGGATTCGACATTGGTCCATGTTCTTTGTTAACCAGTTGGTACTCGCCCGTACCATCATCTCAGAATATGCGTCAAGTGTTTGTTTCTACATGATACTCGTCCGTATCATAGTCTTAAGGATGCTCGTCCGCATATTTAATCCATACACTGTGTCAAACACTATTGTCTTCTTGAATATAGACACTCGTCTGTGTCTACTATTCCCCAGAAGAGCCCTTCCAGATTCAACACTCGTCCGTGTTCACTGTTAACCAGTTGATACTCGTCCGTATCATCATCTCTGAACATGTGTCAGTACTTGTTTCTACCCGATGCTCGTCCGTATCGTAGTCTTAAGGATGCTCGTCTGCATCTTTAATCTATACACGACATCTAAACACTTATACCTTTTGTTTCTTGGATGTAAACACTCGTTCGTGTTTACTATTCCCCAGTAAATTACCAACAAAGCAATTTTCTTTTTTTATTTGACATTCGTCCTATGTCATGATAAACCCTGAGAGCAGCCGTACCCTTCTAGGTGGTCGTCCTCCACCTCTTGATGGTCGTCCTCCATCACGCTCGTCCGATGGCCGTCCCCATCGTTGATTTTCTATCCGACACTCGTCCTGTGTCGTGATATTTAGCAGCCGTCCCCTGCTAGGTGGTCGTCCTCCACCTCTTGATGATCGTCCTTCATCATTTTATCCAATGGCCGCCCCCATTGTTGATTTTGGTTATCTGACATTTGTCCTATGTCATGACAAACCTCGAGAGCAGTCGTCCCCTGCTAGGTGGTCGTCCTCCACCTCTTGATGGTCGTCCTCCATCATGCTCGTCCGATGGCCGTCCCCATCGTTGACCTTTTATCCGGCATTCGTCCTATGTCGCGATATTTTCGGCAGCCGTACCCTGCCAGGTGGTCGTCCTCCACCTTAGATGACCGTCCCTCATCTTAACCCAACAGAGCAGCCGTCCCCTGCTAGGTGATCGTCCTTCACCTTTGATGACCGTACCTCATCATTTGTTTATTTCATTTATTCTTTAACTTGATGGTCGTCCCCGTCATGTTTTATTAATCCCCGGAGAATCTTACAGCTTTACTTGATGGCCGTCCCCATCATAATACCTTTTATCCCCAGCATGTCGGCCGTCCCCGTCATTGCTTTATTTTCCGCACTTTTTAGCATGTCGGTCGTCCCCGTCATTGCTCTTTACCCAGCAGTCGTCCTCTGCTCGACGGTCGTCCTCCGTCGCCCGCACTTTACAATACACTTTATTTTTCTTTTATAATCTATATCCCTTTTCTTCTTCATTCTGTGAGTGCAAATTTCGGACTGTCTTTGGTATTCAACCACAAGTTATCTTGTTTGCCTGCTAAGCCGTTGCTTACATCCTGCACAGCTAACTCATGTTTGAATAGGGGCAGCTGTAAACACCCCAAATTTGCCCTCACCCATTCACACCATGGCTTGTGATCACCACATATGCATAAGTTCAATCATACCATCTCATATTGCATTTTTGATTCACTGCATAGATTCAAAGTCATCTGCATCTAGGGTTTGTGATCTGAGCAATCCAAGGGGCTTCTTGAGCCACTCCAAAGGTCAACAATCACTTCAAAGGGGTCCATGTGTGTCCAAATATCATATTACATCCTCTCAAAATCAAGAATGTCAAAGAATCACAAGAACTGGGATTGGTGTGGAAGCAGAGCCAGGTTTGACTGCACAGATGACCTAAAATTAGAGTTTTGGTTTCAAAGGCCATAACTCCAATTTTTTTGGTCATTCTTGTTTCTATTGGTCTCTATGTGGTATAGGGAGTATGCATATCAATTTTCAGGAAGAAATTCCTTGAGGAAGTCATCTGATCAAGAGTTGACTTTCTGGACAAGTCAGTGCAAAATCAGGGCATCTGAGGCCCCCAATGACCCAACCAAGGGGTGATCTTCATCATTTTGAGTGTATTTGATCTTTATTTGATCATGGAAGAAGGTTGAAGTTCACAAAATTCAAGAATTACAAGTTTTTGCAAAGTTGACTTATTGGGGTAAGTTTGACTTTTAAGGAATTTGTCATTTTAGGCAATTTTTCAACCCTTACTTTTTGATCCAAAAATGTTTCAAATGGAAAAACTTTGGTCATGAAAGTTGTAGATTAGATCTTTCCCTTTTCAAAAAGTACAAGAACATGACCTAATTCATTTTGGATCAAAAGTTATGGTGCATCAAAGTTGGCTAAAATCACTAAATTTTAAGTTATGCACCAAATGAGAAATTTGCAAAATCTTGTACCAAGGCAAATTGTGACTTCTAATTGGCATCAAACCATTACACAAGCATCATATAAGTCCTAAAGTTCAGATTGGACCAAAGAAATCACATGTTTCATGGTTTGTAAGGCAAGATTTTTCCATGAGAACTAAAAGCAAGCAAGTTGCAAAACCAATGATAACATCCCATCCACTTGTTGCCTAGCCTGCTGACCAATCCTAGCCTTTCTCCCTCACCTTGCTGCGCAGCCCACACCCTTTGTACTTGGCTGGAACATGACCCATGCCTCTCTTACAAGAAGTTGACATTTTGGCAAAAACTAACACACCTATCACAAAAGCACAAGTCACATCCTCTGACCAATCAGCATTGTTTATACAAACAATTTGCAAGCCAAACACAACAACACACAAGCCTGAAACCAGCAAGAGCATAACTTTCTCATTTTCCCCCCTTGAAGCAAAAACCTTAGAATCTCTTCATACAAGCCACAAACACTTAAACAAACTTCACAGACATTCTCAACTCATCATCCTGATCACAAAGAACCCCTCACCCTTGCCTGAAACCGTCTGAATCCAAAACACGATTCTCACCTGAGCTTGAACAGAACCTGTTCAAACTCTCAAACCAGCCAGCATAAATCTTTTCTAAGCATCAAGGGTTCATCAGGAGCATAAAAGAAGTTGGTTGCACGAAGGAAAGAGGCCAGAAGGTTGCAAAACTGAAAGCTTCAAAACTCAGGTAGCTCAAGAACTTTTTTTTCCAGAAATGAATTTTTAAGTTATCAATAGCTTCTACATGTTTCCCTGATCATGAATATGTCTTTGGTTTTGAAAATGGTGGAGAGATGAGAGTTTAATCTGCTTCTGAAACTTTTTGCCCTAGGTTTTGTTTGATTCGATTCAGCCATTTTAGGAGTGATAAATATGTTTTGATTGGGGGTTTTGATTCGTGATTGAGTAGGGATCATTTCTGTTTAATTAGATTTCATTTTAGAAGCGTTTAGAGTGAGTTTGAAGTTTTGGGTGATCGGAGAAGACGACCGGAACACTGTTCCGGTCGCCTGAAAGTAATTAGGGGTGTCATTAGGGCATAATCATTAATTAGCCAGGTTTGAATGCTGGCCGTGGGATCTGGCGCCAAGTCAATGCGCGCGTGTTTGAGTTTGAATGAGGGCCATCAGATCTGTTGACTTTTCCTTTTTCAGTTTAAAATTCATTTTATTTTCATATTATTTCATTTAAATTCCACAATTTATTAAAAATAGCAAAAATGCTTTAAAAATTCTGAAATTTTTTACACAAGTTGTTATTTAATTTCAGAACACAAAAATATTTTTATTTTTATTTTTAGCATTAAAAAAGTAGTTTTAAATATTTAAAAGTTTCTGTTTAATTAATTAATGAGAATTAATTAATTAAAAATACTTTTAGGTATTTAAAAATCACCAAAATATTCATGAAACCTTTAAAAACATTTAGAAACATTGTCCAACCTTCAAACCAAATTTATTTTTTGATCTTGATGCATTTTGAGAATTTTTCATTGAATAAAAATCATTTTGATGCATTATTTTGATCCAAACTTCCAAAAATCATTTCTGCCTAACCCTAAAGAGTTGGACCTTGCTTCTTTTTGCATTGCATTGTGTTTAGTATGTAGTTTGTGATATTAAATGGCCTTGATTTGATCTTTCATTTTCCATGAATTGATTTGATTTGTAAACACCCCAAATTTTCCCTCACCCATTCACACCATGGCTTGTGATCACCACATATGCATAAGTTCAATCATACCATCTCATATTGCATTTTTGATTCACTGCATAGATTCAAAGTCATCTGCATCTAGGGTTTGTGATCTGAGCAATCCAAGGGGCTTCTTGAGCCACTCCAAAGGTCAACAATCACTTCAAAGGGGTCCATGTGTGTCCAAATATCATATTACGTCCTTTCAAAATCAAGAATGTCAAAGAATCACAAGAACTGGGATTGGTGTGGAAGCAGAGCCAGGTTTGACTGCACAGATGACCTAAAATTAGGGTTTTGGTTTCAAAGGCCATAACTCCAATTTTTTTGGTCATTCTTGTTTCTATTGGTCTCTATATGGTATAGGGAGTATGCATATCAATTTTCAGGAAGAAATTCCTTGAGGAAGTCATCTGATCAAGAGTTGACTTTCTGGACAAGTCAGTGCAAAATCAGGGCATCTGAGGCCCCCAATGACCCAACCAAGGGGTGATCTTCATCATTTTGAGTGTATTTGATCTTTATTTGATCATGGAAGAAGGTTGAAGTTCACAAAATTCAAGAATTACAAGTTTTTGCAAAGTTGACTTTTTGGGGTAAGTTTGACTTTTAAGGAATTTGTCATTTTAGGCAATTTTTCAACCCTTACTTTTTGATCCAAAAATGTTTCAAATGGAAAAACTTTGGTCATGAAAGTTGTAGATTAGATCTTTCCCTTTTCAAAAAGTACAAGAACATGACCTAATTCATTTTGGATCAAAAGTTATGGTGCATCAAAGTTGGCTAAAATCACTAAATTTTAAGTTATGCACCAAATGAGAAATTTGCAAAATCTTGTACCAAGGCAAATTGTGACTTCTAATTGGCATCAAACCATTACACAAGCATCATATAGGTCCTAAAGTTCAGATTGGACCAAAGAAATCACATGTTTCATGGTTTGTAAGGCAAGATTTTTCCATGAGAACTAAAAGCAAGCAAGTTGCAAAACCAATGATAACATCCCATCCACTTGTTGCCTAGCCTGCTGACCAATCCTAGCCTTTCTCCCTCACCTTGCTGCGCAGCCCACACCCTTTGTACTTGGCTGGAACATGACCCATGCCTCTCTTACAAGAAGTTGACATTTTCGCAAAAGCTAACACACCTATCACAAAAGCACAAGTCACATCCTCTGACCAATCAGCATTGTTTATACAAACAATTTGCAAGCCAAACACAACAACACACAAGCCTGAAACCAGCAAGAGCATAACTTTCTCATTTTCCTCCCTTGAAGCAAAAACCTTCGAATCTCTTCATACAAGCCACAAACACTTAAACAAACTTCACATACATTCTCAACTCATCATCCTGATCACAAAGAACCCCTCACCCTTGCCTGAAACCGCCTGAATCCAAAACACGATTCTCACCTGAGCTTGAACAGAACCTGTTCAAACTCTCAAACCAGCCAGCATAAATCTTTTCTAAGCATCAAGGGTTCATCAGGAGCATAAAAGAAGTTGGTTGCACGAAGGAAAGAGGCCAGAAGGTTGCAAAACTGAAAGCTTCAAAACTCAGGTAGCTCAAGAACTTTTTTTTCCAGAAATGAATTTTTAAGTTATCAATAGCTTCTACATGTTTCCCTGATCATGAATATGTCTTTGGTTTTGAAAATGGTGGAGAGATGAGAGTTTAATCTGCTTCTGAAACTTTTTGCCCTAGGTTTTGTTTGATTCGATTCAGCCATTTTAGGAGTGATAAATATGTTTTGATTGGGGGTTTTGATTCGTGATTGAGTAGGGATCATTTCTGTTTAATTAGATTTCATTTTAGAAGCGTTTAGAGTGAGTTTGAAGTTTTGGGTGATCGGAGAAGACGACCGGAACACTGTTCCGGTCGCCTGAAAGTAATTAGGGGTGTCATTAGGGCATAATCATTAATTAGCCAGGTTTGAATGCTGGCCGTGGGATCTGGCGCCAAGTCAATGCGCGCGTGTTTGAGTTTGAATGAGGGACATCAGATCTGTTGACTTTTCCTTTTTCAGTTTAAAATTCATTTTATTTTCATATTATTTCATTTAAATTCCACAATTTATTAAAAATAGCAAAAATGCTTTAAAAATTCTGAAATTTTTTACACAAGTTGTTATTTAATTTCAGAACACAAAAATATTTTTATTTTTATTTTTAGCATTAAAAAAGTAGTTTTAAATATTTAAAAGTTTCTGTTTAATTAATTAATGAGAATTAATTAATTAAAAATACTTTTAGGTATTTAAAAATCACCAAAATATTCATGAAACCTTTAAAAACATTTAGAAACATTGTCCAACCTTCAAACCAAATTTATTTTTTGATCTTGATGCATTTTGAGAATTTTTCATTGAATAAAAATCATTTTGATGCATTATTTTGATCCAAACTTCCAAAAATCATTTCTGCCTAACCCTAAAGAGTTGGACCTTGCTTCTTTTTGCATTGCATTGTGTTTAGTATGTAGTTTGTGATATTAAATGGCCTTGATTTGATCTTTCATTTTCCATGAATTGATTTGATTTGTAAACACCCCAAATTTGCCCTCACCCATTCACACCATGGCTTGTGATCACCACATATGCATAAGTTCAATCATACCATCTCATATTGCATTTTTGATTCACTGCATAGATTCAAAGTCATCTGCATCTAGGGTTTGTGATCTGAGCAATCCAAGGGGCTTCTTGAGCCACTCCAAAGGTCAACAATCACTTCAAAGGGGTCCATGTGTGTCCAAATATCATATTACGTCCTTTCAAAATCAAGAATGTCAAAGAATCACAAGAACTGGGATTGGTGTGGAAGCAGAGCCAGGTTTGACTGCACAGATGACCTAAAATTAGGGTTTTGGTTTCAAAGGCCATAACTCCAATTTTTTTGGTCATTCTTGTTTCTATTGGTCTCTATATGGTATAGGGAGTATGCATATCAATTTTCAGGAAGAAATTCCTTGAGGAAGTCATCTGATCAAGAGTTGACTTTCTGGACAAGTCAGTGCAAAATCAGGGCATCTGAGGCCCCCAATGACCCAACCAAGGGGTGATCTTCATCATTTTGAGTGTATTTGATCTTTATTTGATCATGGAAGAAGGTTGAAGTTCACAAAATTCAAGAATTACAAGTTTTTGCAAAGTTGACTTTTTGGGGTAAGTTTGACTTTTAAGGAATTTGTCATTTTAGGCAATTTTTCAACCCTTACTTTTTGATCCAAAAATGTTTCAAATGGAAAAACTTTGGTCATGAAAGTTGTAGATTAGATCTTTCCCTTTTCAAAAAGTACAAGAACATGACCTAATTCATTTTGGATCAAAAGTTATGGTGCATCAAAGTTGGCTAAAATCACTAAATTTTAAGTTATGCACCAAATGAGAAATTTGCAAAATCTTGTACCAAGGCAAATTGTGACTTCTAATTGGCATCAAACCATTACACAAGCATCATATAAGTCCTAAAGTTCAGATTGGACCAAAGAAATCACATGTTTCATGGTTTGTAAGGCAAGATTTTTCCATGAGAACTAAAAGCAAGCAAGTTGCAAAACCAATGATAACATCCCATCCACTTGTTGCCTAGCCTGCTGACCAATCCTAGCCTTTCTCCCTCACCTTGCTGCGCAGCCCACACCCTTTGTACTTGGCTGGAACATGACCCATGCCTCTCTTACAAGAAGTTGACATTTTGGCAAAAGCTAACACACCTATCACAAAAGCACAAGTCACATCCTCTGACCAATCAGCATTGTTTATACAAACAATTTGCAAGCCAAACACAACAACACACAAGCCTGAAACCAGCAAGAGCATAACTTTCTCATTTTCCTCCCTTGAAGCAAAAACCTTCGAATCTCTTCATACAAGCCACAAACACTTAAACAAACTTCACAGACATTCTCAACTCATCATCCTGATCACAAAGAACCCCTCACCCTTGCCTGAAACCGCCTGAATCCAAAACACGATTCTCACCTGAGCTTGAACAGAACCTGTTCAAACTCTCAAACCAGCCAGCATAAATCTTTTCTAAGCATCAAGGGTTCATCAGGAGCATAAAAGAAGTTGGTTGCACGAAGGAAAGAGGCCAGAAGGTTGCAAAACTGAAAGCTTCAAAACTCAGGTAGCTCAAGAACTTTTTTTTCCAGAAATGAATTTTTAAGTTATCAATAGCTTCTACATGTTTCCCTGATCATGAATATGTCTTTGGTTTTGAAAATGGTGGAGAGATGAGAGTTTAATCTGCTTCTGAAACTTTTTGCCCTAGGTTTTGTTTGATTCGATTCAGCCATTTTAGGAGTGATAAATATGTTTTGATTGGGGGTTTTGATTCGTGATTGAGTAGGGATCATTTCTGTTTAATTAGATTTCATTTTAGAAGCGTTTAGAGTGAGTTTGAAGTTTTGGGTGATCGGAGAAGACGACCGGAACACTGTTCCGGTCGCCTGAAAGTAATTAGGGGTGTCATTAGGGCATAATCATTAATTAGCCAGGTTTGAATGCTGGCCGTGGGATCTGGCGCCAAGTCAATGCGCGCGTGTTTGAGTTTGAATGAGGGCCATCAGATCTGTTGACTTTTCCTTTTTCAGTTTAAAATTCATTTTATTTTCATATTATTTCATTTAAATTCCACAATTTATTAAAAATAGCAAAAATGCTTTAAAAATTCTGAAATTTTTTACACAAGTTGTTATTTAATTTCAGAACACAAAAATATTTTTATTTTTATTTTTAGCATTAAAAAAGTAGTTTTAAATATTTAAAAGTTTCTGTTTAATTAATTAATGAGAATTAATTAATTAAAAATACTTTTAGGTATTTAAAAATCACCAAAATATTCATGAAACCTTTAAAAACATTTAGAAACATTGTCCAACCTTCAAACCAAATTTATTTTTTGATCTTGATGCATTTTGAGAATTTTTCATTGAATAAAAATCATTTTGATGCATTATTTTGATCCAAACTTCCAAAAATCATTTCTGCCTAACCCTAAAGAGTTGGACCTTGCTTCTTTTTGCATTGCATTGTGTTTAGTATGTAGTTTGTGATATTAAATGGCCTTGATTTGATCTTTCATTTTCCATGAATTGATTTGATTTGTAAACACCCCAAATTTGCCCTCACCCATTCACACCATGGCTTGTGATCACCACATATGCATAAGTTCAATCATACCATCTCATATTGCATTTTTGATTCACTGCATAGATTCAAAGTCATCTGCATCTAGGGTTTGTGATCTGAGCAATCCAAGGGGCTTCTTGAGCCACTCCAATGGTCAACAATCACTTCAAAGGGGTCCATGTGTGTCCAAATATCATATTACGTCCTTTCAAAATCAAGAATGTCAAAGAATCACAAGAACTGGGATTGGTGTGGAAGCAGAGCCAGGTTTGACTGCACAGATGACCTAAAATTAGGGTTTTGGTTTCAAAGGCCATAACTCCAATTTTTTTGGTCATTCTTGTTTCTATTGGTCTCTATATGGTATAGGGAGTATGCATATCAATTTTCAGGAAGAAATTCCTTGAGGAAGTCATCTGATCAAGAGTTGACTTTCTGGACAAGTCAGTGCAAAATCAGGGCATCTGAGGCCCCCAATGAACCAACCAAGGGGTGATCTTCATCATTTTGAGTGTATTTGATCTTTATTTGATCATGGAAGAAGGTTGAAGTTCACAAAATTCAAGAATTACAAGTTTTTGCAAAGTTGACTTTTTGGGGTAAGTTTGACTTTTAAGGAATTTGTCATTTTAGGCAATTTTTCAACCCTTACTTTTTGATCCAAAAATGTTTCAAATGGAAAAACTTTGGTCATGAAAGTTGTAGATTAGATCTTTCCCTTTTCAAAAAGTACAAGAACATGACCTAATTCATTTTGGATCAAAAGTTATGGTGCATCAAAGTTGGCTAAAATCACTAAATTTTAAGTTATGCACCAAATGAGAAATTTGCAAAATCTTGTACCAAGGCAAATTGTGACTTCTAATTGGCATCAAACCATTACACAAGCATCATATAAGTCCTAAAGTTCAGATTGGACCAAAGAAATCACATGTTTCATGGTTTGTAAGGCAAGATTTTTCCATGAGAACTAAAAGCAAGCAAGTTGCAAAACCAATGATAACATCCCATCCACTTGTTGCCTAGCCTGCTGACCAATCCTAGCCTTTCTCCCTCACCTTTCTGCGCAGCCCACACCCTTTGTACTTGGCTGGAACATGACCCATGCCTCTCTTACAAGAAGTTGACATTTTGGCAAAAACTAACACACCTATCACAAAAGCACAAGTCACATCCTCTGACCAATCAGCATTGTTTATACAAACAATTTGCAAGCCAAACACAACAACACACAAGCCTGAAACCAGCAAGAGCATAACTTTCTCATTTTCCCCCCTTGAAGCAAAAACCTTAGAATCTCTTCATACAAGCCACAAACACTTAAACAAACTTCACAGACATTCTCAACTCATCATCCTGATCACAAAGAACCCCTCACCCTTGCCTGAAACCGCCTGAATCCAAAACACGATTCTCACCTGAGCTTGAACAGAACCTGTTCAAACTCTCAAACCAGCCAGCATAAATCTTTTCTAAGCATCAAGGGTTCATCAGGAGCATAAAAGAAGTTGGTTGCACGAAGGAAAGAGGCCAGAAGGTTGCAAAACTGAAAGCTTCAAAACTCAGGTAGCTCAAGAACTTTTTTTTCCAGAAATGAATTTTTAAGTTATCAATAGCTTCTACATGTTTCCCTGATCATGAATATGTCTTTGGTTTTGAAAATGGTGGAGAGATGAGAGTTTAATCTGCTTCTGAAACTTTTTGCCCTAGGTTTTGTTTGATTCGATTCAGCCATTTTAGGAGTGATAAATATGTTTTGATTGGGGGTTTTGATTCGTGATTGAGTAGGGATCATTTCTGTTTAATTAGATTTCATTTTAGAAGCGTTTAGAGTGAGTTTGAAGTTTTGGGTGATCGGAGAAGACGACCGGAACACTGTTCCAGTCGCCTGAAAGTAATTAGGGGTGTCATTAGGGCATAATCATTAATTAGCCAGGTTTGAATGCTGGCCGTGGGATCTGGCGCCAAGTCAATGCGCGCGTGTTTGAGTTTGAATGAGGGCCATCAGATCTGTTGACTTTTCCTTTTTCAGTTTAAAATTCATTTTATTTTCATATTATTTCATTTAAATTCCACAATTTATTAAAAATAGCAAAAATGCTTTAAAAATTCTGAAATTTTTTACACAAGTTGTTATTTAATTTCAGAACACAAAAATATTTTTATTTTTATTTTTAGCATTAAAAAAGTAGTTTTAAATATTTAAAAGTTTCTGTTTAATTAATTAATGAGAATTAATTAATTAAAAATACTTTTAGGTATTTAAAAATCACCAAAATATTCATGAAACCTTTAAAAACATTTAGAAACATTGTCCAACCTTCAAACCAAATTTATTTTTTGATCTTGATGCATTTTGAGAATTTTTCATTGAATAAAAATCATTTTGATGCATTATTTTGATCCAAACTTCCAAAAATCATTTCTGCCTAACCCTAAAGAGTTGGACCTTGCTTCTTTTTGCATTGCATTGTGTTTAGTATGTAGTTTGTGATATTAAATGGCCTTGATTTGATCTTTCATTTTCCATGAATTGATTTGATTTGTAAACACCCCAAATTTGCCCTCACCCATTCACACCATGGCTTGTGATCACCACATATGCATAAGTTCAATCATACCATCTCATATTGCATTTTTGATTCACTGCATAGATTCAAAGTCATCTGCATCTAGGGTTTGTGATCTGAGCAATCCAAGGGGCTTCTTGAGCCACTCCAATGGTCAACAATCACTTCAAAGGGGTCCATGTGTGTCCAAATATCATATTACGTCCTTTCAAAATCAAGAATGTCAAAGAATCACAAGAACTGGGATTGGTGTGGAAGCAGAGCCAGGTTTGACTGCACAGATGACCTAAAATTAGGGTTTTGGTTTCAAAGGCCATAACTCCAATTTTTTTGGTCATTCTTGTTTCTATTGGTCTCTATATGGTATAGGGAGTATGCATATCAATTTTCAGGAAGAAATTCCTTGAGGAAGTCATCTGATCAAGAGTTGACTTTCTGGACAAGTCAGTGCAAAATCAGGGCATCTGAGGCCCCCAATGACCCAACCAAGGGGTGATCTTCATCATTTTGAGTGTATTTGATCTTTATTTGATCATGGAAGAAGGTTGAAGTTCACAAAATTCAAGAATTACAAGTTTTTGCAAAGTTGACTTTTTGGGGTAAGTTTGACTTTTAAGGAATTTGTCATTTTAGGCAATTTTTCAACCCTTACTTTTTGATCCAAAAATGTTTCAAATGGAAAAACTTTGGTCATGAAAGTTGTAGATTAGATCTTTCCCTTTTCAAAAAGTACAAGAACATGACCTAATTCATTTTGGATCAAAAGTTATGGTGCATCAAAGTTGGCTAAAATCACTAAATTTTAAGTTATGCACCAAATGAGAAATTTGCAAAATCTTGTACCAAGGCAAATTGTGACTTCTAATTGGCATCAAACCATTACACAAGCATCATATAAGTCCTAAAGTTCAGATTGGACCAAAGAAATCACATGTTTCATGGTTTGTAAGGCAAGATTTTTCCATGAGAACTAAAAGCAAGCAAGTTGCAAAACCAATGATAACATCCCATCCACTTGTTGCCTAGCCTGCTGACCAATCCTAGCCTTTCTCCCTCACCTTGCTGCGCAGCCCACACCCTTTGTACTTGGCTGGAACATGACCCATGCCTCTCTTACAAGAAGTTGACATTTTGGCAAAAGCTAACACACCTATCACAAAAGCACAAGTCACATCCTCTGACCAATCAGCATTGTTTATACAAACAATTTGCAAGCCAAACACAACAACACACAAGCCTGAAACCAGCAAGAGCATAACTTTCTCATTTTCCTCCCTTGAAGCAAAAACCTTCGAATCTCTTCATACAAGCCACAAACACTTAAACAAACTTCACATACATTCTCAACTCATCATCCTGATCACAAAGAACCCCTCACCCTTGCCTGAAACCGCCTGAATCCAAAACACGATTCTCACCTGAGCTTGAACAGAACCTGTTCAAACTCTCAAACCAGCCAGCATAAATCTTTTCTAAGCATCAAGGGTTCATCAGGAGCATAAAAGAAGTTGGTTGCACGAAGGAAAGAGGCCAGAAGGTTGCAAAACTGAAAGCTTCAAAACTCAGGTAGCTCAAGAACTTTTTTTTCCAGAAATGAATTTTTAAGTTATCAATAGCTTCTACATGTTTCCCTGATCATGAATATGTCTTTGGTTTTGAAAATGGTGGAGAGATGAGAGTTTAATCTGCTTCTGAAACTTTTTGCCCTAGGTTTTGTTTGATTCGATTCAGCCATTTTAGGAGTGATAAATATGTTTTGATTGGGGGTTTTGATTCGTGATTGAGTAGGGATCATTTCTGTTTAATTAGATTTCATTTTAGAAGCGTTTAGAGTGAGTTTGAAGTTTTGGGTGATCGGAGAAGACGACCGGAACACTGTTCCGGTCGCCTGAAAGTAATTAGGGGTGTCATTAGGGCATAATCATTAATTAGCCAGGTTTGAATGCTGGCCGTGGGATCTGGCGCCAAGTCAATGCGCGCGTGTTTGAGTTTGAATGAGGGACATCAGATCTGTTGACTTTTCCTTTTTCAGTTTAAAATTCATTTTATTTTCATATTATTTCATTTAAATTCCACAATTTATTAAAAATAGCAAAAATGCTTTAAAAATTTTGAAATTTTTTACACAAGTTGTTATTTAATTTCAGAACACAAAAATATTTTTATTTTTATTTTTAGCATTAAAAAAGTAGTTTTAAATATTTAAAAGTTTCTGTTTAATTAATTAATGAGAATTAATTAATTAAAAATACTTTTAGGTATTTAAAAATCACCAAAAAATTCATGAAACCTTTAAAAACATTTAGAAACATTGTCCAACCTTCAAACCAAATTTATTTTTTGATCTTGATGCATTTTGAGAATTTTTCATTGAATAAAAATCATTTTGATGCATTATTTTGATCCAAAATTCCAAAAATCATTTCTGCCTAACCCTAAAGAGTTGGACCTTGCTTCTTTTTGCATTGCATTGTGTTTAGTATGTAGTTTGTGAGATTAAATGGCCTTGATTTGATCTTTCATTTTCCATTTGTTTGGTAATTTTCTTGTTAAGGAACCCTAAAACCCTAGAAAACTTAGGAAAATCATAACTTGAATTTGGTTAAGAGTTGAAACCTCTCCTTTGGGCAGTGGGTTAGTATAGGATTAGGGGTCCTTTGAGTGCATTTTCAATTTTTCATAATGTTGTTTGCTTCTGATTTTGGTTTGTGTTTGATGTTTTGATCATAAACCCTAATTTGGGCTTCCATATGCATCCATCTTGCATTTGCATTCATATCTTGACTTGCCATGACTTTTTATGCATCCATGTGATTCATTAAACATCATAAGACATATTGAAAGCATGTTTGATCATTGCATCTTGCATTTGCCATGTTGTATTCCATATGCATGTCATAACTTTTCATGAATGTTCATGTGTTTTAACTTGCTTCATTTGCACCCATAAGCTTGTATGATCATCCCCATGTGTTACTCCATGTTTGTAGCATCTCATAGAATCATTATCATCTCATGTATGCTTCTGGTTTTGGTTTGCATCATGTCATTCCATCCCATTTTGCATTGCATTGCATTTCTTTTCTAACCTTTCAGGTGGTAAGTGACTTTGAGAAGTGAATTTGCCCTCACTTCTCATAACTTCTCTTCATCTCTTTTATGCATCCTTGCTGCATTTTTGTATGTGCTTGAGATTGAGCTTGCTCATTCTTCTTCTTCTTACTTTCTTTCTTCAAGTGACTTGACTTCTTGAATGAAGCAAGTTGCTTTGCTTCTCTTGATCCTTTCATCTGCTTCCTGGTGGTTCCATTGAAGATTTCTTTCTAAAACCTCACAAACCTTAGGAACAACCAAGCATGACAATGATTAGGGTTTTGATTAGTCCCCCACTTAGTTTTTTACCTTTGTGTCCCATTGAGTCTTCTCTTCTCATCTCATAATCAGGGACTAAACCCTAAAGGCTTTAAGGCTTTGTGATTAAGCTTATGCCTGCATCCTTCTATTAGGATGGAGTGTATAACTTTAATCCTAAGTGTTAAACCCTTAATGTGTTTAAGTCCTTTAATCAATCCATCTAATAATCATCAAGACATCAAGCTTGTAACTTGGGCCTTGCATTAGGGTTCTAATTCTTCCTTAATTGGTTAAGAAGGACTAACCCTAGTGTTAATGGACAAGTCCCCCTCAAGTTGTCTTACAAATCATAAAATCCACTTCTTCATCATATCATTAACTAAAATCCACTTAATAAAGGCTTTGTTTTGTCATGAGTTTAATCCCTAATCATGGATTAAGTTGAGGAGCTTTCCTCAGCTTAAACACTCTCATCTATTATCCTTCTATTAGGATGGTGTAATGAGTTTGTTTAATCCCTGATTATGGCTTAACCTCATTACTTAACACTAAACAAAATACAAAAACATCTAAATAATCACATGTAGGTTAATGATCTCAATCCTACATCAAAGGTGATTAAGTGTGAGAATCTGACTTCACACTTAAGGTATTCTCATTACCCCTAATCAGAGGGAAGATGTGACGAGTTTACTAACCCATTGGTTTAGGCTTAAGCTCATTAACTTATGACAAACTTTCAAAAGCAATAAAAGACTGAAAACACAAAAACAAACAATAATCGTCTCCTTCGGGATTCTTCTCTCATCTCATTCCCTCACAATCGAGAACTTGCTTCTTCCGTCTGATGCAAGACAGTTTGCACCTGAGCCAGACAGGTCATACACTTGAGCATAGACAAGTAAGCAGTTCACAAGTCAATTCATCTTTCAGTCTCTTTGGGTCGAACTACGGTGTTCTGACTTCCTCATTGCACGAGAGGATACGTAGGCATAACTTAACAGTTATCGAACAAAAGTCTCTGTATATTCCCCCTCTTTCCAGCATTATTATTTGAGCCTCATAGTCTTGAGCTTTTCACTCCTGTTCTCACACTGACACTTCTCTTATGCACTTTACACTTCTTTTACACTGACACCTGTACATCATTTTCCAGCTCTTTTATACACAGATTGCACTGACACTACCCCTTTAAAACACAAATCTTTTAAGCATGGATCCCGTCGAGTACGGCGGACAATCTGGGTGCTAATACCTTCCCAGGTTGTAACCAACCCCATTTCTCAGTCTCTCTGGTTCGCAACCGTCTTATCCATCTCTTTCTAGGCCTATGCAGCATTGCCTTTCCTCCGGGATAAAAATGCCTAGCTTGCGACTCTTTTCTTTTTCCAGTGAGTTCACTGCTGTGTGTTCTCATTGTCCCTTTCGCCGACCGTTCGCGTCTGTACCCTATCTGACTTAGTCCCATTTATCGGGAGCGACAGCTTGGCGACTCTGCTGGGGAGCCTTATAATGTAACCAGGGCTTCTGGTTCTTTTTGTGGGTTCCTCCTAGCGCTTGTTTGATTTGTGTTTACTGGGGTGTTATGTGCTATTTGTGTTTGTGTATTTGTTTTATTTTTGCTTATGTACAGTTACTTTATTGCTTTCTTTATAGTTTTGCATATATCATACTATCATACTGTGCTGGCTGGATCTGTTTGTTTGCTTTGGTGGGTGGGGTTCTATTGAGAGTTAAGGTCCTATACCTGGGACCTGAGTGACACCTAGGCTAGAGTGGTTCATATTCTTTCCCATTCCATCTCGGTCTGGTGCGGGAATATGAAACACGGTTCAGATATGGGTTTCTTCTTGAGAACTCTGTGTTGCAGATTTCTTGCAGTGCTAGGGCTATCTGGGAAGCCTGATAAGTCTGGATGACCTTTAGTATTGACCTCCAGAAACTGAAGTGAATTAGAGGAGGAACTTTTATGGTTATTGTAAACATTGTACCTCCGGGTTAGAAGTGTTTACACTTCTCATAACTGATCCGAGTCTGAGGATCTTTGTTTTAGAACACCACCTGTGAGGGGGTTGGGCTGTTTACAGGTTTGCAGGTACACTTGACCTCAGAATACCCTGTTACTTTGTTTGATTAAGAGTACCCCATCTTGGAACAGTTCTTGTGATTTTAACCCTGGACATGTGACTCTTTATTTGAGTCCCCCACCTTGGTTACTGGATTTATAGACCTCCATCTGGATTTCTTGAACACACCTGGACTTATATCAGAGCACTTGATCAGATCCAGCTCAGTCACAAACCCTTGCATATCATTTGCATACATCATCATTGCATCATTTTAACATTTGCTTATTTGTTTTTCGGGGTATCCATACTTTATTTTGGCTTGGTTTTGACCCCATCATCAGCATAGACCTATCTTCATCAGTATCTACTTCAGTTATCTGCTACCTGCTTCAGTCACCTGCATCACCAGTCTCAGCCTGTCAGAGGCTCATTATCAATTTTGTTCTCCTCATCAGCATCTGTCTTATTTCTTCTTCAGCAACATGGCACCTAAGAAGAGTAACATCTCATATCACTTCTTTGAACTTGAGCTAGCTAGCATCAGGAGGATTCAGACCCTGATTACTCCAGACCATATACCACTCTTTAGAGAACATTATGGAGGAATCCTTGATGTGGTTATGGATTTGGACCCTTCACAGAGGAGCTTGATACACACTTGCCTGCAGTTCTATGATCCCCCTCTGAGGTGCTTCACATTTCAGAATTTTCAATTGGGACCCTTGTTGGAGGAATATTCATCATTGGTTGGTGTACCCATCAGGGGTGGAATCCCCTTCAACCCTGAGATGGCTTTCCCAAGTAATGAGGAGATAGCAAGAGCTTTACATCTGGAACCAGTTCTGATTGGGCAGAATATGACTGCCAAGGCTGGAATCTCTGGCCTGCATCTGGATTTCTTGATCTCTCAGGCTATCCTGAAGGCCTCTCTGGGAGAGTGGAAGGCAGTCTGTGCTCTATTGGCCCTCAGCATATATGGGGTCATTTTATTTGCAGATGAGCCTAAGTTTGTTAGCAAGAGTGCAATCCATCTTTTCATCCTGGGAAACCCAGTGCCCACCTTACTGGGAGATCTTTACTACTCTGTTCATCAAAGGAATGAAAAGAAAAGGGGAAGATTAGTGAGATGCTGTGCTCCCTTGTTCCATACCTGGCTGCTCAAGCATTTGCCAAAGACTGATGCATTCTTGAACCCTCACCAGCAGAAGAACTGGGCTAGGAGGCTTGTTGCTCTAACCTCAGATGATATCAGATGGTGTACTCAGAGTACTAAGGGCAGAGACATCATTACAAGTTGTGGGCAATTTCCCAATGTGCCTCTGATTGGAGTGAAAGGGTGCATCAATTATAACCCTCTGCTATTCAAAAGACAACTGGGCTATGCATTAGTCCATCCTCCTAGGGCACAGGATCTGACTGAGACCCTTTATTGTGAAATCAAGCCTAATCTGGCTGTTGTCAGGCAGGCAGCTTGGGCCTGGGACAATGTTCAGACTAAAGGGGTAACCATTCTGGGGAAGTGCAACAATGTGGCATCAGCACAGTACTGTGAGTGGTCCCATGCCAGGGCTCAATTTTCTGGGATGCCCTTTACCATGGAAGATATGCCTGGACCATCCTCAGCACCACCTCCAGCAACTGTTAGCTTAGAGGAGTTTGAAAAATTGAAGGAGAGAAATGAGAAGTTGACTCAGGCTCTACAGAAGACCCTCTGGGAGAGGAGTGATGGTAGGTTGGATATTGAGAGGTTAGAAAAGTTGAAGGTGGAGCATATGGCTAGGATTGAGAAGTCTGAGGATTACATCAAGAAGTCTAGGGCGGGAGAGCAGATCTTGAAGAATGCTTGCAAGGAAGCCCAGTTCCAGAAGGCCAGGACTGATTTGTATCTGAAGGAGAGCCAAGCTAGGTGGGTCAGAATCACCGAGGCTCGTACTCTGGAAGATAAAAGGACTCAGGATAAGATTGAGCAGCTGGAAGCTAGTGCAAAAGAACAACAGGAAGCCCTGGCAGTAGCCCAGAGGGAGATCTCAGAGCTGAAGATTAGAGCTGGTGTGAAGAGGTCAAAGGACCAGAGTCAACACAAGAAGCTAACTGCAGCTGTTACTACCAGGAATCTCCTTATCAGGAACCTTACAGAGCGTCCAGCTGATCCTGTGACTGAGGCACTTCTCAAGGAAGTTCAGGAGGATGAGTTTGGTCTTGGTGTTTGATTTTGTTTGCTTGTTGTTGCTTTCATTTTATGTACTTTTATTTTCTTATGATGTATTTTGACCCCTCAGAGGGCTTGTGTTGTAAAAAGAAACGAACTGTGTATCATTTACTTTTTGTAATATATGTATCAGTTTGTTTTATCTGAACTCTTCAAAGCAACATCAACAGCATCTTCTTCAAAGGCCTGGAAGGGTCAAAACCAAGTGCCAAGTCGGATACTTTGGAAACAAATAAGCATAACTGCATTATATACTAACCTTTTACCTTGTTTTGTAGGTTTTTGTTTATTTGTTATTAATTCTGTTGTGATGTCAGGAACTATTGCTCGACGACGTGTGTTCCCACTCAACCGTCCACATAGATATCCAACCCGCAACAATCTTCCAGGCATACAAATGGACCAGGTACAGCAGGACCTTACAGAGGTCAGGAACCAAATGGCCAATGAGAGGCTAGAAATGAGGACCCAGATGACACAGTTCATGGAGGTGATGAACAACATGGCTCAGAGCCAGGAGAGGTTGAGAGCCATGGTAGAAAGGCAGAATCAGGAAGATCCCCATCTAGGGACTGCTGGCACAAGCAACAATGAGAGCGTTCAGCCTCGTGTCAACCCACCTGTGTATGGCCCTCATCTTCACCCAGAGATCAACATTCCTGCAAATGTTCAAGGGACTGCCACTGTAGGCAGAGTGTTGCAAGAAGACCCCCAGGAAGATCAGTTCACAGTGATGGGAGCTGGGGAGGAAGCTTATGACAGAAGGCTGGATGAGATAGCTGAGAAATTAAGATCCTTAGAGTCTCAAAACTCTTTGGGTTTTGATGTTATGGACATGGGCTTGGTAGACGGGGCCAGGATTCCCCATAAGTTTAAGCCTCCTTGTTTTGAAAAGTACAACGGGACTTCCTGCCCGCGGACCCACTTACAATCCTTTCTGGGGAGGTTGAAAGCATATACCATGGACGAGAAGCTATGGATGTTTTATTTTGAGGATAGCTTGACGGGAGCTTCAAGAGAATGGTACTCTCATCTGACAAGAGCAACCATCAGGTGTTGGAAGGACTTGGCAGAGGCCTTCATTAGACAATACCAGTATAATTTGGATATGGCACCCAACAGGACCCTCCTAATGGGAATGTCACAGTCATCTAGAGAAAGCTTCCGAGAGTATGCCCAGAGATGGAGGCAATTGGCTGCTGCTGTTCAGCCACCTATGTCAGAGAGGGAGATGGCAGATATGTTTATGAACACCCTCCAAGGAACATACATTGACAGGCTAGCTTCCTTCTCTTCAACCAGCTTTGCAGATGTTGTCATAGCTGGGGAAAGAATTGAGAGCTTGTTAAAAATGGGCAAAATTTCTGACAACGGTGCCAGCTCGTCCAGCAATACAAGGAAACCTTTTGTAGGCCCAAGAAGAACTGGTGAGACCAATGCTATCCATGCCAGCAGGGGCAGGCCCCAATATGTTCATAGGTCTGTGGCAGCAGTCACCATTCCCGCTCCAGTTCATCCACAACCAACTTATCAACCGCCGCAACAAAATTATCAGCAACAAACTCAGTACCCTCCGAGAAACTACAACAACACCAGCAACAATAATCAGCAGAGACCATATCAACAGAGACCTTCTCAGGCCAATAGGGTGATCGATCCGATCCCTATGCCCTATGCAACATTACTGCCACAACTCCTGAAACTCAACCTAGTTGAGCTAAGGACGTTGGCACCTCCGGATCCCAACAGTCTGCCCAGAAACTACGACTCCAACGCCAGATGTGCTTTCCATTCAAATGCACCTGGCCATAGTACAGAGAAGTGCAGAGCCTTGCACATGAAGGTACAAGACCTGGTAGACTCTAAGGCTCTGAACTTTGCGCCACCACCGAATGTTAACAAAAACCCTATGCCACACCACGGAGGTCCCAGAATCAATGCTATTGAAGAAGACAAGCCGTCTTATTTGATAACCAATGTGGGTCAGATTCGGACACCGTTGGTAGAGATTAAAGCTCAACTCCTCGAATGCCAAATGTTCCCGGGATGTGAGCTAGGGTGTGCTTACTGCAACATTTCAGTGAATGGCTGTGATAATTTAAGAGATGGCATAAATGGCCTCATCCGGAGTGGCCTGCTTCAGATTACAACATCATTTCCTACAAATCCAGCAATCTCATCAGCGACAGTTCCCATGTCTTCTACAAATGCAACAACCATTGTTCCGAACAACTCTTCAATCTTATCAACAAATGCTTCATCTGTCACTTCAGCTGACCAGATATCAACAAACATCCCTTCTACAACTTCAGCACCGCTTCATTTTGAGTCTCCTACAACAACAACACCCATCCTTCCAACAAAGTCTCCTACAACATCAGCAGCAAACAATGAAGATGTCTCAACCGTTACAATTTATTATGATCCTGAAAACAATTCTGCCTACAACTCACAAAGTGCTACTCCCATCAGAGCACCAGTCACAATATATTATGATCCACAGACTATCATGGACCCTTCTGCAGCTGCCATCAGTCCAGTCACTATCACAGTGCCTGGGCCAGTACCTTATGAAAGTAGTAATGCTATTCCCTGGCATTACGGCTCTGATCTATACTGCGGAGGACAGAAAATCACTCTTGAATCGTCAACACCTGCACCACAAATAGACAATGTGGGAGGAGGCGGAGGCTTCACTCGAAGCGGACGTCTTTTTGCTCCACAAATTCAAAGACCCACTGCCGAAGCAGAAGCTGCTGCCAAGGCAAAAGGGAAGGGCTTGGTACAGGAATATCAAGCTGTTAAGGAAGCTCTGAAAACACCATTTGATCAAGAAGTTGATGAGTTCATGAGAATCATCAAGAAGAGTGATTACAAGATAGTGGACCAGCTTCACCAGACGCCTTCCAAGATCTCCATTCTATCATTGCTTATGTGCTCCGAGGCTCATCGGAATGCACTGCTCAAAGTCTTGCACGCAGCTTACGTGCCTGAAGAGATCACCGTCAATCAGTTGGAAGCTGTGGTTGGAAATGTTACTGCTAGCAATGGGCTAGGGTTCACCAACACCGATTTTACTACGGAAGGCCGCAATCATAACAAGGCCTTGCACATCACCATGGAATGTAAAGGTGCAGTCCTTTCCCACGTGCTGGTAGACACAGGATCATCCCTCAATGTCTTACCTAAAAAGGCCCTTGTAAAGCTGGAGTATGAAGGATTGGCATTGCGTCCCAGCAACCTGGTAGTGAGAGCCTTTGATGGTTCTAAGAGATCGGTTCTGGGAGAAATTGAGCTGCCTATAACGATTGGCCCACAAACTTTCAAAACGACCTTCTACGTGATGGATATACAGCCTGCCTACAGCTGTCTATTGGGTAGGCCATGGATTCACGCCGCTGGCGCCGTGACCTCAACCCTTCACCAGAAGTTAAAGTTTGAGTGGGAAGGTCAAGTCGTTACTATCTGCGGAGAGGAGGATATATTTGTTAGCCATCTGGCTACTTATAAATACATTGAGATGGATGGGGAGATCCACGAAACTATGAGTCAAGGGTTTGAGGCCTTGAACATAAATGAAGCATCTGCTATGCCTGGAATCTCCATGGCATCTTATCAACAAGCCCGGAAGGTTGTTGAGGAAGGAACTGCCCAAGGCTGGGGCAAGGTCTTATCTGTGGAGAAGAAGAAAGACAAATCTGGGTTGGGTTACAGACCAACTCAGCAAAATCAAGCAGAGGCTGCTGAGAAGCCCGGTTTTGTCAGTGGGGGGATGCTCACCCCTGATGCTATCAACAATTTGGAAGACGAGTTGGAAGAGGAGCGCAATCTGGAGAATTGGATACGTCCAAAGGTCCCGGGGAGCAGCATCTCAAACTGGTCTTCCCAGGAAATTATAAGAGTTACTCATGCAGAGTAATTATTATTTCCTGTATTTTTATAGCATGCATAAAGTCTTGCATCTTGCCCAAGATGACAAGACTCATTTTGTAATCGGGCCATCTGTACTTTTTTGTGCAACAAGATTAATCAATGAAATATCAGACATCTTTTTGCAAATGAGTCCTTTTCTTTTCCGCTCACTGTTTTTCCATTTTTCTTTTTGTACAAAAAATAAATGGCTATGTTTTCAAAATGACAACTTTATTTCACTTTTCTAAAACAAGATTAAAATCAAATCACTAAAATGAACAAACTGAACCCTTGCAGAGAGTACCTTCCAGACAGCACCGACAACGGCACGGCTATGACTTCGTATGACTTTGACAATCCGATCAATCAAGCTGATGAAGGGGTTGAAGAAGAATATGAGCTTCCTGAAGAGCTAGCCAGGTTGTTGAGACAAGAGGAGAAGGTCATCACTCCTCATCAGGAGGAGGTCGAAACGATTAATCTTGGTACAGATGAAGACGTGAAAGAGGTTAAAATCGGAGCCTGCCTACAAGATTCAGTGAAGAAACAACTGATTGATCTGCTTCAAGAATATGTGGATGTGTTTGCTTGGTCTTATCAAGATATGCCAGGGTTGGACACCGATATTGTTGTGCACAAGCTGCCTTTAAGGGAAGAATGCCCACCGGTTAAACAAAAACTGCGTCGTACTCGCCCTGACATGGCAATGAAGATCAAAGAAGAGGTACAAAAGCAGTGGGACGCCGGGTTCCTTGCTGTAACTAGCTATCCGCCGTGGGTTGCTAATATAGTACCTGTGCCTAAGAAAGACGGCAAAGTAAGGATGTGTGTTGACTACCGGGATCTGAACAGAGCCAGCCCGAAAGATGACTTCCCATTACCTCACATCGATGTATTGGTGGATAACACGGCTCAGTTCTCGGTATTCTCCTTCATGGACGGATTTTCAGGATACAATCAGATTAAAATGTCACCTGAAGACATGGAGAAGACAACCTTCATCACACCCTGGGGCACCTTCTGTTACAAGGTGATGCCATTCGGACTGAAGAATGCTGGTGCAACATATCAACGGGCTATGGTGACATTATTCCACGATATGATCCATAAAGAAATAGAATGTTACGTGGATGACATGATTGCCAAGTCCCTTACTGAAGAAGATCACTTGGTAAATCTGCTAAAGCTATTCAAGCGTCTGAGGAAGTACAACTGAAGTTGAACCCCAACAAGTGCACATTCGGGGTGCGATCTGGTAAGCTGCTGGGATTTATTGTGAGCGAGAAAGGGATTGAAGTTGACCCTGATAAAGTCAAAGCTATTCAAGAGATGCCTGCACCAAAGTCAGAAAAAGAAGTTCGAGGTTTCTTAGGACGGTTGAACTACATTTCAAGGTTCATATCTCACCTTACAGCGACCTGTGAACCTTTGTTCAAACTACTGAGAAAAGAACAAACGGTCAGGTGGAACGAAGACTGCCAGAAGGCCTTTGACAAGATCAAGGAGTACTTACAAGAACCTCCGATCCTTATGCCTCCAGTTGAAGGAAGACCTCTAATCATGTACTTGACAGTATTAGAAGAGTCAATGGGGTGTGTGCTGGGCCAGCATGATGAGTCTGGTCGAAAAGAGTATGCAATATACTACCTAAGCAAAAAGTTTACCGACTGTGAACAACGTTATTCACTGCTCGAGAAAACTTGTTGTGCTTTAGCGTGGGCTGCTCGCCGACTGAGACAGTATATGCTGACCCACACCACCTTATTAATCTCAAAAATGGACCCAGTCAAGTACATATTTGAGAAGCCAGCACTTACCGGACGGGTTGCAAGATGGCAGATGATTCTCACAGAATATGATATCCAATACACCTCTCAGAAAGCCATCAAGGGCAGTGTATTGTCTGAATATCTTGCTGAGCAACCTATTGATGATTACCAGCCTATGAGATTTGACTTCCCTGATGAAGACATCATGTTCATAAAAACAAAAGATCATGAAGAGCCTATTCACACTGAAGGGCCTGACCCGGAAGAAGAATGGACTATGATGTTTGATGGGGCTGTTAATATGAATGGTCGTGGTGTTGGTGCAGTGCTCATTACACCTAAAGGGGTTCACATGCCTTTCTCGGCAAAAATCACCTTTAACTGCACTAACAACGAAGCTGAATACGAAGCTTGCATTATGGGTCTTGAGGAGGCCATTGACCTCAGGATCAAGACATTGACTGTATTTGGGGATTCAACTCTGGTAGTTAATCAAACCAACGGAAAATGGTACACACACCAAGATCATCTGATACCTTACAGGGATTATACAAGGAGGTTATTGACTTTCTTCACAACAGTCAAGCTAGAGTATATCCCTCGGGATGAGAATCAGTTTGCAGATGCTCTGGCTACCATTTCATCAATGATCAAAGTTCAGGCTGCCAACTTTGTACCTCAGATATCAGTGTCCAGACTTGACAGACCCGCATATGTGTTCGCAGCAGATGTTGTCAAAGATGATAAGCCCTGGTTCCATGATATTAAGTGCTTCTTGAAGGATCAAACATACCCACTCGGGGCATCTTCCAATGATAAGAAAACCTTGAGAAGGCTTGCTGGTAGTTTCTTCCTAAACACTGATGGGTCTTTGTACAAAAGGAACTTTGATATGGTACTCCTCAGATGCGTTGATAGAACAGAAGCGGATTTGTTGATGCATGAAGTGCACGAAGGATCCTTTGGTACCCATGCCGGAGGACATGCAATGGCCAAGAAACTGCTAAGATCAGGATATTACTGGATCACAATGGATGCAGACTGTTGTGCCTACGCCAGAAAATGCCATAAATGCCAGGTCTATGCAGATAAGGTGCATGTACCTCCCAATCCTTTGAACATAATGTCTTCACCATGGCCCTTTGCTATGTGGGGCATTGACATGATTGGCAAGATTGAGCCAACTGCTTCAAATGGCCACAGATTCATCTTGGTCGCCATTGATTATTTCACCAAGTGGGTCGAAGCAGCTTCATATGCAAATGTTACAAGGCAAGTGGTAGCCCGATTCCTGAAAAGAGATATCATTTGTAGATACGGAGTTCCCGAGCGAATCATTACTGATAATGGTTCCAATCTAAACAACAAAATGATGGCTGAGTTATGCCGGGACTTCAAGATCCAACATCACAATTCTTCTCCTTACAGGCCAAAGATGAATGGCGCTGTTGAGGCGGCTAACAAGAATATCAAGAAGATTGTGCAGAAGATGGTAGTCACTTACAAAGACTGGCATGAAATGCTACCGTTTGCCCTGCATGGGTACCGCACGTCAATCAGGACATCCACTGGGGCAACACCGTATCAGCTTGTATATGGTATGGAGGCAGTCCTACCTGTTGAAGTTGAATTACCCTCCCTACGGGTACTGATGGATGTTAAGCTAAACGAAGCAGAGTGGGTCCGGTACCGATACGAACAACTGAGTCTGATTGAAGAGAAAAGATTGGCTGCAATCTGTCATGGGCAGTTATATCAGAAGAGAATAAAGAAAGCCTTCGATCAGAAAGTCAGGCACCGAGAGTACCAAGTAGGAGATCTTGTGCTGAAAAGAATCCTCCCTCCTCATACAGACCACAGGGGCAAGTGGACTCCGAACTATGAAGGACCATTTATAGTGAAGAAAGTTTTCTCTGGTGGAGCACTGATGCTCAGCACTATGGATGGCGAAGACTTCCCGTCCCCTGTGAATTCAGATGCAGTTAAAAAATACTTCGCATAAAAATGACCCGCTGAACATAAAAACAGAATGTAAGTCCAGGCAAAATAGGGCATCCCGGCGAGTCAAAAACAGAATAAAAGACTCGGGCAAAAATAAGGGAAATAAACAAAAAAAAAATGTACACCCGCTGAGTTGAAAAGCCACATTGGACGACTCAGGCAAAAATGGGTATCCCGATGGATTGAAAACCTGAAAGGGAGGTCCATGCAAAACAAGAGAATAAGCGAACAATTGCATTCTGAATTCGTCTTTATCACCTACAACTTGGTAAACCTCGAAAGGATCAAGCTTCAATCAGAATCAGCCTCCTTCAGAAAGCAAGACGAGAAGAACGTCAAATGTCATACGAGTCATAGCAGAAGGGGAAACTCCTCAAAGCGTCGTCAACATTGCCATCCTTTTGTTTCTCAATTTGTAACAATATCCTCATTTCAGGAGATATGTTTCTTTGACTGTATATTGCCAATTCAGGGCACATGAATTAATAAAATCAGATTTTCGGTCACGTTTTGTCTCGTCCGTTTTATTTTCACTTGCAAAATGTCTGATGTCTCCAAGAACTTGATTGCATAAATACAGATGCTTATCTTCAAAAATAAAAATACGTGCTTGCAGGAAATATGCTTACTCTCAGAAGTGTCTAACTCCTATGACGGAATCCAGTAAAGGATACCTCGGGATTACTTGTGCGTTTCCCTATCTTTGCAGGATTGCAGGTATCCAAAACACAACTTGGGGCATGTAGGCTTCACCCCAGCAAGCTGGCAGATCAACACTCAATCTTAGCACCCGAAGAGCTCTCTCCCCAGCTGAGTTGCCTCTCATGACTTCCCCCCAGTTGAGCTGCCACTTACTACTTCTCCCAACCGAGTTTGCCAATCATTCTTCCTCAGCAGAATACAAAGGCCAGGGAGCCATCTCCCCACAGAATTTCAGCCTCTATCCAGAAGAGCAACGCACGAAGGAATCACAACAGAGCGACGAAAGCTTCTACAAACCCCAGCTGGGTCCCTTATTACAAGGATATGTCTATCAGTGACCTATATCCCCAGGCAATAGCATCTCACCAGATCTACCAATGATATCATCCCCAGCTGGGATGTCCATTTCGAGCAGATCGGCCAGAGATCTTCGCGGCAACGGGATCCACATCCCGGTTTGGTGTCTTTGCATAATCATGGCATTCGCATCATATTCACCCACAAAGCGTAGCATTCCGTCTAAAACGGAGCATTACGGCAAAAATCCAACATAGCATAATCATAGGCCATGTTTTTGAATCAAACACTTGAGAATATCTGAAACCCATCAGCAATACACAAAATTCCCCAGCGGAGATTCCCCAGCAAAAGCAGTTGCCTCACATTCACAAACACCAGTATATACTCCCTTTGACGCCCGTCCGTGTCATATCCCTAGCAGAAAGCCAAAGACGTCCTCTTTGCACTCACATATACTTACATACATTTTCTTGACATCCGTCCATGTCACTTTCCCCAGTACAGTAACATAAACACTTTGTACATCAGATACTTGTTTATACTATACTCCTTTTGACACTCGTCCGTGTCACTCCCCCCAGCAGATTAAACACTCATCTATACACCATTCATACTTGTACAGATACTCGTCCGTATCTTATATACACCATCTATATCCCCACGGATTCGACATTGGTCCATGTTCTTTGTTAACCAGTTGGTACTCGCCCGTACCATCATCTCAAAATATGCGTCAAGTGTTTGTTTCTACATGATACTCGTCCGTATCATAGTCTTAAGGATGCTCGTCCGCATCTTTAATCCATACACTGTGTCAAACACTATTGTCTTCTTGAATATAGACACTCGTCTGTGTCTACTATTCCCCAGAAGAGCCCTTCCAGATTCAACACTCGTCCGTGTTCACTGTTAACCAGTTGATACTCGTCCGTATCATCATCTCTGAACATGTGTCAGTACTTGTTTCTACCCGATGCTCGTCCGTATCGTAGTCTTAAGGATGCTCGTCCGCATCTTTAATCTATACACGACATCTAAACACTTATACCTTTTGTTTCTTGGATGTAAACACTCGTCCGTGTTTACTATTCCCCAGTAAATTACCAACAAAGCAATTTTCTTTTTTTATCTGACATTCGTCCTATGTCATGATAAACCCTGAGAGCAGCCGTACCCTGCTAGGTGGTCGTCCTCCACCTCTTGATGGTCGTCCTCCATCACGCTCGTCCGATGGCCGTCCCCATCGTTGATTTTCTATCCGACACTCGTCCTGTGTCGTGATATTTAGCAGCCGTCCCCTGCTAGGTGGTCGTCCTCCACCTCTTGATGATCGTCCTTCATCATTTTATCCAATGGCCGCCCCCATTGTTGATTTTGGTTATCTGACATTCGTCCTATGTCATGACAAACCTCGAGAGAAGCCGTCCCCTGCTAGGTGGTCGTCCTCCACCTCTTGATGGTCGTCCTCCATCATGCTCGTTCGATGGCCGTCCCCATCGTTGACCTTTTATCCGGCATTCGTCCTATGTCGCGATATTTTCGGCAGTCGTACCCTTCCAGGTGGTCGTCCTCCACCTTAGATGACCGTCCCTCATCTTAACCCAACAGAGCAGCCGTCCCCTGCTAGGTGATCGTCCTTCACCTTTGATGACCGTACCTCATCATTTGTTTATTTCATTTATTCTTTAACTTGATGGCCGTCCCCGTCATGTTTTATTAATCCCCGGAGAATCTTACAGCTTTACTTGATGGCCGTCCCCATCATAATACCTTTTATCCCCAGCATGTCGGCCGTCCCCGTCATTGCTTTATTTTCCGCACTTTTTAGCATGTCGGTCGTCCCCGTCATTGCTCTTTACCCAGCAGTCGTCCTCTGCTCGACGGTCGTCCTCCGTCGCCCGCACTTTACAATACACTTTATTTTTCTTTTATAATCTATATCCCTTTTCTTCTTCATTCTGTGAGTTCAAATTTCGGACTGTCTTTGGTATTCAACCACAAGTTATCTTGTTTGCCTGCTAAGCCGTTGCTTACATCCTGCACAGCTAACTCATGTTTGAATAGGGGCAGCTGTAAACACCCCAAATTTGCCCTCACCCATTCACACCATGGCTTGTGATCACCACATATGCATAAGTTCAATCATACCATCTCATATTGCATTTTTGATTCACTGCATAGATTCAAAGTCATCTGCATCTAGGGTTTGTGATCTGAGCAATCCAAGGGGCTTCTTGAGCCACTCCAAAGGTCAACAATCACTTCAAAGGGGTCCATGTGTGTCCAAATATCATATTACATCCTCTCAAAATCAAGAATGTCAAAGAATCACAAGAACTGGGATTGGTGTGGAAGCAGAGCCAGGTTTGACTGCACAGATGACCTAAAATTAGAGTTTTGGTTTCAAAGGCCATAACTCCAATTTTTTTGGTCATTCTTGTTTCTATTGGTCTCTATGTGGTATAGGGAGTATGCATATCAATTTTCAGGAAGAAATTCCTTGAGGAAGTCATCTGATCAAGAGTTGACTTTCTGGACAAGTCAGTGCAAAATCAGGGCATCTGAGGCCCCCAATGACCCAACCAAGGGGTGATCTTCATCATTTTGAGTGTATTTGATCTTTATTTGATCATGGAAGAAGGTTGAAGTTCACAAAATTCAAGAATTACAAGTTTTTGCAAAGTTGACTTATTGGGGTAAGTTTGACTTTTAAGGAATTTGTCATTTTAGGCAATTTTTCAACCCTTACTTTTTGATCCAAAAATGTTTCAAATGGAAAAACTTTGGTCATGAAAGTTGTAGATTAGATCTTTCCCTTTTCAAAAAGTACAAGAACATGACCTAATTCATTTTGGATCAAAAGTTATGGTGCATCAAAGTTGGCTAAAATCATTAAATTTTAAGTTATGCACCAAATGAGAAATTTGCAAAATCTTGTACCAAGGCAAATTGTGACTTCTAATTGGCATCAAACCATTACACAAGCATCATATAAGTCCTAAAGTTCATATTGGACCAAAGAAATCACATGTTTCATGGTTTGTAAGGCAAGATTTTTCCATGAGAACTAAAAGCAAGCAAGTTGCAAAACCAATGATAACATCCCATCCACTTGTTGCCTAGCCTGCTGACCAATCCTAGCCTTTCTCCCTCACCTTGCTGCGCAGCCCACACCCTTTTTACTTGGCTGGAACATGACCCATGCCTCTCTTACAAGAAGTTGACATTTTGGCAAAAGCTAACACACCTATCACAAAAGCACAAGTCACATCCTCTGACCAATCAGCATTGTTTATACAAACAATTTGCAAGCCAAACACAACAACACACAAGCCTGAAACCAGCAAGAGCATAACTTTCTCATTTTCCCCCCTTGAAGCAAAAACCTTCGAATCTCTTCATACAAGCCACAAACACTTAAACAAACTTCACAGACATTCTCAACTCATCATCCTGATCACAAAGAACCCCTCACCCTTGCCTGAAACCGCCTGAATCCAAAACACGATTCTCACCTGAGCTTGAACAGAACCTGTTCAAACTCTCAAACCAGCCAGCATAAATCTTTTCTAAGCATCAAGGGTTCATCAGGAGCATAAAAGAAGTTGGTTGCACGAAGGAAAGAGGCCAGAAGGTTGCAAAACTGAAAGCTTCAAAACTCAGGTAGCTCAAGAACTTTTTTTCCAGAAATGAATTTTTAAGTTATCAATAGCTTCTACATGTTTCCCTGATCATGAATATGTCTTTGGTTTTGAAAATGGTGGAGAGATGAGAGTTTAATCTGCTTCTGAAACTTTTTGCCCTAGGTTTTGTTTGATTCGATTCAGCCATTTTAGGAGTGATAAATATGTTTTGATTGGGGGTTTTGATTCGTGATTGAGTAGGGATCATTTCTGTTTAATTAGATTTCATTTTAGAAGCGTTTAGAGTGAGTTTGAAGTTTTGGGTGATCGGAGAAGACGACCGGAACACTGTTCCGGTCGCCTGAAAGTAATTAGGGGTGTCATTAGGGCATAATCATTAATTAGCCAGGTTTGAATGCTGGCCGTGGGATCTGGCGCCAAGTCAATGCGCGCGTGTTTGAGTTTGAATGAGGGTCATCAGATCTGTTGACTTTTCCTTTTTCAGTTTAAAATTCATTTTATTTTCATATTATTTCATTTAAATTCCACAATTTATTAAAAATAGCAAAAATGCTTTAAAAATTCTGAAATTTTTTACACAAGTTGTTGTTTAATTTCAGAACACAAAAATATTTTTATTTTTATTTTTAGCATTAAAAAAGTATTTTTAAATATTTAAAAGTTTCTGTTTAATTAATTAATGAGAATTAATTAATTAAAAATACTTTTAGGTATTTAAAAATCACCAAAAAATTCATGAAACCTTTAAAAACATTTAGAAACATTGTCCAACCTTCAAACCAAATTTATTTTTTGATCTTGATGCATTTTGAGAATTTTTCATTGAATAAAAATCATTTTGATGCATTATTTTGATCCAAACTTCCAAAAATCATTTCTTCCTAACCCTAAAGAGTTGGACCTTGCTTCTTTTTGCATTGCATTGTGTTTAGTATGTAGTTTGTGAGATTAAATGGCCTTGATTTGATCTTTCATTTTCCATTTGTTTGGTAATTTTCTTGTTAAGGAACCCTAAAACCCTAGAAAACTTAGGAAAATCATAACTTGAATTTGGTTAAGAGTTGAAACCTCTCCTTTGGGCAGTGGGTTAGTATAGGATTAGGGGTCCTTTGAGTGCATTTTCAATTTTTCATAATGTTGTTTGCTTCTGATTTTGGTTTGTGTTTGATGTTTTGATCATAAACCCTAATTTGGGCTTCCATATGCATCCATCTTGCATTTGCATTCATATCTTGACTTGCCATGACTTTTTATGCATCCATGTGATTCATTAAACATCATAAGACATATTGAAAGCATGTTTGATCATTGCATCTTGCATTTTCCATGTTGTATTCCATATGCATGTCATAACTTTTCATGAATGTTCATGTGTTTTAACTTGCTTCATTTGCACCCATAAGCTTGTATGATCATCCCCATGTGTTACTCCATGTTTGTAGCATCTCATAGCATCATTATCATATCATGTATGCTTCTTGTTTTGGTTTGCATCATGTCATTCCATCCCATTTTGCATTGCATTGCATTTCTTTTCTAACCTTTCAGGTGGTAAGTGACTTTGAGAAGTGAATTTGCCCTCACTTCTCATAACTTCTCTTCATCTCTTTTATGCATCCTTGCTGAATTTTTGTATGTGCTTGAGATTGAGCTTGCTCATTCTTCTTCTTCTTACTTTCTTTCTTCAAGTGACTTGACTTCTTGAATGAAGCAAGTTGCTTTGCTTCTCTTGATCCTTTCATCTGCTTCCTGGTGGGTCCATTGAAGATTTCTTTCTAAAACCTCACAAACCTTAGGAACAACCAAGCATGACAATGATTAGGGTTTTGATTAGTCCCCCACTTAGTTTTTTTACCTTTGTGTCCCATTGAGCCTTCTCTTCTCATCTCATAATCAGGGACTAAACCCTAAAGGCTTTAAGGCTTTGTGATTAAGCTTATGCCTGCATCCTTCTATTAGGATGGAGTGTATAACTTTAATCCTAAGTGTTAAACCCTTAATGTGTTTAAGTCCTTTAATCAATCCATCTAATAATCATCAAGACATCAAGCTTGTAACTTGGGCCTTGCATTAGGGTTCTAATTCTTCCTTAATTGGTTAAGAAGGACTAACCCTAGTGTTAATGGACAAGTCCCCCTCAAGTTGTCTTACATATCATAAAATCCACTTCTTCATCATATCATTAACTAAAATCCACTTAATAAAGGCTTTGTTTTGTCATGAGTTTAATCCCTAATCATGGATTAAGTTGAGGAGCTTTCCTCAGCTTAAACACTCTCATCTATTATCCTTCTATTAGGATGGTGTAATGAGTTTGTTTAATCCCTGATTATGGCTTAACCTCATTACTTAACACTAAACAAAATACAAAAACATCTAAATAATCACATGTAGGTTAATGATCTCAATCCTACATCAAAGGTGATTAAGTGTGAGAATCTGACTTCACACTTAAGGTATTCTCATTACCCCTAATCAGAGGGAAGATGTGACGAGTTTACTAACCCATTGGTTTAGGCTTAAGCTCATTAACTTATGACAAACTTTCAAAAGCAATAAAAGACTGAAAACACAAAAACAAACAATAATCGTCTCCTTCGGGATTCTTCTCTCATCTCATTCCCTCACAATCGAGAACTTGCTTCTTCCGTCTGATGCAAGACAGTTTGCACCTGAGCCAGACAGGTCATACACTTGAGCATAGACAAGTAAGCAGTTCACAAGTCAATTCATCTTTCAGTCTCTTTGGGTCGAACTACGGTGTTCTGACTTCCTCATTGCACGAGAGGATACGTAGGCATAACTTAACAGTTATCGAACAAAAGTCTCTGTATATTCCCCCTCTTTCCAGCATTATTATTTGAGCCTCATAGTCTTGAGCTTTTCACTCCTGTTCTCACACTGACACTTCTCTTATGCACTTTACACTTCTTTTACACTGACACCTGTACATCATTTTCCAGCTCTTTTATACACAGATTGCACTGACACTACCCCTTTAAAACACAAATCTTTTAAGCGTGGATCCCGTCGAGTACGGCGGACAATCTGGGTGCTAATACCTTCCCAGGTTGTAACCAACCCCATTTCTCAGTCTCTCTGGTTCGCAACCATCTTATCCATCTCTTTCTAGGCCTATGCAGCATTGCCTTTCCTCCGGGATAAAAATGCCTAGCTGGCGACTCTTTTCTTTTTCCAGTGAGTTCACTGCTGTTTGTTCTCATTGTCCCTTTCGCCGACCGTTCACGTCTGTACCCTATCTGACTTAGCTTCATTTAGCGGGAGCGACAAAGGTGAAGGACGATCACCTAGCAGGGGACGCCTGCTCTTTATCACGACATAGGATGAATGTCGGATAGAAAAAGGTCAACGATGGGGAAGGCCATCGGATAAAAAATGATGAAGGACGATCATCAAGAGGTGAAGGATGATCACCTAGCAGGGTACGGCTGCTCTCGGAGTTTATCACGACATAAGACGAATGTCAGATAACAGGATCAACAATGGGGACGGCCATCGGATAAAATGATGAGGGACGGTGATCAAAAAGGTGAAGGACGATCACCTAGCAGGGGACGACTGTTCTTTATCACGACATATGACAAATGCCGGATAGAAAAAAGATTCCACTAATGGGGACTCCGTTGGGGAAAGGATGAGGGTCGGTCATCCAAAGGTGAAGGACGATCACCTGGCAGGGGATGGCTGCTGAAAGTATCGCGACATAGGACGAATGTCGGATAGAAAAAAGATGTTTTGTTGGCGGCTTACTGGGGAATTGTAAACACAGACGAGTGTTTATGTTTAAGAATAAAAAGGTATAAGTGTTTGATGCTGTGTATAGATTAAAGATGCAGACGAGCATCCTTAGGACCATGATACAGACGAGTATCGGTAGAAACAAACGCTGACGCATCTTTAGAGATGATGGTACGGACGAGTACCAACTGGTTAACAAAGAACATGGACGAGTGTCAAATCTGTTGAGGAGTGATGTATAGACAAGATACGGACGAGTATCAGAGACTTCTGTATAAGTATGAGTGAGTATTGGTTTTATTGGCGAAGCATGAGCAAGACACGGACGAGTGTTGAACTTGCTGGGGAATGTATGACACAGAGGAGTGTCAAATTTAGTACTATATATAAACAAGCATTTGTTTTGAGGATGCAAAGAGAGATACTTTGGCTTTCTGTGAGGAATAAGATGACATAGACGAGTGTCGAAAAGAGTGTGTTATAAACAAGTATTTGTTTGTAGAAAGTGTTCTGGAAACCATGTTGGGGAAGTATGACACAGACGAGTGTCAAAAAGAGCATGTATAGGTATTTGTATTTGAGAGTGCAAAGGGGACGCTTTGGCTTATACCTGCAGGGGATATGAGTTTTTATATACATTGCTGATGAAATACTGATGGTAATTGCAGATGACTGGCTCGAACTTGACTTGTGATCATGCAAATGTTTGATTTTTTGCCGTAATGATCTGTATTAAATGGAATGCTATGCTTATTTGGTGAATATGATGTTGATGCTATGATTATGCAAAGAGAAACTTATCCAGGATTCGGATCCTGCTGGGATAAAGATCTCTGGCTGATCCGCTTGGAAGAATAACCCGGCTGGGGAAGAGATCAATGGATCTGTCAGGAGAGATAGCTCTGCTTGGGGAAATAGATCTTTGTTAGATCTACCCTTAAGGAGAACTCAGCTGGGGAGAAGGAAACTTTTGTCACTTTGTTGGGTAAGAGTTTCAGGCATTGCTCTTCTGGGGAGAGGATGGAAACTCTGTGAGGAGACAACTCTTTTAACCTGCTGAGGATGTGATCTGGCACTCTGGTGGGGATCTCGGCTGGGGAAGCTCCTGTTGAGTAGATTTGTGCTGGAGATGAGGAGGCTTTGGCAACTCCGCTGGGGAAAAGCAGTTCTGATATTGCTCGGGAGAGTCTGCTTTGGGAAGTAGTATGTTGGGGATTCGGTGCTTGGCATGCCCCATGTTGCGTATTGAATACCTGCAACCTATTAAGAAAAAAGAAATGCACAAGTGTCCCGAGGTATCCCTTACCGGATTCCGTCATAGGAGTTAGGCTTTCCTGAAAGTAAACTTATTTCCTGCAAGTATTTATTAAAAACGGCTCATTTGTTTTATGCAAGTATTGTCTCACGAATACTGGACATTTTGCAAACGAAACATAAAAATGTACAAAACGAAGTGTGACTGAAAGCTCTGATTTTATTAATCGGGGTGCTCTGAATTGGAAAATACAGTCAAGGAAACATATCCCCTGAAATGAGGAGATTGTTGTAAATTGGGAAAATAAAAGTGTTGGCAATGTTGACGACGCTGTTCCGGTGAGCTTCCTTTGCTATGACCTGTATGACCTTGACGTTCTTCTCATCTTGCTTTCTGAAGAAGGTTGATTCTGACCAATGCTTTATCCTTTCGAAGCTTACCATGTTGTGAACGATACAGAAGAATTTAGAATGCAATTGTTCGCTTATTCCCTGATTTTGCGTGGATCGCCCTTTCAGGTTTTCAATCCACCGGGATACCCATTTTTTCCTGAGTTGTCCAATGCGGCTTTTCAACTCAGCGGTGTCGCTCCCACCAAATGACACCCGGTCAAGAGGGGTACAGACGCGAACGGTCGGCGAAAGGAGAAGAGAACACACAGGGGTGAACTCAGAAAGACAAGAGTCGCCAGCTAGGCATTTTTATCCCGAAGGAAAGGCAATGCTGCATAGACCTAGAAAGATATGGATAAGACGGTTGCGAACTAGAGAGACTGAGAAAGGGGGTTGGTTACAACCTGGGAAGGTATTAGCACCCAGATTGTCCGTCGTACTCGACGGGATCCACGCTTAAAAGATTTGTGTTTAAAAGGGGTAGTGTCAGTGCTAAAACATGTATCAAAGCTGGAAAACAATGCAAGTGTCAGTGTAAAAGAAGTGTGAAGTGTATAAAGGGAAGTGTCAGTGTAAGAACAGGAGTATGAAGCTCAAGACTATGAGGCTTAAAGAATGATGCTGGAAGGAGGGGGAATATACAAAGACTCTTGTTCGATAACTGTTAAGTTATGCCTACGTATCCTCTCGTGCAATGAGGAAGTCAGAACACCGTAGTTCGACCCAAAGAGACTGAAAGATGAATTGACTTATGAACTGCTTACTTGCCTATGCTCAAGTGTATGACCTGTCTGGCTCAGGTGCAAACTGTCTTGCACTAGACGGAAGAAGCAAGTTCTCGGTTGTGAGTGAATGAGATGAAAAAAGAATCCCGGAGGAGACGATTATTGTTTGTTTTTGTGTTTTCAATCTTTTATTGCTTTTGGATTTGTCATAAGTTAATGAGCTTAAGCATAAATCAAGGGTTAGTAAACTCATCACATCCTCCCTCTGATTAGGGGTAATGAGAATACCTTAAGTGTGAAGTAAACACCTCACACTTAATCGCCATGATGTAGGATTAAGATCATTAACCTACTTGTAATTATTTAGATGTTTTTGAGTTTTTGTTTAGTGTTAAGTAATGAGTTTAAGCCATAATCAATGATTTAATGGACTCATTACACCATCCTAATAGAAGGATAATAGATGAGAACATTTAAGCTGAGAAAGACTCCTCAACTTAATCCATGATTAGGGATTAACTTCATGACAAAACAAAGCCTTTATTAAAGTGGATTTTAGTTAATGGTAATATGAAGAAGTTAATTTTGTAGTTTGTAAGACAACTTGAGGGGGACTTGTCCATTAACACTAGGGTTAGTCCTTCTTAACCAATTAAGGAAGAATTAGAACCCTAATGCAAGGCCCAAGTTACAAGCTTGATGTCTTGATGATTATTAAGTGGATTGATTAAAGGATTTAAACACATTAAGGGTTTAACACTTAGGATTAAAGTTATACACTCCATCCTAATAGAAGGATGCAGGCATAAGCTTAATCACAAAGCCTTAAAACCTTTAGGGTTTAGTCCCTGATTATGAGATGAGAAGAGAAGACTCAAGGATGACACAAAGGTAAAAGATAAATGGGGGACTAATCAAACCCTAATTATTATCATGCTTGGTCATTCCTAGGGTTAATGAAGTTTGCAAGAAGATCCTCAGAGAAACCACCAAGAAAGAAGCAGAATGAAGAAAGGAGAAACAGAAAGAAGCAAGACAACTTACTTCACTTAAGAAGACAAGTTGCTTGAAGAAAGAAAGTGAAGAAGGAATGAGCAAGCAAGCTCACTCTAATACACATACAAAATTCAGCAAAGAAGTTATGAAAGAGATGAAAAGAGATTGTGAGAAGTGAAGGCAAATTCACTTCTCAAACAACTTACCACCTAAAAAGTTAGCACAAGGAAATGAAATGCAATAAGAATGGGATGAAATGTCATGATGCAAACCAATGTCAGAAGCATTTACATGATGTTGATGATGCTAAGAGATGATACAAACATAAGGCAAGACATGAGAATGATCATACAAGGCAATGGATGCAGATGAAGCATGCTTTAAACCATGAATGTACATGAAAAGTTATGAAATGCAATGGACACATAACATAGCAAATGAAAGATGCAATGATCAAACATGATTCTAATATGTCCTAAGATGTATTATGAATCATGTGGATGCACAAAATGTCATGGCAAGTCATTGGATGCAAGCAAATGAGAAATGGATGCAAAGGAAGGCACAAATTAGGGTTACATGCATCATACAATGCAAAAATTCAAAACCAGAAGCAAATGACATGATAAAAAAATTGAAAATGCAATCAAAGATACCCTAAACCTATACAAGCTCACTGCCCAAAGGAGGGGATCCAACTCTTAACCTAGTGAAAGTTATGAATTTCTCAAGATTACTAGGGTTTTGGGGTACCTCATCAAGAAAAATGCAAAACAAATTGAAAATGCAAGATCAAATCAAACCAATTTTATCCTATAAACTACATGCCATGAAGGATGCAATGCAAGAAGAATCATCATCAAACTCTCAAGGATTAGGCAGAATGAATTTTTCAAAGTTTGAACCAAAATATTGCCTTAAAATGAATTTAATTCCAATGAAAATGATCAAAAGGCATCAAGAACAAAAAAGAAATTTGGTTTGAGGGTTTGATAATGTTTCTAAATGTTTCTAAATGCAATGTGAATTTTTTTGGGATTTTTAAATACCTAAATGTATTTTTAATTAATTAATTTCCATTAACTAATTAAAAATAAACATTTAAATGATTTAAAAATGATTTTTTATGCAAAAAATAAAAATAAAATTATTTTTGGGTTCTGAAAATTAAGAAATGCTTGACAAAAATTTTCAGAATTTTTAAACATGATTTGCTATTTTTAATAATTCGTGAAAATTAAATATGAAACAAATAAAATTAAAATGAATTTAATAAGAAAATGAGAAAGTATGCAAATCCAAGGGTTGTGGTTCAAACTGGGACGCGCGGGAATTGACTTAGCGCGCAAACGAACGGTCCAAATTCAAACTTGCCTAATTATGATTAAACCATAATCCAAAACCCTAATGACTTTCAGATGACCGGAACAGTGTTCCGGTCATCTTCTCCGGCCAACCCAAAAATCAAACTCACTCCCTAGGCTGTTTCAAATGCTCTAACTCTCCAGATTTCATCCTCTACTCACCCTAAACACGAATCAATCACAAAATCATGCTTACCCATCAACACAAACACGAATCGAATCAAAGAAGTTTTCAGGTCAAACTTTCAGAGACATGGTTCAGGCTCAAAACTCAATCATTTTAAAAACTAAAAACACCAGAATGATCAGTGGAGCATAAGTAACAATTCTATAGCATAAAAAGTAATTTCTGGAAAAAAAATTCTTGAGGTACCTGATCTGGAGCTTTTGCCTTAGGTGCTTTCTGCCTGCTTCTTTGGTCCAAACAAACTCCAATGATCCTCCCCAGAAGTTTGTGACACTTAGCTGGAGTTTATATGGCCTCCAGAGAAAGTTTGCAGAAGCTCAGGTCAATGGAGTGTTGAAATCGTGTTTTTGATTATGGAGGTTTTAGGGCAAAATGGAGGGTGGGAAATGATCAGTGAGGTTTATGGAGTTGAATGGTGGAAAAAGTGTGAAGGTTTGATGGCTGAATCAAGAGATTCGAAAGCTTTTGCAAATTTGGGGATTTTTTAGTGTGCTGTCTTCTTGGAGTTTTAGGCTATGTTGTTATGTGCTTTTGCTTGCATTTGATCCACATAAAGAAGTGTGATAGGTCAGAGAGTGGGTGCTGGCCTATGCTGATTGGTATGGGCAAGTTGCCAAAATGTCAAAAGTTGGTGTACTTGAGGTATGGGTCATGGCAGGAAGGTTTAGGGGCATGGCTTGGTTCAGCTGAGATCATGGAGTGCTTGTGGATCAGATTTTGTGAACTGAGGCAAGTGGATGAGAAGCTTTGATCCATTTTGCAAATTGGCACAACTTTGCCCCTTTTGAAATTCTTCAAGTTCAAAGCACCCAAAATGCAATATTCTTGGGCCAATTCTGATCTTTAGGGGTCATATGAGTATGTTGTAAAGTGTTTGTGCACATTTGAAGCCTCTATAATGCCTTATCATATCATTTTGCAAATTTCCTCTTTGGTGTAAAACATGAAATTATGTGATTTTGCCCATCTTTGACAAGCCATAACTTTTGATCCAAAATGAATTAGAATGAGTTCTTGTACTTTTTGAAAAGGGAATGATCCATTCTACAACTTTCATGACCAAAGTTTTCTCATTTGAAGAATTTTTGAATCAATTTGAGGAGGTTGAAAAACTTTCCCAAAATGGCAAGTTTACATTACAAGTCACTTTCCCAAAAAGGCAATTTTGCAAATGGCTTGAAATTCTTCAATTTTGTGAACTTATAACATCTTCTATGATCAAATAAAGATCATACACATCCAAAATGGTGAAGAACACCCTTTGGTTGGGTCATTGGGGGCCTCAGATGCCCTGATTTTGCACTGCCTTGCCCAAGAAGTCAACTCTTGATCAGATGCCTTCCCCATTGAATTTCTTCATGAAAATTGATATGCATGATCCCTATACCATATAGAGACCAATAGAAACAAGAATGACCAAAAAATTTGGAGTTATGGCCTTTGAAACCAAAACCCTAATTTTAGGTCATCTGTGCAGTTAAACCTGGCTCTGCTTCCATGCCTTTCTCAGTTCTTGTGATTCTTTGACTTTATTGACTTTGTGAGGGTATGATATGATGTTTGAACACACATGGACCCCTTTGAAATGATTGAAGACCTTTGAAGTGGCTCAAATAGCTCAAGGATGGCTCAGATCACAAACCCTAGATGCAGATGACTTTGAAACAATGCAGTGAAGCAAAAATGTGGTATGAGATGCTATGATTGAACTTATGCATATGAAAAGATCACAAGCCATGGTGTGAATGGGTGAGGGAAAATTTGGGGTGTTTACAACTGCCCCTATTCAAACATGAGTTAGCTGTGTAGGATGTAAGCAACGGCTTAACAGGCAAACAAGATAACTTGTGGTTGAATACCAAAGACAATCCAAAATTTGCACTCACAGAATGAAGAAGAAAAGGGATATAGATTGTAAAAGGAAAATAAAGTATAATTATAAGATGCGGGCGAAGGAGGACGACCGTCGAGCAGGGGACGAATGCTGGGGATGAAGCAATGACGGGGACGGCCGACATGCTAGGGAGGATGCGGGAAATAAAGCAATGACGGGGACGGCCGACAAGCTGGGGATATAAGAGATTAAGATGGGGACGGCCATCAAGCAAAGAAACGAGACTCTCTGGAGATTAAAGGTAAATGATGGGGACGGCCATCGGGTTCAAGAGGTAAATGATGAGGTGCGGTCATCAAAGGTGAAGGACGATCACCTAGCAGGGTACGGCTGCTCTGTTGGGGATAAGATGAGGGACGATCATCTAAGGTGAAGGACGATCACCTGGCAAGGTACGGTTGCCAAAAAGTATCGCGACATAGGACGAATGCCGGATACAAAAGGTCAACGATGGGGACGGCCATCGGATAAGCATGATGAAGGACGATCATCAAGAGGTGAAGGACGATCACCTAGCAGGGTACGGCTGCTCTGAGGATTTATCATGACATAGGACGAATGTCAGATAACAAGATCAACGATGGGGACGACCATCGGATAAAATGATGAAGGACGATCATCACGAGGTGAAGGACGATCACCTAGCAGGGGACGGCTGCTAAAAAAAGTCACGACATAGGACGTACATCGGATGGAAAAGGGGTTCTAATGAATAGAGACTCCACTGGGGGTGATGAGGGACGATCATCAACAAGGTGAAGGACGATCACCTGGCAGGGTACGGCTGCCGAAAGGTATCATGACATAGGACGAATGTTAGATAGAAGGGAAATAATTCACTGGGATTTGTTGGGATTCTTCTGGGGAACAGTATACACAGACGGGTGTCTAAATTCAAGAAGACATAAGTGTTTGACACGGTGTATAGATTAAAGATGCGGACGAGCATTCTTATGATACGGACGAGTATCGGTAGAAACAAACGCTTGACGCATGTTCAGAGATGATGATACGAGTACCAACTAGTTAACAAAGAACACGGACGAGTGTCGACTCTGAGGGGATTTAAGTGGTGCATACAAGATACGGACGAGTATCTGTATGAGTAAAGAGATGACGAGTAACAAGTATGAGTGAAACACGGACGAGGGTTTAACTTGCTGGGGAGAGTGCGACACGGACGAGTGTCGGAAAAAATGTATTATAAACAAGTATATGATTTTCAAAGTGTTTAGGTAACTATACTGGGGGGTGACATGGACGGGTGTCAGGGAATTGTATATATGCATTTGTGAGTGCAAAGGGGATGCTTTGGCTTTCTGCTAGGGATATGACACGGACGAGTGTCGAGAAGCATCTGTAATATATAAGTGTCCGTTTGTAAAGAATGCTCGGGCGACTTTGCTGGGGAATGTTGACACGGATGAGTGCCAAAAGGTGTGTGTATCTGTACATGTAAGGGAAATGCTTTTGCTCTCTGGTGGGGAATTGAGAAATATTCTGTATATTGTTGATGGATTACCAGTATTTACAAGTGTTTGATTCAGAACATGGCTTATGATTATGCAACATGTTTGATTTTTTCCGTAATGCTCCGTATTAGACGGAATGCTACGCTCTGTGGGAAAAATATGATGCGAATGCTATGATTATGCAAAGATACCGATCCGGGATTCGGATCCCGCTGCTGTGGAGATCTCTGGCCGATCTGCTTGAAGTGGATTTCCCAGCTGGGGATGAGATCACTGGTAGATCTGGCATGTATGATTCTGCTTGGGGATGTAGATCGCTGATAGATCTATCTCGATAATGAGGGACCCAACTGGGGTTTGTAGAAGCTTTCTTCACTCTGTTGTGAGATCTTCAGGCGTTGCTCTTCTGGATAGAGGCTGAAACTCTGCGGGGAGATAGTTTCCTGTCTGTGCACTTGGCTGGGGAAGAAGAAAGATCACTGAAAGATCCTCCTAGAGATTTCTGTGGGGGATCCTGCTGAGGATGATTCTTGACAATTCAGCTGGGGATATGAACACCTTCTGGTGCTGCTCTTTGAAGGAAATGTTGGAGAAGTGATGCCTGGCAACTCTGATGGGGAGAAAGCATCTCTGGTGCTGTTTGGAAGGTGTGCTGATGAAATAGTGATCTGGCAGCCTGCTGGGGAGAAGCTTTCATGCCCCATGTTGTGCTTTGAATTACCTGCAATCCTGTAAAGACAAAGAAACGCACAAGTACCCCGAGGTATCCCTTACTGGATTCCATTATAGGAGTCTAGACACTCCCGAGAGTAAGCACATTTCCTGCAAGCATGTAGTTTAGGAAAGACGCATCTGTATTTATGCGATCAACAAATTAAAGACATCAGACATTTTCGCAAATAAAAGAGTACGAGACAGTGTGTGACTGAAAATCTGATTTTATTAATTTGTGTGCCCTGAATTGGCAAGATACAGCCAAAGAAACAAATCCCCTGAAATGAGGAAATCGTTACAAATTGAAAGACAAAACGGTGCTGGCAATGTTGATAACGCTTCAAGGAGCTTTCCCTCTTGATATGACTCGTATGACATTGATGTTCTTCTCATCTTGCTTTCTGAAAAAGGTTGGTTCCGACCGACGCTCAAACCTTTCGAAACTTACCATGTTGTAAGTGATACAGATGAATTCAGAATGCAATTGTTCGCTTATTCCCTTATTTTGCGTGGATCGCCCTTTCAGGTTTTCAATCCACCGGGATACCCTTTTTTGCCTGAGTCGTTCAATGCGTCTTTTCGACTCAGCGGGTGTACATTTTTTATTTTATTTTCCCTTATTTTTGCCCGAGTCTTTTATTCTGTTTTTGACTCGTCGGGATGCCCTATTTTTGCCTGGACTTACATTCTGTTTTTATATCCAGCGGGTCTTTTTTATGCGAAGTATCTTTTAACTGCATCTGAATTCACAGGGGACAGGAAGTCTTCACCATCCATAGTACTAAGCCTCAGTGCTCCACCTGAGAAAACTTTCTTTACTACGAATGGTCCTTCATAGTTCGGAGTCCACTTGCCCCTGTGGTCCGTATGAGGAGGGAGGAGTCTTTTCAGCACAAGATCTCCTACTTGGTACTCTCGGAGCCTGACTTTCTGATCGAAGGCTTTCTTCATTCTTTTCTGATATAACTACCCATGAGAGATTGCAGCTAACCTCTTTTCTTCGCTCAGACTCAGTTGTTCGTATCGGGATCGGACCCATTCTGCTTCATTCAGTTTAACATCCATTATTACCCGTAGAGAGGGTAGTTCAACTTCAACAGGTAGGACTGCCTCCATACCATACACAAGCTGATACGGTGTTGCCCCAGTGGATGTTCTGATTGACGTACGGTACCCATGTAAGGCAAATGGTAGCATTTCATGCCAGTCTTTGTAGGTAACTACCATCTTCTGCACAATCTTCTTGATATTCTTGTTAGCTGCCTCTACAGTGCCATTCATCTTTGGTCTGTAAGGAGAAGAATTGTGGTGTTGGATCTTGAAGTCCCGACACAGTTATGCCATCATTTTGTTGTTTAAGTTGGAACCATTATCAGTAATGATTTGCTCGGGTACTCCATACCGACAGATGATGTCTCTCTTCAGAAATCGGGCTACCACTTGCCTTGTAACGTTTGCATAAGAGGCCGCTTCAACCCACTTGGTAAAATAGTCAATGGCTACCAGGATGAATCTGTGGCCATTCGAAGCAGTCGTTTCAATCTTGCCAATCATATCAATGCCCCACATGGCAAAGGGCCAGGGTGAATACATCACATTCAAAAGATTCGGAGGCACATGCACTTTATCCGCATAAATCGGGCATTTATGACATTTTCTAGCGTAAGCACAACAGTCTGCATCCATTGTGATCCAGTAATAGCCTGATCTTAGCAATTTCTTAGCCATTGCATGCCCTCCAGCATGGGTACCAAAGGATCCTTCGTGCACCTCGTGCATTAACAGGTCTGCTTCTGCCTTATCAACGCATCTGAGGAGTACCATATCAAAGTTTCTCTTGTACAGGGAACCATCAGTATTCAGGAAGAAACTACCAGCTAGCCTCCTTAACGTCTTCTTATCATTGGAAGATGCCCCAGGTGGGTATGTCTGATCCTCCAAGAAGCACTTAATGTCATGGAACCAAGGCTTATCATCCTTAACAATATCTGCTGAGAACACGTATGCTGGTTTGTCAAGTCTGGATACTGATATCCGAGGCACAAAGTTGGCAGCTTGAACTTTGATCATGGATGAAATGGTGGCCAAAGCATCTGCAAATTGATTTTCGTCTCGTGGGATATACTCAAGCTTGACTGTTGTGAAGAAAGTCAATAACCTCCTTGTATAATCCCGATAAGGTATCAGATGATCCTGGTGGGTGTACCATTTGTCGTTGGTTTGATTAATTACCAGAGCTGAATCTCCGAACACAGTCAAAGTCTTGATCCTGAGGTCAATGGCTTCCTCAAGACCAATAATACAAGCTTCGTATTCAGCTTCGTTGTTAGTGCAGTTAAAAGTGAGCTTTGCCGAGAAAGGCATGTGAACTCCTTTAGGTGTAATGAGTACTGCACCAACACCACGACCATTCATATTAACAGCCCCGTCAAACATCATAGCCCATTCTTCTTCTGGGTCAGGCCCTTCAGTGTGAACAGGCTCTTCATGATCTTTTGCTTTTATGAACATGATGTCTTCATCAGGGAAGTCAAATCTCATAGGCTGGTAATCATCAATGGGTTGCTCTGCAAGATAATCAGACAATACACTGCCCTTGATGGCTTTTTGAGATGTGTACTGAATGTCATATTCTGTGAGGATCATTTGCCATCTTGCAACCCGTCCGGTAAGTGCTGGCTTCTCAAAAATGTACTTAACTGGGTCCATCTTCGAGATCAATAAAGTAGTGTGGGTCAACATATACTGTCTTAGTTGGCGAGCAGCCCACTGTAGCGGTAAAATCATGAGTGTAAGCTATTGATTAACTTAACTCGATTAACACAGAGTCACCACCGCGCTTTTCTTTATTTCCGAAAGGAAAAAGGTAAAAGAATGAATAAAAACCTAGAATTCTAAAAGCAAAAGCTAAAAGAAATAAACAGAGATTGGGTAAGGGGATTGGTTATGAACCGGGAAGGTTTTAGGCACCCGACTCATCCGTGGTACTACACGGGAGCCCTTTGAAATACTTATTGCTTTTTTGGTCTGAAATTGGTTTGTTTAAAAAAAAGATGGAAGAGATGAGAAGAAGAATATTTTTTAATGATTTTGTGTTTGATAAGGTTTTAACGCCTTATGCCTACGTACCCACAAAGTGCAATGCGAGATCAAAACCTCGTAGTTCGTGGTACAAAGTTTGAAAAGAATAAGTGGATTGAATTGATTTTAAGATGTAGAGATAAGTCGTCATCCCTTAGCGAATAATTCCGCTAGAAGGGATGAATCATATCTAAACATGTGAAAAGAAAAGATGCACAAAGGCACAAAACAATTGAGTGAGTTTTTGTATTTTTTAGAGTACAATAAAAATGGTTTTGATATATTTACATGGATTAATATTTGATTAAGAAAACAAAAGGAAAATATTAAAAATCGCTTGACCGAAATCAAGGTTTGTTTATGAAAGTGTTTGAAGTTTAGAAAACAAGAAGATTTTGAAATAGGAAGAAGTTTTGAAAATTAAAGAATGGGGAGGAGATGAAGAGACTAGTCCTAATGCTTGAATTAAAAGCTAAGGAAAGAGTTTACCAAACCAAAATATGCACACATCTTCAAAGTTCGGACTTCCATCTTCAAAAGTTAATGACATAATTTGAAGTCGAGGTTTCTAATCCATTCCAACTTGAGCAAAGGGAGATCCTAGAAGTCTAAGTCCATTCTCCAAAAGCAAAGGGGTAGTAACCATAGTCCGCAAATTAGAAGTCACAAGTTTTTTTTAGAGTTTAATCCTTTATTAAGTGTTTTGATATCCAAATGGACAAAATAAAAACAAGCACAATATGAATATAAACAAGCACAATATGAATATAAACAATGATATATGATATTATATGGTAAAGCATAATAAAGAGATAAGGGAGCAAGAGATTAAAATAAAAGGATAAGGTGCGAGAGATTAAATTTAAACAATTATATTCACAACATTATAATATTTACAATATAAAGTGGTATGATGAACTTAATCAAGCACAACCACAACAAAGAAAATAAAATCGAGGCAACCGGATCCAAGTGGATCTTTAATCGAATCGGGACGAATGTAGGTCTATGTTAAGCAATCGCCGAGTAATTTACGGAGTAATTACCCTACAAATGAGGCCGGCCACCACTAATTAAAATGGAAAATATCCGTGTTAATACATATTAGAGAAACGATATAATGGATCGTTCTCCGAAAACATGCCACACTAAAAGAAGAAGGAAGGTCTAATCTTAATCGAGATTATCGTTGAATTTCATCGAAAAGCAACCTATCAGATCTCAAAGTATGGAGAATGATCCAAATGATCATTCATCCATAGATTTGAAATAATGAAGGTTAAACTAATTCGGAAATCAACAATCCCGAATAGGAAGATTGTCATCGACCAAAATTTAAAAAAAAGGAAAGATGAATAATAATAGATCCAAAATTAGATCCAATAAAAAGAAATAGAAAATATTTTTAAATCATTTTTATAAAAATCTTTTCCTTAAAAATCTTTTTCCAAATCTTTTTCTAAAACATTTTAAAAATACCTTTCTAAAACCTTTTTTAAAAACATAATTCTTAAATCTTCATTAAAATATATTCTAAAACATTTTCCTAAAATATTCTTTATATCAAAATAATTGAAATCAAAATCTAAAGAAATTAGAACTAATTAATATAAAAAGAAAAATTAAAAAAATAAAAGAAGGGGAGGGGGAATAGCAACCCGCAGGTCATGTGTGGTGGATATTCACATGGATCAAAGTTGATCCAAATCCAAACACATCACTCTCATTCTTATTAAAAATAAATAACAATTTCAAAAAAAAAGAAAAATAAAATAAAAATAGAAGTCCAAGACTTCTTCTTCTCTTTCACGGACCAAAACATAAACACAGGGGAACCATGGCGGAAACAACAACTCCTCCTCACCTTCACAAACAAGAATCCATGGCGAAGAACAACCGCCACTCGTCCCTCTTCGTAAATCTCCTTCAAGTTTCAATCGCGATTTCTTCCTCTTCCACTCTCACGAATCAACTTCTCAAACTTTCGGCTTCTCTTTTTCTCTCAATCTCTTATTCTTTCAATTTGGATTTCAATGGAGGTTTTGAAGGTGATTTGATGGAATTGAAAGTGATTTGGGAATAAAGAGTTTCGGATTGGGGGAAAAGATTCGGGATTAGGGATTTTTGATTTGGGAATTAATTTGGCAGCGATTCTGGGTGCTATTGAAGCTTTAATTCGAAATGGAGAATGGGGTTATATTTATAGCGTGAAAAAGAAAGATCCAGAAGAAAGGTCACGGTATTGTTCCTTGCAATTTGAGTTTTCGTTTGTTTTCAATCTGATTTGCGTTTTTGGTTTGAATCGTTTGCGTTTTGATTTGTGAATTTTAGGTGATGGATTCGTGCTTAACGCGTGACGGATTTGTGCTTCTTGATTTGAGTATTTTTTTTGCGTTTTGTTTCTATGCAGGTGTTTTGTTGTGCGTTTTGAGGTTTTGATGCACGAGGTTCGGTCCGTGCGTGAGGCTCGTAACTGGGCGTGAAATATTGTTGGAGGCTTGGCTGTTGTTGTAATGAAGGCTGCAGCATGCTTGGTACGGCGCTGAGAAAGGCCGGCTGAATGATTGGCTTGATGCGTTGAAGGCTGATGAGGCTTTGGCAAGTATACTAGGCTTTTGCTCGTGAGGGCTTGAGGTGTTTGTGAGCTAGGCCTGCATTGGGCCTGAGGCTTGGATGCGTGATGACTTGAGGCTTTCCGCGTGGAGAAATTATATGTTGGCTGCGGCATGAGGCGTGAGAAGCTGAAGCTGTGGTGCGGGATGCAGCTTTGGCTTGTTGTTTTTGTTTACCACGTGCGGACGGCTACTGCGTGTGCAAAAGGATGACGTGATGAGGTGAAATGCTTGGAGCTGGCTGGCGCAGCTGGACATGAGGTGTGGGAGTAGAAGTGGGGCAAATGGAAGCCTTGGCTTGGCGTGAGAATGAAAGGCTGTTGTTTGTTTGGTTGTACGCTTTTGGCTTGGGCAAGCTGTGGCTATAGCTTGTAATATCATCACTATTTGTGTTAATGGGCCAAAATGATTGGGCTGATAAAATTGTTTTTCTTTATTCATTTTTTCAATCAACAATTTTTATAGAAAACAAATGAGATGGGAAAAAAATGTATATTGATTAGAAAGAAAATATTTGGAATGGATAAGAATAGAAAAATGGGAATGAATATAAAAATTAGATATAGGAAAATTGGAACTTGGTAAACAAAGGATGAAATAATGAATATTTTGGTTAAATGAATAAAATCGAAAAGAATAGAACTTTTGAAAAGGTGAATTCAATATGGAAATGAAAAATGAATAATCGGCTAAATCGACGTGAATGGTTTAAAAAAATGAATATCAAATATTGGTATTGAAAATGGATAGTTGTTGAATATTTGGATAATAGAAATTGAAAAATAAATGGTTAAAAAAATGGGAAAATGGATGATGGATGAAGTCTTGATTTTAAGCCCAGAATCAGATCTTGATTATTCTTGCACAAACCCCTTGATTAAACTAAACACAGCCAACAAAGCCCCACTGAATATTTCACAAAGTAAACCAACTGCCATCTGAAAACTGTCTGATTCATGTTCTGATGATTCGAAACCAAACTGAGGAAAATAAATCCTCAGATGAATCGTTGATGAATTAATGAACCGATGAACGGATAAACACTGAAGATTCAAACCGCAACACACTGCCTGATAACTGATGAACAAACCAAACTTTGCACAGAAAACAACTGTCACACAACCCAACTTTATACTTTGAAAACGCATTGCTTGATGAATGAATTACTGGTACACACAACTGGCAGTCGAAACAATTTATCTGATAGTTTGACCAATATTAGGTCAAACATCCACTTGAAATCGAATTGTGACTGAACAAACATATCTGAATGAAATTACTGTCTCATCTTCACAAACCTGCAACACAGAGAAGAAGAAGAACACTGTAACATATTTTTTGTATTTTGGTTAGAAGTCAGTAAATATGAATAAATATAAGACAGTAAAAATAATGGTGATCCTCTGCGAAGCATAGACCCACATCTGAGAAGAAACTCGAAACCAGTGCGATCTTGTTTGATATGCAAAATGAAGATGATATGCGAAACAATCTTAGGGCAAAAATTAGGGTGTTACAGCTGCCCCTATTTAAGTTTCTTCAATCTGAAGATATGAAGATTGACATCTTCGTCTCTATAAGATGGGAGAGACTTAAATACAGAAAACCCAATTTTTTTCCTAAGAGAACAATGATATGATATGAATATGATATGCAAGCCCAAGATCTCTGTGGGGAAAATATGACCATCAGAGGAAAGCAAAAACTTGGGGACACAGAAGAAAATCCCGCTGGGGAAACATCAGACAACCAAAGAGTTACCAGGAAAATAAATCACTGGATAACAGACTCCACTTGGGAAAAGATATGAAATAATAAAGAACAACATTCGAGTCTAGAAATGGAGAAATACTGAGTTGGATAAAAACCATCAACTACCTGTTTACTGGGTAGGAAATATAACAGACTCGACTATCAATTTACTGGATAGGAGCAAAATGCGGAGGGATAACCTCAATTACCTTTTTACTGGGCAAGAAATATTCTCAACTACCTGATTTACTGGGTAGAGAATAACAGACTCGACTATCGACTTACTGGATAGGAGATATAAAAAGACTCGACTATCGATTTACTGGATAGGAGTATGGTCAACTACCTGATTTACTGGGTAGGAACTCAATCAAATGGAAACAACTTCTATCACCTTTTTACTGGGTAAGAAGGAAATATCGGCTACCGAATTTACTGGGTAGAAACTCAATCAGATTACCTTTTTACTGGGTAAGAGGAAAATAACTTGACTACCGGATTTACTGGGTAGAACAATTCTCGACTACCTGACTTACTGGGTAGGAGCTAAAGCAAAGGGCAAACTCTATTACCTTTTTACTGGGTAAGAGGATAAAATCTCGACTACCGGATTTACTGGGTAGGAGCACAAGTAAAAGAAACTTGATCAATTTGGTAATATTACCCACTATCGATTACTGATATCTTAATTCCAACATAATATACTCAAGCTGGAGAAAATATTTCCCACTATCAAACAATGACAGCTTAAATCCAAAGAAAAAATACCCACAACAGGGGGACCCAAAGTTCAATCCAAGAACAAATTGGAAAAAACGGTCAAACAAGACTCATCCCGAGGAGGAAATATCTCAACTGGGGAAAATCCATCCAGATAATAAACTGGGGAGGAAACTGAATCAACATCATCCACAAGAAACAAACTCAGTGGGGAATTAGAAAGGATTAACTCTTTCTGCTTAATGGTCGACATTCTAAACTTGAGAGGAATACGACACACACATTCTGTGGGGAAAGTCCACACCAAAGAGCAGATAACAATGATAAGCGCAAGAATGCAAACAAACAATGCTATGCTTATGCATATGCTTATGTTTATGAATATGCTGACAAAACAAACATAAAGATAAGAAACGGGTGACATAAACACCACAATAACCGGATACTCGGCTAATCCTAAGGCAACAGTGCAGGGAAACATGCTGGAGATTCAATCTTGAAATCTGCAGGGGAAAATCATAAGCCATCAAAGGAATAAAATCCTACTACAAGGCTTAAATCATGATAAAAACACAACATCTGCTAGGAATATCATCCTGCTGAGAAAAGGTAATAATCTGCTGAGGATAGAAATATTCTTGATAAAAATCAAACTTCACAAAGAAGAACTGTCATACAACTCCTGCTCCGCTTGGGGATAGAGTGCCAGACTTGCTAAACAATCACATAGGAACCTGCTGGAAATCAACACATGCAGACCTACTGGGGATCCATATGGGGATATCAGAAGTTAACATCATAACCAAAACACAGTTACGATGGATTTTAAATCAGTACCCAACATAGGGTAAAAGAAAACCTCTAACTGATTGCTATATCAATACTTCTATATTCAAGGATGCAAACCATCGAACTGAGGAACAAGAGTTCAGCTGGGAGATTACTGATACTTCTCAATTCACAGATAACTTGCTGAGGAAGAAAATCAACACTCAGCTAGGGATTCTCAAGAACATCCCTTCCAACAACTCTTCTGGGGAATACATACAATCTCCATTCATCATCATGGTTGGGGAACAAAACATCATTAACATCAATCTGATCAAGACTATCCAGGAACTTCGTATGGACACAACCGAATCAAACCCTGCTTTGGGAGAGACAAGTTATACACATCCAGACTTTACCATTCTTGGAAGCACTATTGATATCCTTTCTTTGTTCATATATCAAAAGAAAAATGTTTTTAAAATCTTCAAAAAATTAAATTTATTAAATTTGTTTCAAAAATCATCATCAACAATAAATTGAAATTTTGTAAACAAAAACAATATAAAGAATTGCAAAAATTGGATAGAGGCTCAAATTCATTGATAGAATGGTAGTCAGCAAATGGCATGACTCCATGGATCATTACAAGTTTGAAAAATGGTAAATATATGGAAAAGGGCTACATTGAGATACAATGATCACTATTCTCCCTATCAACTTTGAACTCCACTACGTCCGAAACTTCAGTCAAGGATGAGTGAATAAGAAACTTTGATGAATAATTCTTCTGAGGAATAGAATCTGAAATCCTCGGTTACTACAAGCGATTCAGTCTGTCGACGCAGTTACTTGCCATGATCCCTAACTTTTGCCTAGATTGCCCTTTCGGGTTTTCAATCTACCGGGATAATTGTTTCTGTTTTTGTCTCTAATTTTTGCCTGGACCGCCCTTTCGGGTTTACAATCCACCGAGACGCTCATTTTTGCCTAAGCCGCCCTTTCGGGTTTTCAACTTAGCGAGCTGTTCTTTTATTTTTTTAGGCGAAGTATTTCTTGACTGCATCCGCATTCACAGGGCGAGTGATATCCTCACCATCCATAGTTGCAAGAATTAATGAACCGCCAGAGAAGGCTTTCTTAACAACATATGGTCCATCATAGTTCGGAGTCCACTTGCCCCGAGAATCTTTAAGGAAAGACTGAATCTTTTTGAGCACGAGGTCGCCTTCTCTGAATACACGAGGTTTGACCTTCTTATCAAAAGCTTTCTTCATTCTTTGCTGGTACAACCGACCATGACACAAAGCTGTAATTCTCTTTTCTTCAATCAAATTCAACTGATCAAACCTACTTTGACACCACTCAGCCTCAGTCAACTTGGCTTCCATCAGAACTCTCATTGATGGGATTTCAACTTCGACGGGGAGCACTGCTACTGTACCATAAACAAGTGAGAAAGGGGTTGCCCCTGTTGAAGTACGGACAAATATACGATACCCATGCAAAGCAAAAGGAAGCATCTCATGCCAGTCCTTGTACGTCACAACCATCTTCTGAATGATCTTCTTAATATTCTTATTCGCAGCTTCAACAGCCCCATTCATCTTCGGTCTATAAGGAGAGGAATTATGGTGTTGAATCTTGAAATCTTCAAAAAGCTCTTTCATCATCTTATTGTTCAAGTTTGAACCATTATCAGTAATGATTCTATTCGGAACACCATATCTGCAGATAAGATTATTCTTGATAAACCGAACCACAACTTGCTTGGTCACATTAGCATACGATGCCGCTTCCACCCACTTGGTGAAGTAGTCAATTGCCACGAGGATAAAACGATGTCCATTCGAAGCCTTAGGTTCAATCATGCCAATCATATCAATTCCCCACATAGAAAAAGGCCATGGGGAAGAAATCACATTGAGATAAGCTGGTGGTACGTGAATCTTATCAGCATACACCTGACACTTATGGCACTTTTTCACATATTTGCAACAATCAGATTCCATTGTCAGCCAATAGTAACCTTCTCTTAACATCGTTTTAGCCATTGCATGCCCATTGGCATGAATGCCAAAAGATCCTTCATGAATTTCTTTCATCAACATGTTTGCTTCGTGTCTATCCACACATCTGAGCAAGACCATGTCAAAATTTCTTTTATAAAGCACATTTCCATTCAGGAAGAAATTTCCTGCCAATCTCCTCAAAGTCCTTTTATCCTTACCAGATGCCCCAAGCGGGTATTCTTGACTCTGGAGAAAACATTTAATATCATGATACCAAGGCTTGTCATCATGAACTTCCTCAACTGCAAACACATGAGCTGGTCTTTCCAGTCGATTCACACTAATCATGGGAACATCATTCCACTGGTGCACTTTTATCATAGAAGCTATAGTTGCCAGAGCATCCGCCATCTGGTTCTCATCACGAGGAATATAATGAAACTCAACTTTAGTGAAGAAAGTTGATATCTTCCTGGCATAATCTCTATAAGGGATCAAGTGGGGTTGATGAGTTACCCACGTGCCCTGAATCTGATTAATTACCAAGGCAGAATCTCCATATACATCAAGATGTTTAATTCTCAAATCAATAGCTTCTTCAAGACCCATAATGTAGGCTTCATACTCAGCTTCATTGTTGGTACAAGGAAAAGTCAATCTTGCGGCAAAAGGAATATGTGAACCATGGGGAGTAATGATCATTGCCCCAATTCCTCTTCCACGTGCATTCACAGCACCATCAAAAACTAAACCCCAACGAGATCCACGCTCCGGCCCTTCCTCGATCAAAGATTCATCATAATCTTTCACTTTTAAAAACATCACATCTTCATCTGGAAAATCAAACTTAATAGGTTGGTAATCATCAATCGGTTGATGTGCCAAATAGTCAGCCAAGATACTACTTTTTATAGTTTTTGAGTTCGGTACTCGATATCATATTCTGATAACAACATTTGCCAACGAGCAATCCTCCCAGTTAAAGCAGGCTTTTCAAAGATATACTTGATTGGATCCATTTTAGAGATCAACCAAGTCGTATGATTCAGCATATACTGGCGAAGACGCTTTGCAGCCCAAGCTAAGGCACAACAAGTTTTTTCAAGCATGGAGTACCGAAACTCACAATCAGTGAATTTCTTACTCAAGTAGTAAATTGCATGTTCTTTTCTTCCGTTTTCATCTTGCTGACCAAGCACACAACCCATGGAATCTTCCAACACAGTCAAGTACATGATCATCGGTCTACCTTCCACCGGAGGAGACAAGATAGGAGGTTCAAGCAGATATTCTTTAATACTTTTAAACACCTTCTTACAATCATCTGTCCAGACACAACCTTTATCTTTCCGAAGCAACTTGAAAATCCGAGCACATGTGGCAGTCATGTGAGAGATAAATCTTGAGATATAATTCAAGCGGCCCAAGAATCCTCTTACTTGCTTTTCGGTTCTTGGAGCAGGCATTTCCTGAATAGCTTTCACTTTATCAGGATCAACTTCAATGCCTCTTTGGCTGACAATGAAACCTAGCAACTTTCCAGAACGTACACCAAAAGTGCATTTGTTCGGATTCAGACGAAGCTTATACTTCCTTAATCTTTGAAACAACTTCAGCAAATGTTCAACATGATCCTCTTCAGTCCTCGACTTTGCGATCATATCATCAACATATACTTCGATTTCTTTATGCATCATATCATGGAAAAGTGTAGTCATAGCTCTTTGGTACGTTGCACCAACATTCTTCAATCCAAAGGGCATCACTCTGTAACAGAATGTTCCCCATGGTGTAATAAATATGGTCTTTTCCATATCTTCGGGTGCCATCTTTATTTGATTGTAACCGGAAAATTCGTCCATAAAAGAGAACACATCAAACTTAGTCGTATTATCTACCAACATATCAATGTGTGGCAATGGGAAATCATCTTTCGGACTAGCTTTGTTCAAATCTCTGTAATCTACGCACATTCGGACTTTTCCGTCTTTCTTCGGAACTGGAACAATATTGGCCACCCATTCAGGATAAGTTGACGTCACAAGAAAACCGGCATCAATCTACTTTTGAACCTCCTCTTTGATTTTTACTGCCATGTCTGGATGAGTTCTTCTGAGCTTCTGCTTCACAGGTGGACATTCAGGCTTCAGCGGCAATCTATGCTCCACAATATTAGTATCAAGACCTGGCATGTCTTGATAAGACCAAGCAAATACATCAACATATTCTGTGAGAAGCTCTATAATCCTCTTCTTAACATCAGGATCAAGCAATGCTCCAACTTTGACTTCTTTCTTTTCATCTTCAGAACCCAAGTTGACCATCTCTATAGACTCACCATGAGGCTGAATAATCTTCTCCTCGTGCTCAAGCAACCGAGAAATTTCATCTGGAATCTCTTCATCATCTCCTTCCTCAGCTTCAAACACAGGGAATTCAAAGTTGGGAGAGGGCATAAGATCATTGTTTTCAATGGGTTTATCAATCAATCTGCACAATGATTTTATTTTTATTTTAGAGCATGAACAAAGGTGCAAACTATATGCAGATAAACAAATATTATATTTTTGGGTCTTTTATGTTACCATTTTTTCAGAATAAAGCAAAAATGAAAAAACACATATGGAAATAACAAAATAACATTTTATTGATGATGATAATATTTGAAACAAAGCCCGACAAACATCACTTTCACCTTGGGCAGAGTGAAAGGATTTTTGAAAGAAAATAAAAACAAATTACTTTGAAGAATGAAAGATAAAAGGAACATCAACAGCGATCCAGTTCTGGCAAATTTTTCCATGTGTAACGAAGTCAAACATTTCTTCGTCTTCATCATCATCATCAATGATGGCAGCAGCAGAATGATCGTTGATAAATCCAGCACTTCGGAAGCCTTCTTGAATAGTCTTTGGATCTTTGATAACTGCACCAGGTGCAAAGCCGATACCAAAACCTTCCTTGTTGTCGATAGCATCAATAATTCGCCCCCAACCATCAGACTGACCAGCTTCAATCACTCGCAGAGCATCCTTGAAAGAGGACATGGGCATAACATTCTTCTTAGCAACATTATCCACCACAGAAAGAGCTTGAAACGACGTTCCCACCTCTTCCTCGGCATCAATATAAGAGAAAGACAGATTACTCACAAGCATCGCCCTCTCACCTTCAATGGTCACCAATTTACCTTCTTTCACAAACTTCAATTTCTGATGAAGAGTGGATGTTACAGCTCCTGCCTCGTGGATCCATGGTCTTCCGAGAAGACAACTATATGCGGGACGTATATCCATTACTTGAAAAGTAATCTTGAATATAAACAGTCTAATAAGAATCGGAAGATCCACCTCTCCAATCACTGTCTTCTTTGACCCATCAAAAGCTTTCACTATAATCCCACTGTGTCTCATGGGAGCACCTTGAAACGCAAGCTTTGACAATGTCGATTTTGGTATAACATTCAGAGACGAGCCGGTATCAACTAACACCTTGGACATGGCATCTTCTTGACAATTCACCGAGATATGTAACGCCAAGTTATGATTTCTTCCTTCTTCAGGCAGATCGTCATCACAGAAGCTTAGATTGTTACATGAAGTGATATTCGCTACAATACTATCAAATTGATCAACAGTCACATCATGGTCAACATAAGCTTGATCCAGAATCTTCTGCAATGACTGCCTATGAGCCTCAGAACTCATCAAGAGAGACAAAACTGATATCTTCGAGGGAGTCTGCAATAACTGCTCAGAAATGTTATATTCACTCTTCTTTATCAACTTTAGCACCTCATCATCATCATTACCAGATTGACCCGATTGGGCAACAGCATCCATAATCTGCTTACTTGCACTTGTATCTTCAACTCTTTTTGGAGGGTCTGAAGCATACAATCTACCACTTCGGGTAACTTTCGTCACATCAACAATGCTAACCACAGACTTTGGAGTAGGAAGAGGAACTTCCCTACCATTCTCTATCATCGTAGCATTATACCGGTACGGAACAGCTTTATCAGACTCATATGGCATTGGACCAGGTACATTAATCACCAATGGAGTAACAGTAGTCTTGCGACTATCAAAAGAAATAACCACCCTTTCAGGAGCAACCTTTTCAGGAAGATTGAACTGAGGCATAATAACATTCACTTCATTTTCATATTCATCTCTTTTTGCTGTTACTTCAATCAATTTATCATCCATCATCTTTTGAATATCTCTCTTAACAATCACGCAACCACGAGGGTTCACCGAGCAAATACAACATCCAGCATAGTCATGATCAATATCGTGATATTCACTCAAGAAAGCATGCATCTCCACCAAAGATCTTCGGATATGACGGACCTCATAGATTTTGAACAACCCAGGACAACCATCAACCATATTCACAGAGGCATTACCATGCTTCGGCAACGGATTCTTCTGCACATTTGGATTAACATCATTAAAATACAGAACATTGTTCCTCATCAATTTCTGTACTTCAAACTTCAATGGATAACAATTCTCAACATCATGTCCCGGGGCACCTTGATGAAAAGCACAACGAGCTTCTGGCTTATACCACCATGGAATAGTCTCTGGAACTGGAGGTGGAGGACGAGTTTGCACAAGGTTCTTTGCAATCAAAGATGGAAGCAAATCCGCATACGGCACAGGAATAGGATCAAAACTTGGTTTAACCCGAGCTTGTTGACTACCACTTTGTTGCACAGAAGGTTGCTGATAACGAGGTTGAAACTTTTGAACAGCTGGCACAGTTGGAGCCATGTTAATCATCGGTGTTACTAAAGCCACATGCTGCGAATGGTGATTCACACGACTGTGAGGTCTCCTATAACTTTCACGGGATACTGCATTAGTCTCATTTTCTTTCTTTTTCCCGAAGTTGAACCTTCTAGAGCTTGAACCATTGCCATTCTCTTGAGTCAACCGTCCCTCACAGACACCTTCTTCTAAACGCATCCCCATGCTCACCATCTCAGTGAAATCGGAAGGAGCACTTGCTATCATCCTCTCATAATAAAAAGAACCCAACGTCTTCAAGAAGATCTTCATCATTTCTTTTTCTTCCAGCGGAGGAACAATCTGAGCTGCCAACTCTCTCCATCTCTGCGCATATTCTTTAAAAGTCTCTTTGTCCTTCTGGGACATAGCACGAAGTTGATCTCTATCAGGCGCCATATCAATGTTATACTTGTACTGCCTCACAAAAGCTTCTCCCAAATCATTGAAGGTCTTGATTTGGCTATTATCCAGACTCATATACCACCTCATAGGTGCCCCGGTCAAACTGTCCTGGAAATAGTGAATCAGCAGCTTATCATTATCAGTCTGAGCAGACATCTTCCTTGCATACATCGTCAGATGACTCAACGGACAAGTGTTGCCTTTGTACTTCTCAAACTCAGGCAGCTTGAATTTGTAAGGAACTTTAACATTAGGGACCAGACAAAGGTCATAAGCATCTTTTCCGAACAAATCCTTATGCTTCAAAGCTCTCATCTCCCTCTGGATCTCAACAAAGCGTCCCTGGAAGTCATCAAGTCTTTCAGCAACTCCAGCACCTTCACTAGACTCAGCATGGTAAATCATTTCATCATGATGCGGAATATTGCGCACCCCAGACGGTACAGTAGTCACAATTGGAGGAAGAGTAGTCCACACTGGTGGTGGGATAGTATTAAATGCAGCATTCTCCGGACGATGAGGAGGACGATATCCAGCAGGAAAAAAGTCAACAAGCATGCCCCAGGGCGTGCTAGTAGGTATACGGTGGCGAGGAGAAATCACAGTCTCAACAGGAATGGATGCGGTAACAACCTCTGAGATGACAGTATTCTGAGCAGGAGGACTAGGAGGTGGCTGATTCTGAGCAGCCATCAAATTTTCTATCATAGCAGTCACTCTTTCCAAGCTTTCCCTCAGATAGGTAACCTCTTCGTGCAGCTCGCGATTCTCTTGTTGCAAAGTATCCATCACTCTTTTCCGATTAGCTCGAGTATCAAAGCGATGAGTCAACTTGATATGAACATGAATGAAGACCAGAAAACAACAATAAGATCCCTGGAGAACACTCAAAAATCAAGACAAATGCAAGTATGATGCATGCTATGCATATGCAAATGCAAAGATTTCAAAGGATTATAAGTTAACTTGCAATATTCATAAAGAAACATTTTTGAAATACTTAAAAACTCATTCTCATTAATATCAAAGTGAGGATTACAAATGAAGTACAAACATCAATAATCCTAATACATAAGAGCAAAAGCAAACTAAGCCTATGGAATCATATCCGAAGAAGCTCCGAATCCTGGCTGATACTTCATACGAATCCTCTTGATCTCATTCTTGTACCGCTCTTCCATATCTTCCTTATCCTTCACTAACTTGTCGACAATGGCCTTCCAAGCACCGGAAGTAGGAGGAATAGTAAATGGAGTACTAGAGGAAAATAAATCCTCTCTCGGTCTCTTCGTGACGCGCCGCTCAAGTAGCTCAATAAGTTCATCCTTCTCCTTAAGCTGCTCCTGCATAGTAGTCCTCTCGAGTAACCATTCTTCCTTTTCTTTCTTCATCTTCTCTAACTCTTCTTGAAGAACCAACTTCTCATCAACGGGAGGTAGAAAAGCAGACAAAGGCAATATGGGGAACATAGGCTCCTCAGGTGGATAAGGCATCTTGAGCTTGGAAGCTCTAGATCGAACCCACTGAATGTAACAATCGGAAGGAGGAAGGTGTTGTCTACCCAATTGACCTTTCTCTTTCCTATGAACAGCATGCCAAGAATGAGCAATTCTTTTCTTCATTTCTATATGATCAACACCATTAAGGAAGAAGAAACGGGATAAGGCAAGATTGTTTGGAACATCATTCAAACAATAACCGAACTGTCGTCTAGCCAGAATGGAGTTGTAGCTAATTCCCCCACGTGTACCAAGAAGAGGTACATTAGGAAATTCTCCACAACTATCAATAAGAAATCCAGTGTCATAATGAGAACTATACCATGTCATGTCCTTATGAGAAAGCGACATCAACCTCTGAGACCATCTTCGATTCTCTCTATTGTCCTCGAAAACATCCGACTTCGGTAGGTGCGAAATAAACCACCTATAAAGAAGAGGCGCACAACAAACAATCTCTCCGTCACCTTTGGAAGTCCTATAATGAAAAGCATGGTACATATCTCCAAGCAAAGTAGGAATCGGGTTCTTCTTCAAGAAAATCTGAATAGCATTCTCATCCACAATACCATCCAAGTTCGGAAACAAGACAATCCCATAAATGAGCAAAACAAGAATAGCCTCAAATGCATCTCTATGACCCAAAGTAAGTGAAGTAGAAGCCTTTCCCATCAAGAACTTAGCATTAATACCACGAACACTCCCTTTTGGAAGAAACTTCCCATTAAGCTCGGATTCCTTAAGAAAAAGTGCTTTGGCGATAACTTTGATAGTAAGCTCCTTCTCTAAACCAGTGAAAAGAAACTCCTTGTACAGAATAGGCAAACCTAACCAATGAGAATACTCCTCCAAAGTCGGCACAAGCTGATAATCCGGAAAGGTGAAACAATGATGCAACGGGTCATAAAACTGAGCCAAAGTAGGGAGAATCCCCTCAGGCACATCAGTATCCAACATATACAAAAGCTTCCCATGACATCTTCGGAACTCTTGGGTATCAACAACCAAAGCTCCTAGCTTTCTCAACTCTACAACATTAGGATTCTTGAAAGTGTACTTCTTTGTATTCCTCCTTTCAAAAGTCATAGCCATGGACATCTGAAATTTTGCAAAAGTTCCTTATAAGTCCTTTGAAATCTTACGGACAATGCTCATGAATGTTATGATGGCATGTATGCAACAAACACAAACAAGATCACACAAGGCACACGGGCTTAGGTTCCGAGTCACGAGCATGGAGTCAAGGTAACAGAACACCAACCCAAACAGGTATGTACTAAGGTTTTGTCTTCATTGTACCTGCAAGAAACCAAAAGGGTGCTAACAGAGGTGCCCGGAGTTAACAACCATCTTTAGAATATCATCGGTACGTTGGATTACTCCCCAACCGATAACATTCTTAAAATAGACCTCGTCCGAGTGTAGTATCGCGTGACAACCGCCTTAGATTTACACCCAGACAGTTTCCGCACTACGTTCCTAAATTGGCTTAGATGGGTTAATGGTTCTAAGGTCCTCAGTATGATCAGCTCAAGGTCGGAAAATAATGCCACGTATGATTACTCGTCATGACATTGATAGTCCAAGAGAGCCTAACTGAGTGGAGATTATCAAATTGATATTGCTTTGGACTACTCCATCACATATCGCTTCGAATATCGCCGTCCTATCATAAGTTTCAACTCAGATCTGGGTTAGAATCTATCTCACACAGAGGATCACCAAAACCAAAACGGAACAAAAAAATAACAAACAATTCAAACCAAAGCAATAAATAAATCAAAGTAGGCTAAATCCGCTTAGAGATTACTCCCCAGCAGAGTCGCCACTTTTCTGTAGCGGTAAAATCATGAGTGTAAGCTATTGATTAACTTAACTCGATTAACACAGAGTCGCCACCGCGCTTTTCTTTATTTCCGAAAGGAAAAAGGTAAAAGAACGAATAAAAACCTAGAATTCTAAAAGCAAAAGCTAAAAGAAATAAACAGAGATTGGGTAAGGGGATTGGTTATGAACCGGGAAGGTTTTAGGCACCCGACTCATCCGTGGTACTCCACGGGAGCCCTTTGAAATACTTATTGCTTTTTTGGTCTGAAATTGGTTTGTTTAAAAAAAAGATGGAAGAGATGAGAAGAAGAATATTTTTTAATGATTTTGTGTTTGATAAGGTTTTAACGCCTTATGCCTACGTACCCATAAAGTGCAATGCGAGATCAAAACCTCGTAGTTCGTGGTACAAAGTTTGAAAAGAATAAGTGGATTGAATTGATTTTAAGATGTAGAGATAAGTCGTCATCCCTTAGCGAATAATTCCGCTAGAAGGGATGAATCATATCTAAACATGTGAAAAGAAAAGATGCACAAAGGCACAAAACAATTGAGTGAGTTTTTGTATTTTTTAGAGTACAATAAAAATGGTTTTGATATATTTACATGGATTAATATTTGATTAAGAAAACAAAAGGAAAATATTAAAAATCGCTTGACCGAAATCAAGGTTTGTTTATGAAAGTGTTTGAAGTTTAGAAAACAAGAAGATTTTGAAATAGGAAGAAGTTTTGAAAATTAAAGAATGGGGAGGAGATGAAGAGACTAGTCCTAATGCTTGAATTAAAAGCTAAGGAAAGAGTTTACCAAACCAAAATATGCACACATCTTCAAAGTTCGGACTTCCATCTTCAAAAGTTAATGACATAATTTGAAGTCGAGGTTTCTAATCCATTCCAACTTGAGCAAAGGGAGATCCTAGAAGTCTAAGTCCATTCTCCAAAAGCAAAGGGGTAGTAACCATAGTCCGCAAATTAGAAGTCACAAGTTTTTTTTAGAGTTTAATCCTTTATTAAGTGTTTTGATATCCAAATGGACAAAATAAAAACAAGCACAATATGAATATAAACAAGCACAATATGAATATAAACAATGATATATGATATTATATGGTAAAGCATAATAAAGAGATAAGGGAGCAAGAGATTAAAATAAAAGGATAAGGTGCGAGAGATTAAATTTAAACAATTATATTCACAACATTATAATATTTACAATATAAAGTGGTATGATGAACTTAATCAAGCACAACCACAACAAAGAAAATAAAATCGAGGCAACCGGATCCAAGTGGATCTTTAATCGAATCGGGACGAATGTAGGTCTATGTTAAGCAATCGCCGAGTAATTTACGGAGTAATTACCCTACAAATGAGGCCGGCCACCACTAATTAAAGTGGAAAATATCCGTGTTAATTCATGTTAGAGAAACGATATAATGGATCGTTCTCCGAAAACATGCCACACTAAAAGAAGAAGGAAGGTCTAATCTTAATCGAGATTATCGTTGAATTTCATCGAAAAGCAACCTATCATGATCTCAAAGTATGGAGAATGATCCAAATGATCATTCATCCATAGATTTGAAATAATGAAGGTTAAACTAATTCGGAAATCAACAATCCCGAATCGGAAGATTGTCATCGACCAAAATTTAAAAAAAAGGAAAGATGAATAATAATAGATCCAAAATTAGATCCAATAAAAAGAAATAGAAAATATTTTTAAATCATTTTTATAAAACTCTTTTCCTTAAAAATCTTTTTCCAAATCTTTTTCTAAAACATTTTAAAAATACCTTTCTAAAACCTTTTTTAAAAACATAATTCTTAAATCTTCATTAAAATATATTCTAAAACATTTTCCTAAAATATTCTTTATATCAAAATAATTGAAATCAAAATCTAAAGAAATTAGAACTAATTAATATAAAAAGAAAAATTAAAAAAATAAAAGAAGGGGAGGGGGAATAGCGACCCGCGGGTCATGTGTGGTGGATATTCACATGGATCAAAGTTGATCCAAATCCAAACACATCACTCTCATTCTTATTAAAAATAAATAACAATTTAAAAAAAAAGAAAAATAAAATAAAAATAGAAGTCCAAGACTTCTTCTTCTCTTTCACGGACCAAAACATAAACACAGGGGAACCATGGCGGAAACAACAACTCCTCCTCACCTTCACAAACAAGAATCCATGGAGAAGAACAACCGCAACTCGTCCCTCTTCGTAAATCTCCTTCAAGTTTCAATCGCGATTTCTTCCTCTTCCACTCTCACGAATCAACTTCTCAAACTTTCGGCTTCTCTTTTTCTCTCAATCTCTTATTCTTTCAATTTGGATTTCAATGGAGGTTTTGAAGGTGATTTGATGGAATTGAAAGTGATTTGGGAATAAAGAGTTTCGGATTGGGGGAAAAGATTCGAGATTAGGGATTTTTGATTTGGGAATTAATTTGGCAGCGATTCTGGGTGCTATTGAAGCTTTAATTCGAAATGGAGAATGGGGTTATATTTATAGCTTGAAAAAGAAAGATCCAGAAGAAAGGTCACGATATTTTTCCTTGCAATTTGAGTTTTCGTTTGTTTTCAATCTGATTTGCGTTTTTGGTTTGAATCGTTTGCGTTTTGATTTGTGAATTTTAGGTGATGGATTCGTGCTTAACTCGTGACGGATTTGTGCTTCTTGATTTGAGTTTTTTTTTGCGTTTTGTTTCTATGCAGGTGTTTTGTTGTGCGTTTTGAGGTTTTGATGCACGAGGTTTGGTCCGTGCGTGAGGCTCGTAACTGGGCGTGAAATATTGTTGGAGGCTTGGCTGTTGTTGTAATGAAGGATGCAACATGCTTGGTACGGCGCTGTGAAAGGCCGGCTGAATGATTGGCTTGATGCGTTGAAGGCTGATGAGGCTTTGGCAAGTATACTAGGCTTTTGCTCGTGAGGGCTTGAGGTGTTTGTGAGCTAGACTTGCATTGAGCCTCAGGCTTGGATGCGTGATGACTTGAGGCTTTCCGCGTGGAGAAATTATATGTTGGCTGCGGCATGAGGCGTGAGAAGCTGAAGCTGTGGTGCGGGATGCAGCTTTGGCTTATTGTTTTTGTTTACCACGTGCGGACGGCTACTGCGTGTGCAAAAGGATGACGTGATGAGGTGAAATGCTTGGAGCTGGCTGGCGCAGCTGGACATGAGGTGTGGGAGTAGAAGTGGGGCAAATGGAAGCCTTGGCTTGGCGTGAGAATGAAAGGCTGTTGTTTGTTTGGCTGTACGCTTTTGGCTTGGGCAAGCTGTGGCTATAGCTTGTAATATCATCACTATTTGTGTTAATGGGCCAAAATGATTGGGCTGATAAAATTGTTTTTCTTTATTCATTTTTTCAATCAACAATTTTTATAGAAAACAAATGAGATGGGAAAAAAATGTATATTGATTAGAAAGAAAATATTTGGAATGGATAAGAATAGAAAAATGGGAATGAATATAAAAATTAGATATAGGAAAATTGGAACTTGGTAAACAAAGGATGAAATAATGAATATTTTGGTTAAATGAATAAAATCGAAAAGAATAGAACTTTTGAAAAGGTGAATTCAATATGGAAATGAAAAATGAATAATCGGCTAAATCGACGTGAATGGATTAAAAAATGAATATCAAATATTGGTATTGAAAATGGATAGTTGTTGAATATTTGGATAATAGAAATTGAAAAATAAATGGTTAAAAAAAATGGGAAAATGGATGATGGATGAAGTCTTGATTTTAAGCCCAGAATCAGATCTTGATTATTCTTGCACAAACCCCTTGATTAAACTAAACACAACCAACAAAGCCCCACTGAATATTTCACAAAGTAAACCAACTGCCATCTGAAAACTGTCTGATTCATGTTCTGATGATTCGAAACCAAACTGAGGAAAATAAATCCTCAGATGAATCGTTGATGAATTAATGAACCGATGAACGGATAAACACTGAAGATTCAAACCGCAACACACTGCCTGATAACTGATGAACAAACCAAACTTTGCACAGAAAACAACTGTCACACAACCCAACTTTATACTTTGAAAACGCATTGCTTGATGAATGAATTACTGGTACACACAACTGGCAGTCGAAACAATTTATCTGATAGTTTGACCAATATTAGGTCAAACATCCACTTGAAATCGAATTGTGACTGAACAAACATATCTGAATGAAATTACTGTCTCATCTTCACAAACCTGCAACACAGAGAAGAAGAAGAACACTGCAACATATTTTTTGTATTTTGGTTAGAAGTCAGTAAATATGAATAAATATAAGACAATAAAAATAATGGTGATCCTCTGCGAAGCATAGACCCACATCTGAGAAGAAACTCGAAACCAGTGCGATCTTGTTTGATATGCAAAATGCAGATGATATGCGAAACAATCTTAGGGCAAAAATTAGGGTGTTACACCCACGCTAAAGCACAGCAAGTTTTCTCGAGCAGTGAATAACGCTGTTCACAGTCGGTAAACTTTTTGCTTAGGTAGTATATTGCATACTCTTTTCGACCAGACTCGTCGTGCTGGCCCAGCACACACCCCATTGACTCTTCTAATACTGTCAAGTACATGATTAGAGGTCTTCCTTCAACTGGAGGCATCAGGATTGGAGGCTCTTGCAAGTACTCCTTGATTTTGTCAAAAGCCCTTTGGCTGTCTTCATTCCACCTGACCGTTTGTTCTTTTCTTAACAGCTTGAACAAGGGTTCACAGGTTGCTGTAAGGTGAGATATGAACCCTGAAATGTAGTTCAATCTACCTAGAAACCCCCAGACTTCTTTTTCAGTCTTCGGCGCAGGCATTTCTTGAATGGCTTTTACTTTATCAGGGTCAACTTCAATCCCTTTCTCACTTACAATAAATCCCAGCAGCTTACCGGATCGTACCCCGAATGTGCATTTGTTGGGGTTTAACTTTAATTGGTACTTCCTCAGACGCTTGAATAGCTTCAACAGATTTACCATGTGGTCTTCTTCTGTGAGGGACTTGGAAATCATGTCATCCACATAACATTCAATTTCTTTATGGATCATGTCATGGAATAATGTTACAATAGCCCGTTGATAAGTGGCACCAACATTCTTCAGTCCGAATGGCATCACCTTATAACAGAACGTGCCCCAGGGTGTGATGAAAGTTGTCTTCTCCATGTCTTCAGGTGACATCTTGATTTGATTGTATCCTGAAAATCCGTCCATGAAAGAGAACACCGAGAACTGAGTCGTATTATCAACCAATACATCGATGTGAGGTAATGGGAAGTCATCTTTCGGGCTGGCTCTGTTCAGGTCCTGGTAATCCACACACATCCTCACCTTGCCATCCTTCTTAGGCATAGGTACAATGTTAGAAACCCACGGCGGATAGCTAGTTACAGCAAGGAAACCGGCGTCCCACTGTTTTTGTACCTCTTCTTTGATCTTCATTGCCATATTCGGGCGAGTACGACGCAACTTCTGTTTTACCGGTGGGCAGTCTTCTTTTAAAGGTAGCTTGTGCATGACAATGTCGGTGTCCAACCCTGGCATATCCTGATAAGACCAAGCAAAGACATCCACATACTCCCGAAGCATATCAATCAGTTTCTCTTTTATCGAATCTTGCAGGAAGGCCCCGATCTTAACTTCTTTTACGTCTTCTTCCGTACCAAGATTAACCGTTTCAATCTCCTCCTGATGAGGAGTGATAACCTTCTCCTCTTGCCTTAACAACCTGGCTAGCTCTTCAGGAAGCTCGTAATCTTCTTCAACCCCTTCATCAGCTTGATTGATTGGATTATCAAAGTCATACGAAGTCATAGCAGTGTTGTTGTCGGTGCAGTCTGAAAGGCACTCTCTGCAAGGGTTTAGATTGGTTTATTTTAGTGATCAATTTTAATCTTGTTTAGAAAAAGTGAAAAGAAGTTGTCATTTTGGAAAACATTGCCATTTTATTTTTGTACAAAAAGAAAAATGAAAAACAGTGAGCGGAAAAGAAAAAGACTCATTTGCAAAAGATGTCTGATATTCATTGATTGATCTGTTTGCACAAAATTACAAGATGGCCCGATTACAAAATGAGTCTTGACATCTTGGGCAAGATGCAAGACTTGATGCATGCTTAAAAATACAGGAAATAATAATTACTCTGCAGGAGTAACCCTTATAATTTCCTGGGAAGACCAGTTTGAGATATGGCTCCCCGGGGTCCTTGGACGTATCCAGCTCTCCAGGTTGCGCTCATCTTCCGACTCATCTTCCAAATTGTTCACACCATCCGGGGTGAGCAATCCCCCGCTGACAAAGTTGGGCTTCTTGGCAGCCTCTGATTGATCTTGTTGAGTTGGTTTGTAACCCAACCCAAATCTGTCTTCCTTCTTCTCCACGGGCAGCAGCTTGCCCCAGCCTTGGGCAGTACCCTCTTCAACAACCTTCCTGGCTTGCTAATAAGACGTCATGGAGGTTCCCAGTACAGCAGATGCTTCACTAATATTCAAGGCCTCAAACCATTGGCTCATAGTTTCATGGATTTCTCCATCCATTTCTATGTATTTGTACGTAGCCAGATGGCTAACAAAGATGTCTTCTTCACCACAGATGGTGATGATCTGGCCTTCCCACTCGAATTTCAGCTTCTGGTGAAGGGTAGACGTAACAGCGCCAGCAGCATGGATCCAGGGTCTACCCAACAAACAACTGTAGGTCGGCTGAATGTCCATCACATAGAAGGTAATTTTGAAGGTCTGCGGGCCAATCATCACAGACAGATCAATCTCCCCAAGCACTGATCTTTTAGAGCCATTGAATGCTCTCACCACCAAATTACTAGGACGCAATGCCAAGCCATCATGCTCTAACTTCACTAAGGCTTTCTTTGGTAGAACATTGAGTGACGACCCAATGTCCACCAGTACATGAGAAAGAACAGCACCCTTGCATTCCAAGGTGATATGCAAAGCCTTGTTGTGGTTACGTCCCTCAGTTGTTAAGTCAGCATTGGTAAAACCCAGTCCATGGCTGGTATTGACGTTTGCTACCACAGTTTCTAGCTGATTAACGGTGATCTCCTATGGCACGTAAGCTGCGTGCAGGACTTTTAGTAATGCATTCCTGTGAGCTTCGGAACACATCAACAGTGATAATATGGAGATTTTTGAAGGAGTTTGGTGAAGCTGATCCACCACCTTGTAATCACTTCTCTTTATGATTATCATAAACTCGTCTACATCTTGTTCAAAAGATGTCTTCTGAGTTTCTTTGACAGCCGGCTCTTCAAATACCACACTCTTTCTCTTTGCTTTGGCAGCAGCTTCTGCTTCGGCATTAGGTCTTTGCACTTGTGAGGCAAAAAGGCGTCCGCTTCTGGTGAAGCCTCCGCCTCCCCCAACATTATCAATTTGTGGAGAAGAGGTTGAAGAATCCAAAGTGATTTTCTCCCGGTTGCAGTAAAGATCAGAGCCATAATGCCAAGGTATGGCATTACTGCTTTCATAGGGAACTGGTCCAGGCACCGTAATAGTAACTGGACTGACTGCAGCGGAGGAGGGTATTGAAATGGTGTGCGGATCGTAGTAAATTGTGACTGGTGACCTGGCAGGAGGTGCCACTGTTTTTTGTTGAAAGTTGTTGTTTGGAGGAACATTTGATGGATCATAGTAGATGGTGACTGCTGAGATATCTTTATTAATTTCTGCTGATGTTGTAGAAGATTCTGCTGAATAAATGGATGCTGATGTTGTAGAAGGAATGGTTGATGACATTTGATTTGTTGAAGTGATGGACGGGGCCACTATTGATGATATTGATGAATCGGTCGGAATGATTGTTGCTACAGTTGTAGGAGAATCCAAAACTGTTGTCAAAGGAATTGCTGGGTTTGTAGGTGTCGTTGTTGAGATCTGAAGTATGCTATCTTTGATAAGACCATCTATGCCGCTTCTCAAGTTATCACACCCATTGACTGCAATGTTGCAATACCCACAACCGAGCTCACACCCAGGGAACATCTGGCACTCTAGAAGCTGAGCCTTAATTTCAACCAGAGGTGTTCGAATCTGTCCAACACTGGTGATCAAAACAGATGGCTTGTCTTCCTCAATGGCATTAATTCTTGGCCCTCCATGATTAGGCATGGGGTTCTTGTTGACATTTGGAGGGGGTGCAAAGTTGAGGGCTTTAGAATCCACCAGATCTTGTACCTTCATTTGTAAAGCCCTGCATTTCTCAGTATTGTGGCCAGGTGCATTGGAGTGGAAAGCACACCTGGCGTTGACATCATAATTTCTTGGAAGATTGGAGGGGTCTGGTGGTGCCAATGTCCTTAATTCAACCAAGTTGAGTTTCAGGAGTTGTGGCAATAAGACAGCATAAGGCATAGGGATAGGGTCAATCACCTTATTTTCCTGTGACGGTCTTTGCTGAAAAGGTCTTTGTTGTTGATTGTTGTTGTTGTTGTTGTAGGTTCTTTGTGGCGGATACTGAACTTGCTGTTGATAATGTGGTTGTTGTTGTGGTTGATATGCTGGTTGTTGAGGGATCGGAGCTGGAATAGTGACAGCTGCCACTGATCTATGAACATACTGAGGTCTGCCCCTGTTGACATGAATGGCATTTGTCTCACTGGTTCTTCTAGGTCCCACAAAAGGCTTCCTGGGATTACTGGACGAACTTGCACCATTATCAGAAATCTTACCCATCTTCAAAAGGCTTTCAATCCTTTCCCCAGGTATAACTACGTCAGCGAAACTAGTGGAAGAAAAGGAAGCTAGCCTATCAATATATGTTCCTTGCAGAGTATTCATGAACATGTCGGCCATCTCTCTCTCCGACATGGGTGGCTGGACAGCAGCAGCAAGCTGTCTCCACCTTTGGGCATATTCCCTAAAGCTTTCCCTGGAGGATTGAGACATTCCCATCAGAAGGGTCCTGTTAGGGGCCATGTCCAGATTGTATTGGTATTGTCTGATGAAAGCTTCAGCTAGGTCCTTCCAGCATCTGATAGTAGCTCTGGTCAAGTGTGAATACCACTCTCTTGAAGCCCCAGTCAAACTATCTTCAAAATAGAACATCCACAGCTTTTCATCCATGGTATATGCTTTAAGTCTCCCCAGGAAGGACTGTAAGTGAGTTCGTGGACAGGAAGTTCCATTGTACTTCTCGAAGCACAGGGGTTTAAACTTGTGGGGAATCCTTACCCCATCCACTAACCCCATATCCATTACATCGAAGCCTAAGGAATTTTGAGACTCCAGATATCTCAACTTCTCAGCAATTTCATCAAACCTCCTATCATAAACTTCATCTCCGGCTCCCATTACAGTAAACTGCTCCTCTTGAGGATCTTCTTGCAAGATCCTGCCTGCAGCAGTGTTGCCCGGTACATTCCTTGGGATGTTGACTTCTGGATCCAGATGAGGTCCAAATACTGGTGGGTTAACATGAGGCTGACCTCCCTCATTATTACTAGTTCCTCCAGTCCCAGGATGGGGTTCCTCAGGGTTTTGTCTTTCTATCAATGCCATTAACCTCTCTTGACTTTGGGCCAAGTTAGTCATTACAGTCATGAATTGGGCCATTTGGTTCCTCATCTCCACTCTTTCGTTAGCCATCTGAGTTCTGACATCTGTCAGGTCCTGTTGTACTTGATCCATTTGGATACCAGGAAGGTTGTTGCGAGTAGGATACCAGTGCGGACGGTTGAGAGGGAACACCCGGCGGCGAGCAATAATTCCTGAACCACAACAGAGTTAGTAACAAACAAACTAATAACAAAAACCTACAAAACAAAACAAAAGTTAGTATGCAATGTAGTATGCTTATTTGTTTTCCAAGGTATCCGGCTTGGTACTTGGTTTTGACCTTTCCAGACCCTGAGGAAGATGCTTTGATGTTGTTTTGAGAAAAAGAAACCCCACAATGGAAACAAACTAAAATATATATTACAAATACTGAACAATACATAGTTCGTTTTTACAACATATGCCCTTAAATGGTCAAAATACAACACAAAATGAAAAGTACATCAAATGAAAGCAACAACAATCAAATAGGTCAGACATCTAGTCCAAATTCATCCTCCTTAACCTCCTTTAGAAGTGCCTCCGTCACTGGACCAGCTGGATGCTCTGTGATGTTCCTGATGAGGAGGTTTCTGGTGGCAATAGCAGTGGTCAGCTTCTTGTGCCTGTCCTGGTCCTTTGACCTCTTCAAACCAGCTCTGAGTTTCAACTCTAAAATCTCCTTCTGGGCTGCCAGCAAAGCTTCCTGTTGCTTATTTTCATTAGATTCTAACTGCTCAATTCGGGCTTGAGTTCTCTGATCTTCTTGAGTACGGGCTTCAGTGATCCTGACCCACCTAGCCTGACTTTCTTGTAGATAGAGATCAGTCCTAGCCTTCTGAAACTTGGCCTCTTTGCAGGCATTCTTCAATATTTGCTCCCCAGCTCTTGCTTTCTTGATGTAGTCCTCTGTTTTCTCAATCTTGGCCAGATGCTCCACCTTAAGCTTCTCCAACCTCTCAATGTCCAGACGACCATCACTCCTTTCCCAAAGGGTCTTCTTCAGAGCTTGAGACAGATTCTCATTACTTTCCTTCAACTTCTCAAATTCCTCCAGGCTGACAGTGGCTGCTGGCTGTGCTGTGGATGGTCCAGGTATATCTTCAATGGTGAAGGGCATTCTAGTAATCTGAGCCCTAACATGAGACCAATCATAGTACTGAGCTGAAGCAACATTATTGCACCTTCCAAGGATAGCCATCCCTTTTGTCTGGATATTCTCCCAAGCCCAGGATGCTTGTCTGACAGCAGCTAGATTAGGTTTTATTTCACAATACAGGGTCTCAGTTAAATCTTGCACTCTAGGGGGGTGAACCAAAGCGTAGCCCAGTAGCCTTTTAAACAGCAAAGGATTGTAGTTAATGCAACCCTTTACTCCTATCAGAGGTACATTTGGGTATTGCCCACAGCCAGTGATGATGTCTTTGCCTTTGGTGCTCTGGGTACACCATCTGATATCATCTGAAGACAAAGCAATAAGTCTCTTAGCCCAATTCTTCTGTTGGTGAGGATTCAGGAAGGCATCTGTCTTGGGCAGGTGTTTGAGCAACCACGTGTGAAACAAAGGTGCACAGCATCTCACCAACTTTCCCCTTTGTTTCTCATTCCTCTGATGAATGGAGTAATAGAAGTCTCCCAGCAATGTGGGTACTGGGTTTCTCAGAAGGAAAAGATGAATGGCATTCTTGCTGATAAACTTGGGCTCATTTGCAAATAGTACAACCCCATATATGCTGAGAGCTAGCAATGCACAAACTGCCCTCCATTCTCCCAAAGAGGCTTTCAGGATGGCCTGAGAAATCAAGAAGTCTAAGTGTAAACCAGGGATTCCAGCTTTTGTTGTCATATTCTGCTCAATCAAAGTAGGCTCCAGGTACAGTGCTTTTTCCACTTCTCCATTGCTGGGAGAGGTCATCTCTGGGTTGAAGGGGACTCCACCCCTGATAGGTACTCCAATCAATGATGAGAATTCCTCCAACAAAGGTCCTAGCTGGAAGTCTGAAAATGTGAAACATCTCAAAGGAGGGTCATAAAACTGTAGGCAGGTGTGGATCATACTCCTCTGAGAAGGGTCTAGGTCCATGACCATATCAAGGATGCCTCCATAATGCTCTCTGAATAATGGGATGTGGTCTGGAGTGATAAGTGCCTGGACCTTCCTGATGCCAGTCAGCACAGGCTCAAAGAAATGGTATGAAATGTTGCTCTTCCTGGGTGCCATGACTGCTGATGAAGAACTGAAGACAAGTGCTGATGAGGATCAAGACTGGTACTGGGGATGGGCCACTGATGGGCTGATGCTGGTGATGATGAAGATGATTGAAGTAGACAACTGATGAAGATAGCTGAAGCAGATAACTAATGAAACAGAGGTCTAAGCAGATGAAGGGGTCAAAACCAAGCCAAATATAATGTGGATACCCTGAAAAACAAATAAGCAAATGTCAAATGATGCAATGATGATGTATGCAAATGATATGCAAGGGTTTGTGATCAAGCTGGATCTGATTACTGTCTTGATATAAGGCCCATGTATGTTCAAGAAGTCCAGATGGAGGTCCAGAAATCCAGTAACCAAGGTGGGGGACTCAAATAAAGAGTCACATGTCCAGGGTTAAATCACAAGAACTGTCCAAAGTGAGGTACTCTTAAAACAAGTATCAGGGTATGATGTGGCCAAGGGTTCCTGCAAACATGTAAACAGCCCAACCCCCTCATAGGTGATGTTCTAAAACAAGGATCCTCAGACTTGGATCAGTTATGAGAAGTGTAAACACTTCTGATCCAGAGGTACAGTGTTTACAATAACCATAAAAGATCCTCCTCTAATTCACCTCAGTTTCTGAAGGTCATAATAAAGGTCATCCAGACTTAGCAGGCTTCCCAGATGGCCCTAGCACTACAGGAAATCTGTAGCACAGAGTTCTCAAGAAGAAACCCACATCTGAACCGTGTTTCATATTCCCGCACCAGATCGAAATGGAATGGGAAAGAACATGAACCACTCTAGCCTAGGTGTCACTCAGGTCCCAGGTATAGGACCTCAAACTCTCAATGAAATCCCACCCACAAAGACAGAAGAACAGATCCAGCAATGATAATGACAGTATGAAATATGTAAAACTGTAAAGGAGAGCAATAAATAAAGCTATACATAAAGCAATAAATAAAGCAACTATATAAACACAATTAGCATATAACACCCCAGTAAACACAAATCAAACAAGCGCTAGGAGGAACCCACAAAAAGAACCAGAAGCCCTGGTTACAGTATGAGGTTCCCCAGCAGAGTCGCCAAGCTGTCGCTCCCACCAAATGACACCCGGTTAAGAGGGGTACAGACGCGAACGGTCGGCGAAAGGAGAAGAGAACACACAGGGGTGAACTCAGAAAGACAAGAGTCGCCAGCTAGGCATTTTTATCCCGAAGGAAAGACAATGCTGCATAGACCTAGAAAGATATGGATAAGACGGTTGCGAACCAGAGAGACTGAGAAAGGGGGTTGGTTACAACCTGGGAAGGTATTAGCACCCAGATTGTCCGTCGTACTCGACGGGATCCACGCTTAAAAGATTTGTGTTTAAAAGGGGTAGTGTCAGTGCTAAAACGTGTATCAAAGCTGGAAAAGAATGCAAGTGTCAGTGTAAAAGAAGTGTGAAGTGTATAAAGGGAAGTGTCCGTGTAAGAACAGGAGTATGAAGCTCAAGACTATGAGGCTTAAAGAATGATGCTGGAAGGAGGGGGAATATACAGAGACTCTTGTTCGATAACTGTTAAGTTATGCCTACGTATCCTCTCGTGCAATGAGGAAGTCAGAACACCGTAGTTCAACCCAAAGAGACTGAAAGATGAATTGACTTATGAACTGCTTACTTGCCTATGCTCAAGTGTATGACCTGTCTGGCTCAGGTGCAAACTGTCTCGCACTAGACGGAAGAAGTAAGTTCTCGGCTGTGAGTGAATGAGATGAGAAAAGAATCCCGGAGGAGACGATTATTGTTTGTTTTTGTGTTTTCAATCTTTTATTGCTTTTGGATTTGTCATAAGTTAATGAGCTTAAGCCTAAATCAAGGGTTAGTAAACTCATCACATCCTCCCTCTGATTAGGGGTAATGAGAATACCTTAAGTGTGAAGTAAACACCTCACACTTAATCGCCATGATGTAGGATTAAGATCATTAACCTACTTGTGATTATTTATATGTTTTTGAGTTTTTGTTTAGTGTTAAGTAATGAGTTTAAGCCATAATCAAGGATTTAATGGACTCATTACACCATCCTAATAGAAGGATAATAGATGAGAACATTTAAGCTGAGAAAGACTCCTCAACTTAATCCATGATTATGGATTAACTTCATGACAAAACAAAGCATTTATTAAAGTGGATTTTAGTTAATGGTAATATGAAGAAGTGAATTTTGTAGTTTGTAAGACAACTTGAGGGGGACTTGTCCATTAACACTAGGGTTAGTCCTTCTTAACCAATTAAGGAAGAATTAGAACCCTAATGCAAGGCCCAAGTTACAAGCTTGATGTCTTGATGATTATTAAGTGGATTGATTAAAGGATTTAAACACATTAAGGGTTTAACACTTAGGATTAAAGTTATACACTCCATCCTAATATAAGGATGCAGGCATAAGCTTAATCACAAAGCCTTAAAACCTTTTGGGTTTAGTCTCTGATTATGAGATGAGAAGAGAAGACTCAAGGATGACACAAAGGTAAAAGCTAAATGGGGGACTAATCAAACCCTAATTATTATCATGCTTGGTCATTCCTAGGGTTAATGAAGTTTGCAAGAAGATCCTCAGAGAAACCACCAGGAAAGAAGCATAATGAAGAAAGGAGAAACAGAAAGAAGCAAGACAACTTGCTTCACTTAAGAAGACAAGTTGCTTGAAGAAAGAAAGTGAATAAGGCATGAGCAAGCAAGCTCACTCTAATACACATACAAAATGCAGCAAAGAAGGTATGAAAGAGATGAAAAGAGATTGTGAGAAGTGAAGGCAAATTCACTTCTCAAACAACTTACCACCTGAAAAGTTAGCACAAGGAAATGAAATGCAATGAGAATGGGATGAAATGTCATGATGCAAACCAAAGTCAGAAGCATTTACATGATGTTGATGATGCTAAGAGATGATACAAACATTAGGCAAGACATGAGAATGATCATACAAGGCAATGGATGCAGATGAAGCATGCTTTAAACCATGAATGTACATGAAAAGTTATGAAATGCAATGGACACATAACATAGCAAATGAAAGATGCAATGATCAAACATGATTCTAATATGTCCTAAGATGTATTATGAAATCATGTGGATGCAAAAAATGTCATGGCAAGTCATTGGATGCAAGCAAATGAGAAATGGATGCAAAGGAAGGCAAAAATTAGGGTTACATGCATCATACAATGCAAAAATCCAAAACCAGAAGCAAATGACATGATAAAAAAATTGAAAATGCAATCAAAGATACCCTAAACCTATACAAGCTCACTTCCCAAAGGAGGGGATCCAACTCTTAACCTAGTGAAAGTTATGAATTTCTCAAGATTACTAGGGTTTTGGGGTACCTCATCAAGAAAAATGCAAAACAAATTGAAAATGCAAGATCAAATCAAACCAATTTTATCCTATAAACTACATGCCATGAAGGATTCAATGCAAGAAGAATCATCATCAAACTCTCAAGGGTTAGGCAAAATGAATTTTTCAAAGTTTGAACCAAAATATTGCCTTAAAATGAATTTAATTCCAATGAAAATGATCAAAAGGCATCAAGAACAAAAAATAAATTTGGTTTGAGGGTTTGATAATGTTTCTAAATGTTTCTAAATGCAATGTGAATTTTTTTGGGATTTTTAAATACCTAAATGTATTTTTAATTAATTAATTTCCATTAACTAATTAAAAATAAACATTTAAATGATTTAAAAATGATTTTTTATGCAAAAAATAAAAATAAAAATATTTTTGGGTTTTGAAAATTAATGAAATGCTTGACAAAAATTTTCAGAATTTTTAAACATGATTTGCTATTTTAAATAATTCGTGAAAATTAAATATGAAACAAATAAAATTAAAATGAATTTAATAAGAAAATGAGAAAGTATGCAAATCCAAGGGCTGTGGTTCAAACTGGGACGCGCGGGAATTGACTTAGCACGCAAACGAACGGTCCAAATTCACACTTGCCTAATTATGATTAAACCCTAATCCAAAACCCTAATGACTTTCAGATGACCGGAACAGTGTTCCGGTCATCTTCTCCGGCCAACCCAAAAATCAAACTCACTCCCTAGGCTGTTTCAAATGCTCTAACTCTCCAGATTTCATCCTCTACTCACCCTAAACACGAATCAATCACAAAATCATGCTTACCCATCAACACAAACACGAATCGAATCAAAGAAGTTTTCAGGTCAAACTTTCAAAGACATGGTTCAGGCTCAAAACTCAATCATTTTAAAAACTAAAAACACCAGAATGATCAGTGGAGCATAAGTAACAATTCTATAGCATAAAAAGTAATTTCTGGAAAAAAAGTTCTTGAGGTACCTGAGATGGAGCTTTTGCCTTAGGTGCTTTCTGCCTGCTTCTTTGGTCCAAACAAACTCCAATGATCCTCCCCAGAAGTTTGTGACACTTAGCTGGAGTTTATATGGCCTCCAGAGAAAGTTTGCAGAAGCTCAGGTCAATGGAGTGTTGAAATCGTGTTTTTGATTATGGAGGTTTTAGGGCAAAATGGAGGGTGGGAAATGATCAGTGAGGTTTATGGAGTTGAATGGTGGAAAAAGTTTGAAGGTTTGATGGCTGAATCAAGAGATTCGAAAGCTTTTGCAAATTTGGGGATTTTTGAGTGTGCTGTCTTCTTGGAGTTTCAGGCTATGTTGTTATGTGCTTTTGCTTGCATTTGATCCACATAAAGAAGTGTGATAGGTCAGAGAGTGGGTGCTGGCCTATGCTGATTGGTATAGGCAAGTTGCCAAAATGTCAAAAGTTGGTGTACTTGAGGTATGGGTCATGGCAGGCTGGTTTAGGGGCATGGCTTGGTTCAGCTGAGATCATGGAGTGCTTGTGGATCAGATTTTGTGAACTGAGGCAAGTGGATGAGAAGCTTTGATCCATTTTGCAAATTGGCACAACTTTGCCCCTTTTGAAATTCTTCAAGTTCAAAGCACCCAAAATGCAATATTCTTGGGCCAATTCTGATCTTTAGGGGTCATATGAGTATGTTGTAAAGTGTTTGTGCACATTTGAAGCCTCTAGAATGCCTTATCATATCATTTTGCAAATTGCCTCTTTGGTGTAACACATGAAATTATGTGATTTTGCCCATCTTTGACAAGCCATAACTTTTGATCCAAAATGAATTAGAATGAGTTCTTGTACTTTTTGAAAAGGGAATGATCCATTATACAACTTTCATGACCAAAGTTTTCTCATTTGAAGCATTTTTGAATCAATTTGAGGAGGTTGAAAAACTTTCCCAAAATGGCAAGTTTACATTACAAGTCACTTTCCCAAAAAGGCAATTTTGCAAATGGCTTGAAATTATTCAATTTTGTGAACTTCTAACATCTTCTATGATCAAATAAAGATCATACACATCCAAAATAATGAAGAACACCCTTTGGTTGGGCCATTGGGGGCCTCAGATGCCCTGATTTTGCACTGCCTTGCCCAAGAAGTCAACTCTTGATCAGATGCCTTCCCCATTGAATTTCTTCATGAAAATTGATATGCATGATCCCTATACCATATAGAGACCAATAGAAACAAGAATGACCATAAAATTTGGAGTTATGGCCTTTGAAACCAAAACCCTAATTTTAGGTCATCTGTGCAGTTAAACCTGGCTCTGCTTCCATACCTTTCTCAGTTCTTGTGATTCTTTGACTTTCTTGACTTTGTGAGGGTATGATATGATGTTTGAACACACATGGACCCCTTTGAAATGATTGAAGACCTTTGAAGTGGCTCAAATAGCTCAGGGATGGCTCAGATCACAAACCCTAGATGCAGATGACTTTGAAACAATGCAGTGAAGCAAAAATGTGGTATGAGATGCTATGATTGAACTTATGCATATGAAAAGATCACAAGCCATGGTGTGAATGGGTGAGGGCAAATTTGGGGTGTTTACAAGCGGGTGTACATTTTTTTCAATTTTCCCTTATTTTTGCCCGAGTCTTTTATTCTGTTTTTGACTCGCCAGGATGCCCTATTTTTTCCTGGACTTATATTCTGGTTTTTATGTCCAACGGGTCATTTTATGCGAAGTATTTTTTAACTGCATCTGAATTCACAGGGGATAAGAAATCTTCACCATCCATAGTAGTGCGCATCAGTGCTCCACCAGAGAAAACCATCTTTACTATGAATAGACCATCGTAATTTGGAGTCCACTTGCCCCTGTGGTCTGCATGAGGAGGAAGAAGTCTTTTCAGCACAAGATCTCCCACTTGGTATTCCCGAAGCCTGACTTTCTGATCGAAGGCTTTCTTCATCCTTTTCTGATATAACTTCCCATGAAAGATGGCAGCTAGTCTCTTTTCTTTGATCAGATTTAGTTGATTGTACCGAGAACAGAATCATTCTACTTCGTCCAGCTTTACATCCATCAGTACTCGTAAGGAGGGTAACTCAACTTCAACAGGTAGGACTGCCTCCATACCATACACAAGCTGATAAGGTGTTTCCCTAGTGTACGTTCTGATTGAGGTTCGGTACACATGCAAAGCAAATGGTAGCATTTCATGCCAGTCTTTGTAAGTAACCACCATCTTTTGCACAATCTTCTTAATGTTTTTGTTAGCTGCCTCAACAACTCCATTCATCTTTGGCCTGTAAGGAGAAGAGTTGTGATGTTGAATTTTGAAGTCCCGGCACAGTTCTGCCTTCATTTTGTTGTTCAAATTGGAGCCATTATCAGTAATGATTCGCTCGGGTACTCCATATCGACAGATGATGTCTCTTTTCAGGAATCTGGCTACCACTTGTCTGGTGACGTTTGCGTACGAAGCTGCTTCAACCCATTTGGTGAAGTAATCAATGGCTACCAGGATGAATTTGTGGCCATTTGAAGCAGTCGGTTCGATCTTTCCAATCATGTCAATGCCCCACATGGCAAAGAGCCAAGGTGAAGACATCACGTTCAAAGGATTTGGAGACACATGCACTTTATCTGCGTAGATCTGGAATTTGTGGCAGCACAACAATCTGCATCCATTGTGATCCAGTAGTAACCTGATCTTATCAATTTCTTAGCCATTGCATGTCCTCCTGCATGGGTATCGAAAGGTCCTTCATGCACCTCGTGCATCAACAAGTATGCTTCTTTCTTATCAACATATCTGAGTAGCACCATGTCAAAGTTTCGCTTGTATAATGAACCATCAGCATTAAGGAAGAAACTACCGGCCAGCCTTCTTAATGTATTATTATCATTGGATGATGCCCCATATGGGTATGCTTGATCTTCTAAGAAGATTTTGATATCATGGAACCAAGGCTTGTCATCTTTAGCAATGTCCACAGAGAATACGTATGCTGGTCGGTCTAGTTTGGATACCGAAATCCGAGGCACATAATTTTTAGTTTGAACTTTGATCATGGAGGAAATGGTATCTAAAGCATCTGCGAACTGATTTTTGTCTCGAGAGATGTACTCAAGCTTGACTGTTGTGAAGAAAGTCAATAATCTCCTCGTATAGTCGCGGTATGGAATCAGATGCTCCTTATGAGTGTACCATTTGCCATTGGTCTGATTGATTACCAATGCCGGATCTCCGAATACATTCAATGTCTTGATCCTGAGGTCAATGGCCGCCTCAAGACCCATGATACAGGCTTCGTATTCAGCTTCGTTGTTAGTGCAAGCAAAGGTGAGTTTTCCCGAGAAAGGAATATGAACTCCTTTAGGTGTAATGAGCACTGCACCAACTCCATGACCATTCATATTGACAGCCCCATCAAACATCATTGTCCACTCTTCTTCTGGGTGGCCCTTCAGTGTGAACAGGCTCTTCATGATCTTTTGCTTTTAAGTACATGATGTCTTCATCAAGGAAGTCAAATCTCATAGGCTGGTAATCATCAATGGGTTGCTCAGCTAGATAGTCAGACAGTACACTGCCTTTGATGGCCTTTTGAGATGTGTATTGAATGTCATACTTTGTCAGAATCATCTGCCATCTTACAATCCTTCCGGTAAGTGTTGGCTTCTCAAATATGTACTTGACGGGGTCCATCTTTGAGATCAACAAAGTAGTGTGAGTCAACATATACTGTCTTAGTCGGCGAGCAGCCCACGCTAAAGCACAACAAGTTTTCTCGAGCAGTGAATAACATTGTTCACAGTCGGTAAACTTTTTTCTTAGGTAGTATATTGCATACTCTTTTTGACTAGACTCGTCATACTGGCCTAGCACACACCCCATTGACCCTTCTAATACTGTCAGGTACATTATCAGAGGTCTTCCTTCAATCAGAGGCATGAGAATTGGAGGTTCTTGTAGGTACTCCTTGATCTTGTCAAAAGCTTTCTGACAATCTTCGTTCCATCTGACTGTCTGTTCCTTTCTTAACAATTTGAAAAGGGGCTCACAGGTCGCATTAAGATGAGATATGAACCTTGATATGTAGTTCAATCTACCTAAGAACCCCTGAACTTCTTTTTCAGTCCTAGGTGCAGGCATCTCCTGAATGGCTTCGACTTTGTCGGGATCAACCTCAATTCCCTTTTCACTTACGATAAATCCCAACAACTTACCGGAACGTACCCCTGTAATACCTCAAAATTTTCCCTCTTATTTTTTAACTCTAACTGGCTTATGTTTGCACTCATCTACATTTTCCATTAGGTCATAGCATTCAATCATGCATTGAATTGTTTCCTAAGGCATGAGATCTAAGGATTGTTGGTGACTTGAACGTTCCTATTCATAGGATCATTGCTAAGGTTCCTTATGTAAGAGTATTGGTCAAAAACGTTGAATCAGGACGTTGAGACTTGGATTAGGGTTTATCTCCCTCCAATATCCCAACCACTGTAACAAAATTCGCACAAGAGTTGTTTGTGCTTGCATCGCTCCTCCTCGTAATTTCAACTCCCAAGACTCTTCCGCCATTCAATTCAATGGTTCATCCAAATCAGAACAATTAAACACACTTTAGGATCATGACGATGATTCTGATGTTCTTATTGAGTGTAGAGACGTATACAAGTCTTTTGGGGAAAAGAAAATCTTAAATTGTGTCAGCTTCAAGACCAGGCATGGTGAAGCTGTTGGAATAATTGGTCCCTCTGGGACTGGCAAATCTACAATTTTGAAGATTATTACGGGACTTCTTGCTCTGGACAAGGGAGAAGTTTATGTTCGAGGTAGAAAGAAAAGTGGTTTGATAAGTGATGACGAGATATCGGATCTTCGGATTGGATTAGTGTTCCAAAGCGCGACACTATTTGATTCTTTGACTGTTCGTGAAAATGTTGGGTTTCTCTTGTATGAACACTCAAGCATGCCTGAGTAACAAATATCAGAGCCTGTCAAGGAAACCTTGGCTACAGTTGGTTTAAAGGGAGTTGAGGAGCGGCTTCCTTCTGAGTTATCAGGCGGAATGAAAAAGCGAGTTGCTTTAGCTCGATCTATTATTTGTGACACCACAAAGGATTCAATAGAACCAAAGGTGCTCTTGTATGACGAACCGACTGCTGGACTTGATCCCATTGCATCTACCGTTGTTGAAGATCTGATTCGCTCTGTCCACATAAAAGGACGAGATGCACTTGGAAAACCTGGGAATATTACATCCTATGTGGTTGTTACTCACCAACACAATACCATTAAAAGAGCCATTGACAGGTTGTTGTTTTTTACACAAGGGAAAGGTTGTTTGGGAAGGAATGACTCATGCATTTACTACTTCAACAAATCCAATTGTTCAGCAGTTTGCATCCGGGAGCCTAGACGGTCCTATCAAATATTAGAATAGTGTTACGGTAGTAAACGATGTATTATTATGTGCAAATAGGAATGGAAATGAATACAGGTTGTAGCTTTCAAATGGCAACTTTGGAGATGAGCAATAAATTGGTTACAACTAGATTAAAGGGTTTGTCAGTGTTGTTTTGATAAAGAATTTGGCCTTCTGGGTTTAAATTGAAAGCTAGAAGGACTGTTTGTTGTTGTTACAGGCATAAATCATAAGGACATCATATTGCATGTTAAGTAGGGAGTAGAAATTGATAGAACTCATTGTATGCAACATTATTTATTCTATTCTATACGGAAGCTAAATTGAATTACTTTTTTCTGTAAACAAAACAAAGAGCAAAAAGATAACAGATAATTATCAGTTACACACAGTTACAAAAATCTCCTATAAGCTTTTCACGGAAAGGGTAATCTGCATCAACATCAATCTCTGAGATCCTCTTCACCCTCCTTCCATCGCTTCTTCCCTCCATCACAATCTTCAGTCACTCTTCTTCAGCAAGAGAAACTCTTCAAAATCTTCACCACCAATGAACCGAATCCTTATCATTTCTTCATCATTTCTCACACTTGCAAAAATATCCAGGAACCAGCATACACAATGCCGAATTAGATACAACACCAGAAGAATTTCACAACCAAAAAATCAGGAAAAAGGAAATGATATAAAAGAAGGAAAGGATTAAAAACTGGTTTCAGTGGCACAACCAGTTAACCTCACAACAAATTCATAACAGAATCACAACTGAATTTTAACAAATTTTCAACTGATTCTAACAGAATCATAACTGTCAATACCTGAAAATTTCCAGAATCATCCTCAAGCCCTCTTCTATAAATCAAGATCACCATAACTTCAAGTTTTTTTCTACACAGTTTTTTGATCCCTTCATATCCCTTCATAAACTTCTCCTTCAACCATTTTCTTCTTCTCCTTCAATCCATACCATCTTCCTCCTTCTTCATCAATCCCAAACAACCTTCAAGAACTCTTCGACATTATTCACTAGCTTCTTCTCAACTTCAAATCGCAACACCATCTTCATCATCAATCGGCATCGATCTTCATCACCATCTGCAAATTCAATCTTCATGCTACAAGAACACCTCAACCTTCAACCCTCCTTCAAGCAATAGCCACCCTTACCTTCAATGTTGAATTCTCACCACTCTCCATAACCTTCGATCCTCTGCAGAACGACAAAGTGAGAATAACAAAGAAGGTAACAGAATAACTGAGTGAAGATTCAAGAACATAACCTTCCCTTTTTTAGAGCGATTCGAATCCTCTTCTTCAACGCACTTCGAGTCTTCATCAGCAAGTTCACATCTAGGATTTGCAAATTCAAGAATACGCTTCGACCTGCAAGGATTCGTCATATCTAAGTTCAACGACAATTCGCAATCGCAAACAAGAAGCGGAAGAAGGATGAGAAGTGAAGTCGAAATTAGTACCTGACAGAGCATTGTCTCGCTAATCATCGACACCTCATTCGCGTCCTCATCGTCGACGAAGATACAAGGTACAAGCTGATTTCTCACCACTCTTGCATTGACCTTACGTCTGTTCTTATAATTCTAGTTCGTGATTTGTCGGTTGCGATGGTTGGAGTTTGTGAGTGTGGCTTGGTCTCTAGCGAATGAAGATTAGGTAGAAATAAGATTTGATTTAGGAGCGAAGAGGAGATGTTGAGGGAGTGGAGTCCATGGCGGCGACGGGCTGTGATTTTTTGACGAGGTATTTAGGGCGGCTAGGGTTTAAGTGTTAGAATTTAGGGGAAGGAAGAGTATGTAGTGATTAGTTTTGATTTAGGTTTGAGGGAAAGGTGTTAAGGGAGCTAAGTTCATGGATATGGCGGATTTGAAGAAAGTAGAAGATGATGATGGAGTAAAGAAGAAGAAGATGACGGTGGGGGTTTTGATCGGAAAAGGACGAACAAAGAAGAAGAAGGAGGAGAGAGGTTGGTGCGATGAAGAAGATAAAGGGATAATGGTGGTGGCGAACAAAGAATAAGAAGAGATGAAGTTGCGGCGGCGTGAGAGGGAGAAGGGGGAGAGAAAGGGTTAGGGTTTGGATTGTGGTTTCATCCCCTTTTGTTTCAGTTCATGTTTTTTTTCAATTTTAGTTGTAAATTATGAATAGTTAATATAATTTAAGGAATATTAAGAAATAAGAGAAAGTTAATGGACAATTAAGGTTGTTAATGGAATATTAAAAGGACAATAATCTTCATAACTCCCCATAAAAATCACAGTTAGAAGAGGATAAGATAGGATCTGACTTTTTGAGTTCCAGCCACACCGGCGGTGACACGTGTCACCATCCGGTTGGCTTCCCCTACGATGGTCCCGTGTGCGTGCAATCCACCATATGTACCATAAGCCTACGTTTGTGAACCACATGATTGGAATACTAAGGCAAACTCTGAATCCAACGTCCCAGATTGAGTCAACAAGTGTTGACTGGGATCCCATACTATACACCACATTTCCTGCGCAGGCTGGGCCTTGCTGCTTTGCTAGTCGCACCCCTTTTTTAAGCCCAAATAGAAAAAGAACTAATAAAAATCACTCTTTGCACCCCTCCTTTATTTCTTTTAGATTTTATTTTGTTTTAGTATAGATTAGAAATAAATCAATAGAAAATAGAAAAAATCATGAGAAAATTCCACAAGAATTCTAGTAGGTTAATAATTCAATTTAGAATTTTTTGACATTTTTCTTTTCTGAATTTTGGTTATTTTTGATTTAATTTCGATTTTTCCCTTAATTAGCATTTTATGGAATTCCTTTAATTGCACATGATTTTGTTCATTTTATTTTTCTGCTTCCTGTAGGATTTTTAGCCCATTCTTTTTGCTATATTTAGAGGACTAATAAGAGAACTTAGGATATTTTTTGGTAGATTTTTAGACCATTTTATCCACTGTTTTGGTAGCCTAATTCATGAAAAATTGTAGTTAATCCTTAAATAGATTTAAGTGATTTTTAGACATAGTTAACCTCTAAATTTTTAGGATATTTTTTAGCACAATGTTATAGTCAGTTTTAGGACCCTATAGAATTAATTCCATGTTTTTTTCCAGGACTTTTAATATTTTTAGTATATTAATCTTTAGGCTAGTTTTACATGTAAAATATACCTAGTTTAGTTTCAGATATTATGCTCCATTAAGGACTAGTTTAATTAGGTTTAATCTTAGGATTTTATAATGACTTAGTATAGTTTAAGTACTGATTTTAGAATGATAATATTAGATGATTCCCTTAGTTTTAGGACTTAGGCTTAGAATTTCTAATAAATAGATTTAAGTGAAGTTTAGGTTTGTTTTGGTTTTATACCTTTAAATGTGTATTTTTTAGACTTTATTCCTTATTTCAATTTTAATGCTTTGCCTTAGTATTTGAATTCTCACTTGTATAGGTTTCCCCATTGTTCTTAGAATCAACTTAACTTCCTTAGGAAGTAAGTTGAATTCTAGTAGTTTCTAGTTCCTTTCATTCATTAGGATTAGAAAACCACATAAAACATTAGGACCACCTTTGAATAAATAAACAAAATTAGGATTGAGTCTTAGTCCCTTAGTTTTTGCCTTTTGCAACTTGAGTCCTTCTTTTCTCACCTCATAAAGAAAAATAATAAAACACTTAATAAAAACCGAATGTTCTTGTACGACACGAGACTTTGTTGCGGAGTGCTTATACGCGTCCTGTTTCAAGGCGAGGTGTAAGTACTTACCGCGATGGATAGGTCTTAGTATGGGAATGTTCACAAACAAATTCAAAACATTTCTCATAAAAGACAAAAACAAATAATAAGTGATTATCTTGCGGGAACTTCTTTTCTCATCTCATTCATTCTCAACGCGAACTTGCGACGACTTGTCTCGCATGCTAGACGGTAACGCACTCGTACCAGACGAGCCTGCAACACCTGAGCATAGACATATGCAGTTCCAGCTATAAAAAATACAAACAAATAGTTCCCTCCTTAGTGAGGCGAACTACGCCGACTCTGATCCTCATTATCCCGATGAGGTATGTAGGCAGCGGGGTAGGGCCCGTTCGAGCACATTCTTTATTTTCCCTACATTTTCCCCATCCTTTATTTCCATTCCAATTCCCTTTCTCCTTTTCCATTCCCATTCCAGTTCCAGTAGCAGTTTTATTTAGTAGTACTCTATTTTCTCACCCTTTGAAACAAAACAAGCAAGCGTGAATCCCGTCGGGTACGGCAGATGGTCTGGGGTGCTAATACCTTCCTTAGGTTTGTGCATCATTACCTTTCCCATTCATTTAGGATAAAAATGCCTGGCTGGTGACTCTACCTTTTCCGTGACACTTTCGCGTTTGTACTAGGATGAAAATCCCGGGAGCGACAACCCTGAATGTGCATTTGTTGGGGTTTAACTTCAGTTGATACTTCCTCAGACGTTTGAACAACTTCAGCAGATTTACCAGATGGTCCTCTTCAGTGAGGGACTTGGAAATCATGTCATCCACGTCGCATTCAATTTCTTTGTGGATCATATCATGGAATAATATTACCATAGCCCGTTGATAAGTTGCACCGGCATTCTTCAGTCCAAATGGCATTACCTTGTAACAAAAAGTGCCCCAAGGTGTGATGAAGGTTGTTTTCTCCATGTCTTCGGGTGACATCTTAATTTGATTGAATCCAGAAAATCCGTCCACGAAAGAAAATACCGAGAACTGAGCTATGTTGTCCACCATATACATCAATGTGAGGTAATGGGAAATCATCCTTCGGGCTAGCTCTGTTCAGGTCCCGGTAGTCTACACACATACGTACTTTTCCATCCTTCTTAGGCACCGGTACAATGTTAGCTACCCACGGCGGGTAACTAGTTACAGCAAGGAAACCAGCGTCCCACTCTTTTTGTACCTCCTCTTTAATCTTCATGGCCATATTTGGGCGAGTACGACGTAGCTTTTGCTTCACTGGAGGGCAATCTTCTTTTAATGGCAGCTTGTGCATAACAATATCCGTATCTAGACCTGGCATGTCTTGATAGGACCAAGCAAAGAGGTCGACGTATTCTCGAAGCATGTCGATGAGCTGTTCTTTTACTGAAGCCTGCTGACTGGCCCTAATCTTCACTTCTTTCAAATCCTCTTCGGTACCAAGATTAACTGTTTCAATCTCCTCCTTATGAGGAGTAATCACTTTCTCTTCTTGCCTCAACAACCTGGCTAACTCTTCAGGTAACTCATAGTCTTCTTCAACCCCTTCATCAACTTGATTAATCTGATTGTCGAAGTCATACAAGGTCATAGCAGTGCTGTTGTCGGTGCAATCTGGAGGATAATCTCTGCAAGGGTTGAGATTTGTCTGTTTTAGTGATCAATTTTAATCTTGTTTAGAAAAAGTGTAAATGAAATTATTATTTTGAAAACATTGCCATTTTATTGTTTTGTACAAAAGTGAAAAATGAAAAGACAGTGAGCGAAAGAAAGAATTGTTTGCAAAAGATGTCTGATATTCATTGATATTCCATTTGCACAAAATTACAAATATGGCCCTATTACAAAATGAGTCCCAACACCTTGGGCAAGATGCAGGACTTGATGCATGCTAAAAAAAAGCAGGAAATAATAATTACTCTGCAGGAGTAACCCTTATAATTTCCTAGGAAGACCAATTAAGGACTTGGTGACCCAGGATCCTTGGACGAATCCAGCTCTCCAGGTTGAGGTCGCTTTCCGCCTCGTCTTCCAGGTTGTTAACAGCATCTGGGGTGAGCATACCCCCACTGGTGAACTTGTCTCTTTAGCAGCCTCTTCTTGATCTTGTCGAAATGGTTTGTAACCCAAACCGAATCTGTCCTCCTTCTTCTCCACCGGTAGCAGCTTGCCCCAACCTTGGGCATTTCCATCTTCAACAACCTTTCGGGCTTGCTGATAGGAGACAATTGAAGTACACATCCTATCCTCCTGGGATGCAGCAAATACTTCAGTTGTTGCCTCATTGACATTCAGTGATTCGAACCCCTGGCTCATAGTTTCATGGATTTCACCATCTATCTCAATGTATTTGTATGTAGCCAGATGGCTAACAAAGATGTCCTCTTCACCGCAGATGGTGATAATCTGTTATTCCCACTCATATTTCAATTTTTGGTGAAGGGTCGACGTAATTGCACCAGCAGCGTGAATCCATGGTTGACCCAACAAACAGCTGTAGGCCGCCATGTCCATCACATAGAAAGTAGTCTGAAAGACCTGCGGACCGATTATCACAGGAAGCTCCACCTCTCCAAGAACATATCTCTTGGAGCCATCAAAAGCCCTGACCACCAGATTGCTTGGTCGGAGAGTTATACCATCATATTCGAGCTTGACAAGAGTTTTCTTCGACAAGACATTGAGTGAGGACCCAGTGTCAACAAGAACATGAGAGATCACATCTCCTTTACACTCCAAAGTGATGTGTAAAGCTTTGTTGTGGTGACGTCCTTCCGTTGTCAAGTCAGCATTGGTGAAACCTAGCCCATGGCTAGTATTAACATTGGACACCACTATCTCAAGTTGATTCACTGTGATCTCCTCCGGCACGTAGGCAGCGTGCAAGACTTTAAGTAGTGCATCCCGATGAGCTTCGGAACACAACATCAGGGATAAGATGGAGATCTTGGAAGGAGTCTGGTGGAGCTGATCCACAAATTTGTAGTCACTTCTTTTAGTTATTCTCATAAATTCATCCACATCCTGGTCAAAGGATGATTTATGAGTCTCTTTTGATGCATATTCTTCAGGTACCACACTTTTTCCTTTGGCTTTGGCAGCAGCCTCTGCCTCAGTATTAGTTCTTGGAGCTTGTGACGCGAAGAGGAATCCGCTTCGGGTGAAGCCTCCACCTCCCCCGACATTATCCACTTGTGAGGTAGGAACTGAAGAATTAAGAAGGACCTTTTTTCCGTTGCAGTAAAGGTCTGAACCATAATGCCATGGTACAACATTGTCTTTAACATATGGAATGGGCCCTGGCACCGTGATGGTGATTGGGCTAACTGCGGAAGAGGTTGGGACCGTTATTGTATGTGGATCATAGAAAATGGTGACAGGACTTCTGGTGGATGTTGGTGGCGATTGATTGAAGCTTGATTGTTGTTGAAACCGTTGCTGAGATTGTTGTTGATAATTGTTGGAAGCAGGGACCGTTGCAGGGTCATAATAAATGCTAATTGTGGAGACGTCGTTGTTGGTGGTTGCTGTAGTTGTAAAAGTAGATGCAATGGAACTATTGTTTGTTGAAGTGATGGAAGAGGTGATTGTTGATTTTGTAGACGAGTCTGTAGGAACAATTGTCGTTGCAGTTGTAGGAGAAATACTTGTTGTTGAAAAAGGAGTTGCTGGTGTTGTAGAAGTTGTTGTTGTTATTTGCAGAATACCCTCTCTGATCAAGCCATTGATGCCATTCTTCAAGCTTGCACACCCGTTCACAGAAACCTTGCAAGATTCACAATAGGCCTCACAACCTGGAAACACCTGGCATTTTAAAAGCTGAGCTTTAACCTCTGCCAGAGGTGTCTGAATACTTGCAGTATCTTCAATCAAACTCAAGGGTGATCCCTCCTCTATTGCATTCATCCTTGGCCCACCATGGTTGGGCATAGGATTCTTCGTGATGTTGGGAGGTGGTGCAAAATTTAGGGCCTTTGAATCTACCAGATCCTGGATCTTCATGTGCAGAGCCTTGCATTTTTCTGTGGAGTGACCAGGTGCATTAGAATGAAAAGCACACCTGGCGTTGACGTCGTAATTTCTCGGAAGGTTTTGAGGATTTGGTGGAGCCAATTTCCTTAACTCGACAAGATTAAGCTTTAGGAGTTGAGGTAGCAATGTGGCATATGGCATTGGTATATGGTCAATTAACCTGTTAATCTGATATGGCCGCTGTTGAAAAGGGCGTTGTTGTTGATTATTGTTGTTGTTATTGTAGAATCTCTGTTGAGGGAACTGTGGCTGTTGAGGAAAATGCTATGGTTGTTGAGTGTATTGAGGAGGTGGAGTAGGAATGGTGACGGCGGCAAGTGATATTGGCAGATACTGGGGTCTACCTCTCCCCATATGTACATAATTTATTTTACCGAATCTGCGGGGCCCTGCAAATGGCTTCCTTGCACTGCTTGAACTGGCACCATTGTCAGAAATCTTTCCCATCTTTAGTAAGCTCTCAATTCTTTCCCCAGCTATAACCACGTCTGCAAAGCTGGTGGAAGAAAATGCAGCCAATCTGTCAATATAAGTACCCGGGAGAGTGTTCATGAACATATCTGCCATCTCCCTTTCTGACATCGGGGGTTGAACAGCAGCAGCTAGTTGCCTCCATCTTTGGGCGTACTCTCTAAAGCTTTCTCGGGAAGATTGTGACATTCCCATCAGAAGGGTTCTGTTTGGAGCCATATCCAAATTATATTGATATTGACGAATGAAAGCTTCTGCCAAGTCTTTCCAATTCCTTACTATGGTCGTGGTCAAGTGGGAGTACCATTCCCGGGATGCCCCTGTCAAGCTATCCTCAAATTAAAACATCCACAGTTTCTCATCCATGGTGTAGGCTTTCAATTTCCCCAGGAAAGATTGGAGATGGGTACGCGGGCAGGATGTGCCATTGTATCTTTCAAAACAGGGAGGTTTGAACTTATGAGGATTCCTAACCCCTTCCACTAATCTCATGTCCATGACATCAAAACCCAGAGAGTTTTGGGATTCAAGAGACCTTAGCTTTTCTGCTATTTCATCCAATCGACGATTGTAAACTTCGTCTCCAGCCCCAACCACAGTAAATTGCTCTTCCTGAAAGTCCTCCTGCAAGGCCCTCCCTCCAGTGTTGCCTTGGGTGTTTCTTATAGCATTGATGTCTGGATTCAGATGAGGTCCAAACTCTGGGGATCAGTACAAGGCTGTACGTAATCGTTGTTTCTGGTACCCCCGTACCTGGATGGTTTTCCTCGGGAGTTTTCCGCTCGACTAACTCTCCCAGTCTCTCCTGGATCTGAGCCAAACCAGTCATTACTACCATAAATTGATTTATTTGGGGCCTCATATCTATCCTTTCATTGGCCATTTGGGTCCTTACATCAGTCAAATCCTGTTGAACTTGATCCATTTGTAATCCCGGAAGGTTGATTCTTGTTGGATACCGGTGCACTCTATTGACGGGGAACACTCTTCTACGAGCAATGTTTCCTGAAATGACAACAAAGTGAGAAACAACAAAACAAAAACCTACAAAACAAAGAACTGATGTTAGTATGCAATGCAGGATGCCTATTTGTCTTCCAAGGGTATCCAGTTTGGTTCTTTGGTTTTGACCTTCCAAACCTCGAGGAAATGATGATGTTACAGAGAGATAAAATCTCATAGAATAATACAAACCATATATTACAAAAATGTGAAGACACATAGTTTGATTACAATAAAGTTCCCATGGTGGGTCAAAATACAACAACAAAATCAAAAGCACAAACAAAAGGAAATACAAGTACAAGGAAATCAAACATCAAATCCAAAGTCATCCTCTCTGACTTCTTTCAGGAGAGCCTCAGTCACTGGGCCAACTGGGTGCTCTGTGATGGTCCTAATGAGAAGGTTCCTGGTGGTAATGGCACTGGTCAACTTCTTGTGCTTATCCTGGTCTTTTGATCTTTTTAACCCCGCCCGGAGTTTCAACTCAGAGACCTCCTTCTGTGCTGCTAACGAATCTGCCTGATTCTTCTTCTCACTAGCCTCCAGCTGCTCTATTTTAGCTTGGGTTCTCTGATCTTCCTGTGCACGGGCCTCAGTGATCCTGATCCCCCTAGCCTGACTCTCCTCTAAGTAATGATCAGCTCTGGCCTTCTGAGTCTTAGCTTCCTTGCAAGCGTTCTTCAACACTAACTCTCCTGCTCTAGCCTTTCTGATGTAGTCATTTGTTTTCTCAATCTTGGTCAAGTGCTCAATCTGGAGCTTCTCTAACCTTTCATTATCCAGACGACTGTTATTCCTCTCCCATAGGGTCTTCTTCAAAGCTTCAGAGAGCTGAGCATTCCTTTCCTTCAATTTCTCAAACTCCTCTAAACTGACAGTAGCTGCAGGTTCCACTATTGATGGTCCAGGTACATCCTCTAAGGTGAATGGCATACGGGTGATCTGTCCTCTAACACGAGACCAGTCAAGATACTGAGCCGAGGCTATGTTGTTACACTTGCCAAGAAGAGCTGTCCCCTTAGTCTGAATATTGTCCCAGGTCCAGGATGCCTGTCTGACAATGGCAAGGTTGTGCTGGATGTCACAATAGAGGGTTTCTGTCAAATCTTGCCCTCTTGGGGGATGTACCAAAGCATACACTAATTTCCTTTTGAAAATAAAAGGGTTGTAGTTGATGCAACCTTTTACTCCAATCAAAGGTACATTGGGATATTGCCCACAACTGGTAATGATATCTTTGCCCTTGGTGCTCTGAGTGCACCATCTGATGTCTTTTGATGTAAGGGCAATCATCCTCTTAGCCCAGTTCCTTGGCTGATGAGGATTCAAGAAAGTGTCTGACTTCGGCAAGTGCCTTAACAACCAACAATAGAAGAGGGGTGCACAACATCTGACCAATCTCCCCCTTTGCTTCTCATTCCTTTGATGCACTGAGTAGTAAAAGTCTCCAAGCAAGGTAGGGACTGGATTCCTCAACAGGAAGAGGTGGATAGCACTCTTGCTTACAAACTTTGGCTCGTCTGCAAACAAGATAACTCCATATATGCTGCTAGCTAGGAGAGCACAAACAGTCTCCCACTTCCCTACTGTAGCATGCATGGTGGCCTGGGTAACCAAGAAGTCCAAGTGAAGGCCTGGGATTCCAGCCTTAGTGGTCATACTCTGGTCAATGAGGGTGGACTCCAAGTGCAAAGCCTTAGCTATATCTTCATTCTTGGGAGAAACCATCTCAGGGTTAAAGGGAATTCCCCTCCTGATAGGGACACTTAACAACATGGAGAACTCTTCCATCAATGGTCCCAACTGAAAATATGGGAAAGTGAAACATCTGAGAGGAGGGTCATAAAACTAGAGACAGGTGTGGATCATGCTCCTATGGGATGCATCCAAATCCATGATCATGTCCATAATGCCACCATAATGTTCCCTAAATAAAGGGACATGATCAGGAGTGATGAGAGACTGCATATGCCTGATGCCTGTCAAAGTGGGCTCAAAGAAATGATATGTGATGTTTTTATTCCTGGATGTGTCCATGCTGATAATGGATACTGATGAAGAAGACTGAGGAGAAGCACTAATGAAGGCAACTGTTGAAGACTGATGGACATAACTGGAGAAAGTACTGAAGAAGAACCCCTAATGAAGATAACTGATGAAGAGGCTGATGCAGATAGCTGAGCAGTAGAACAGGTCAAAACCAAACCAAAGATAAGATGTGGATACCCTGTAAAACAAATAGACAAATGTTAAATGATGCAGAATGATATGAAAAGGGTTTGTGATCAAGTGCTGGATCTGTTATCTGCCTTGATAGGGTCCATGTGTGTTCATAAGTCCGGATGGAGGCTTAGAAAACCAGTAACCAGGTGGGGAAGTCAAATAAAGAGTCACAAGTCCAGGATTTCCCAAGAACAATCCAAAATGATACAACCTTAAAACAACATTAGTAACAAGGGTATGATGAGGCCAAGGGCTCCTGCAAACCTGTAAACATCCCAACCCCTTACATGTATTGTTCTAGAACAAGGATCCTCGGATTTGGATCATTTATGAGAAGTGTAAAAACTTCTAACTCGGAGGTACAATGTTTTGAATAATCATAAAGGTTCCTCCTTTAATTCACCTCAGATGCTGAAGGTCATAAAAGGTCATCCAGACTTAGCAGGCTTCCCAGATAGCCCTAGTACTACAGGAAATCCGTAGCACAGAGTTCTCAAGAAGAAACCCATGTCTGAACCGTGTCTCATATTCCCGCACCAGACCGAAATGGAATGGGAAATAATATGAAGCCACTCTATCCTATGTGTCACTCAGGTCCCTAGTATGGAACCTTAATCACTCAAAATCCCTCCCACCAAAGGAAATAACAGATCCAACACAGATGATGATAACAGTATGAAATGCATAAAACTGTAAATGAAAGCAATACATAAAGTTGTACAGAAAGAAATAAATAAAGCAATAAATAATAAGCACAAGTAGCACATAAAACCCCCATAAACACAAGTCAAACAAGCGCTAGGAGAAACCCACAAAAAGAACCAGAAACCCTGGTTGCAAGATAAGGATCCTTGGCAGAGTCGCCAAGTTGTCGCTCCCAAAGATTTGCATCCCGGTACAAGCGCGAACGGTCGGTGAAAGGAGAAATGAAATGAAAGTGAATAGAGTCGCCAGCTAGGCATTTTTATCCCGAAGGAAAGGTAATGCTGCATAAACCTAGAAAAATATGGATAAGACGGTTACGAACCAGAGAAACTGAGAAAGGGGGTTGGGTACAACCTGGGAAGGTATTAGCCCCCAGATTGTCCGTCGTACTCGATGGGATCCACACTTACAAGATTGTGTTTAAAGGGGTAAGTGTATGTGTTATCTGTGTGCAAAAGCTGGAAAAGAAATATACAAGTGTCAGTACAAAAGGGTGAATTTCCCAGGAACTGAGGCTTAGAAGCTGAAAGAGGGGGATGACACAAAGACTTTTGTTCGATAACAGTTAAGTTATGCCTATGTATCCTCTTGTGCAATTAGGAAGTCAGAACACCGTAGTTCGACTCAAAGAGACTGGAAATGAATTTGACTGTGAACTGCTTACTTGTTTATGCTCAAGTGTATGACTCGTCTGGCTCAGGTGCTAACTGTCTTGCATTAGACGGAAGAAGCAAGTTCTCGTTTGTGAATGAGTGTGATGAGAAAAGAATCCCGAAGGAGACGATTATTGTTTGTTTTTGTGTTTTCATTTTTGTTATTGTTTTTGGTGTTTTGCATAAGTTAATGAGCTTAAGCCTAAATCAATGGGCTTGTAAACTCATTATATCTTCCCTGATTAGGGATAATGGGAATACTTAAGTATGAGATAAGCATCTCAACTTAATTGCCATGATGATGTAAGACTAAGATCATTAACCTACTTGTGATTATTTAGATGTTTTTGAGGTTTTGTTTAGTGTTAAGTAATGAGTTTAATCTCTAATCACAGATTAGTGGTCTTATTACACCATCCTAATAGAAGGATAATAGATAAGAACACTTAAGCTGAGGAAGATACCTCAACTTAATCCATGGTTAGGGATTAAATTCATTATATAACAAGCCTTTATGAAATGGATTTTAATTAAAGGATGAGATTAAGAAGTGTATTTTTAGTTTGTAAGACAACTTGAGGAGGACTTGTCCATTAAACACTAGGGTTAGTCCTTCTTAACCATAAAGGAAGAATTAGAACCCTAATGTAAGGCCCAAGTTACAAGATAAAGTCTTAGTGATTATTAAGATGATTTGATTAAGAGCTTTAAACAAATTAAAGGTTTAACACTAAGGATTAAAGTTATACACTCCATCCTAATAGAAGGATACAAGCATAACCCTAATTCCAAAGTCCTAAAACTTTAAGAGTTTAGTCTCTGATTATTGAGATGAGAAGAGAGACTCAAGGAGACTCAAAGGTAAAAAGCTAAGGGGGACTAATCAAAACCTTAATTATTATCATTCTTGGATATCCTATGGTTTGTAAGTCTTGAGAAAGATCTTCAAGGAAGCCACCAATGGAAGAAGCAGATGAATGGAGGAAGAAGCAGATGAATAAGTTACTTACTTCATTGAAGAAGATAAGTAACTTAAAGAAAGAAAGTGAGAGAGATGGAACACAAGTGAACAAGTTCACTTAAAAGACAAGTAAAATGCATATTAAAGATATGAAAAGAAGTGAGAGGTGAAGGCAAATTCACCTCCCAAAATGACTTACCATCTGAAAGTGTTAGCATGAATGCATAAAGTATAAAGCATGAAGAAATGAAATGAGATGAGATGATATGAGATGAAATGACCAAAGTCAGAAGTGTTTATGCAATGTAAATAATATGTGAGATGATGCAAAGGCATACAAAATACATATGTATGATCATAAAAAGATGAGATGCAAATGGAAGCATGCTTTGAAGTTTGAAAACACATGAAAGTTAATGAAATGAAATGAATGCAAAACATGGCAAATGAATGAAGAAATGATCAAGCATGGTTCTAAAATGTCCTAAGATGTCTAATATGACATATAAATGCAAGGAATGTCATGGAAAGTTCATGTATTGATGCATATGCAAGGTGAATGCAAATGAACACATAAAATTAGGGTTTTATGGACAAGCAAGATGCAAATGAACAAAACAGAAACATATGACATGATAAAAAATTGCAATCAAGCTCAAACAAACCCTAATCCCATACTAGGCCACACCCCAAAGGAGGAGGTCAGAAGCCTAACCAATCAAAAGTTATGAATTTCCTAAGTTTTCTAGGGTTTTTGGGTGGTTCAAAAGGAAAAATGCAAATAAATTTGAAAATTCAAGATAAATTTATGAGATAAATGACCTATAAACTACATGCTATATGTAACACAATGCAAAAAGAATCATCTTCAAACTCTTCTTGGTTAGGCAGAAATGATTTTTTAAAGTTAGGGTTCAAAAATAAGATTTTAATGACCCTTAATTCAAAGAAAATTCACAAATTATGATCAAACCATAACAGAAATTTGTGTGAAGAGTTTGAAAATGTTTCTAAATGCATTGGGATGATTCTTGATTTTTTTGGTGATTTCTAGAAACCTAAATTTATTTTTAATTAATTAAAAGACTTTAAATAATTAAAAATAACATTTAAATTATTTAAAAATGCTTTTTTAATGAAAAAAATAAAATAAAAATCATTTTTGGAATGAGAAAAATATTTAAAGTCAGAATGCAAAAGAAAATATTTTTTGGATGCTTTTTGGTATTTTAAATTAAATATGCAAGAAAATGCAATTAAAATGAAATAAAAATGAATTAAAATGAAAGTATGCTGATCTGGTGGCTGAGATTTAAACTGGGTTTGGAGGGAGTTGATTGCGCACGCAGATCAATGGCCCATATTCAAACTGGCTTTTAATTACATTTTAAATTAATTAATCAGGATTAAAAGATAATGACTCCATCTGGACCACACGCTCACTAACCCTAATCCTCATCTAACGGCCACAAACGCGTTTGGGGATTTAATTAGAGTTTTAGCTCTAATGACTTTCAGGTGGCCGGAGAAGACCTCCGGTTATCTTCTCCGGCCAGCTCCTCACCCTAACTTCCACCCTAGGCTAACCCAATCCCTCTAAAGCTCCAGAATCAATCCCCTAACATCCCTAATCAAGAATCCATCATCAAAACACATTTATCATTCATCAAAAACAAGATTCGAAGCAAATCGTGAAAATGAACAAAACTTTCAAAAGTTCAATACATACTCATTTCTCAATCATTTTCAAAACAAATCATATCAGGATGATCAGTGAAGCATGAGGAATCATTTAGAAACTTAAATAACAAGTTCTGGAAAAAAAGTTCATGAAGCTACCTGAGTTGAAGCTTTGTGTTCTTGAGCTTTCTGGCCTCCCTCTTGGTTCAAATCCACCCCAATGATCTTCCTGATGATGAAGATGAGCTTAGAGCAAGCTTGTGATGGTTGTTTTGAAGGTTTTGTTTATGAAGTTGCAGAAATCGTATTTCTGATTTAGTGGCTTTTAGGCTATGATGAAGGGTACTTTGTGATCCTTAGGCTATGTGGAGATGATTGGTGAAATAAAATTGAAGTTTTAGTGGTTGGTTTTTGAGTTTCGAAGAAGGGATGTTTTTGACAAATTTTGTGGATTTTGAGTGTGTGGAAGATTAAGGCTTCAATGTTATGTGTTTTGTGTTCCTTAAGGTTTGTATAAGGTGTCTTGATTGGTTCAAATAGTTGTTGTGGCCTAGTGTGATTGGTATGTGAGGAAATGCAAAAATGTCAACTTATGTGTACTTGAGGTATGGGCCATGGTAGGTATGATTTTTTGGGTGTCTGGCCTCAGCTGACTTTGTAGAGAGCTATAGAATCAGATTGCATGAGCTGGCAAAAGTGGATGGAAAGTTTCATACCATTTTGCAATTCTTGAAAGTTTTGGCCCTTTTTGATTTCTTGAAGTTCAAGTCATGAAAATACATGATTCAATGCATAATTCTGATGTTTAGAGGTCCAATTAACATATTGTAAAATGTTTGTGTCCATTTGAAGTCATTAGAATGCTTGAATATGCCAATTTGCAAAATCCCTCTTAGACATGAAACTTGAAATTTTAGGATTTTTGCCAACTTTGAAAGGCCATATCTTGAGTTCTATGATGAATCAAGACATGTTCTTGTAATTTTTGAAAAGGGAAAGATCCAATCTACAACTTTCATGACCAAGAATTTTTCATTTGAAGCATTTTTGGTTGAGAAAGAGGAGGTTGAAAAACTTTCCCAAAATGGAAAGTTTGCATTTCAAGTCATTTCCATTTTTGGCAAGTTTGCAAATGGCTCAAAATTCTTCAATCTTGTGAACTTCCAACCTCTTATAAGATCAAATAAAGATCATATAACTTTAATTTGATGAAAATAACCCTTTGGTTCCATTGTTGGGGGCCTCAGATGCCCTGATTTTGACTTAACTTGCTCAAGATGTTATCCAGTGAACAGATGGCTTCCACAATGAATTGCTTCATCAAACTTGATACATATGATCCTTATAACATCTTAAGAACATAAGAAACAAGAATGGCCCAAAAATTTGGAGTTAAAGCCTCTGAAACCAAAACCCTAATTTTGGTCATCTGTGTAGTGAAACCCTAGCTCTGCTTCCATGCCTTGGAGTTAACACTAAACAAAAAAACCAAAAAAATCTAACTAATCACAAATAGGTTAATAATCTTAACCCTACATCATCATGGTAATTAAGTTGGGATGCTTATCTCATACTTAAGTAGGCTCATTATCCCTAATCAGGGAGGATATAATGAGTTTATAAGCCCTTGATTTAGGCTTAAGCTCATTAACATATGAAAAACACCTAAAACAATAACAAAATTGAAAACACAAAAACAAACAATAATCGTCTCCTTCGGGATTCTTTTTTCTCATCACACTCATTCATAAACAAGAACTCGCTTCTTCCGTCTAATGCAAGACAATTAGCACTCGAGCCAGATGAGTCATACACTTGAGCATAGGCAAACAAGCAGTTCACCGTCAAATTTATCTTTCAGTCTCTTTGAGTCGAACTACGGTGTTCTGACTTCCTCAGTGCACACGAGGATACGTAGGCATAACTTAACAGTTATCGAACAAAAGTCTCTATGTTATCCCCCTTTTTCAGCATTCTTTCTAAAGCCTCGGTTCTTGAGCAATTCACTTTTTTGCACTGACACTTGTATATTCTTTTCAAGCTTTTGCACACAATTAGCACATACACTACCACTTTAAACAAAAAATTTTAAGCGTGGATCCCGTCGAGTACGACGGACAATCTGGGTGTTAATACCTTCCCAGGTTGTAACCAACCCCTTTCTCAGTTTCTCTGGTTCGCAACCGTCTATTCCATCTTTCTCCAGGTTTATGCAGCATTACCTTTCCTTCGGGATAAAAATGCCTAGCTGGAGACTCTATTCACTTCACCTTTCATTTCTCTTTTCACCGACCGTTCGCGCTTGTACTGGGATGCAAATCTGTAGGAGCAACATTAGGTCTTATTTTGAACCTTAGTTCCATTCTAGGACGTTTATGGTACTTAATCGCTTTTATGCTTTGATTTTACTTCCAAAATACATTGTAAAGCTAACCTTTGTTTTGTAGGGGGGAAGATAGAGGTAAGCATTACTTAATTCCTATCTATTATGCATTTTAATTGTGTTTTTCTTAGCACTTGGTGCTTTGTTCATAGGCTTCCCTTTTGTTCTTTAGATTCAACTTAACTTCCTTAGGAAGTAAGTTGAACTCTAACTTGATTTTCTTTTCCTTAGGTTTAGATTACCTCACAAACCATAGGATCACCTTTTGTACATAACAAGATAACTTAGGGTTGTGTCTTAGTCCCCCTTTAGCTTTGACCTTTTGCCTTTTGAGTCTCCTTTTCTCATCTTCAAACAAAATAAAAAAGAATTAATAAATGCATGAAAGAATCTCTTGTGTATAGCCTTATTCCATGGGGAACTTACATTCATTCCATCTTGGAATAGTGTAGGCTTGTCTAGTATGATGTACAAGTATGATCAAGAGGTTATTTCACAAAGAAAAATCTAAAAGATACTTCTTCATCAAAAGCAACAAAAACATGTAATAAGTTCAACAAGCTAGTGAACTTAAACCCTAATCCTTGGAAACAAGTCTTGGATAAATTCTCCTTACTTGGTATGCTTGTTCTATTATTCCATCTTGGAATGTAGTAACAAGTACACATTCCATTGAAAAGAGTTTGAATTCACTTCCTTGTGCAAAATTCATAAAAAAAACTCTTAAGAAGAAAATAACAAACAATAAGCGACCTTCTTGCGGGACTTCTCTTTCTCATCTCATTCATTCATAATGCAAACTCGCGACGACTTGTCTCGCATGCAAGACGGTAAACACACTCGTACCATATGAGCCTGCAACACCTGAGCATAGACATAAGCAGTTCCAGCTATAAAAAAACACAAACAAATAGTTCCTGCCTTAGTTAGGTGAACTACGTCGACTCTGATCCTCATTTTCCCGATGAGGTACGTAGGCAGCGGAGTAGGGCCCGTTCGAGCACATTCTTTATTTTCCCTAAATTTTCCCCCTTTCATTCCATTTTCTTTTCCAATTCCTTTCTCATTTCAGTTCCAGTTCCAGTAGCAGTTCTTTTGTTCAGCAGCATTTTTATTTCTCACCCTTTGAAACAAGCAAACAAGCGTGGATCCCGTTGGGTACAACGGATGATTTGGGGTGCTAATACCTTCCCAGGTCGTCACCGACTCCCGAACCCAGATCTTTGGTTCACAGGACCTTATCCTTTCCTTCTTCCTCAGGTTTGTGCAGCATTACCTTTCCCGTTCCTTCGGGATAAAAATGCCTTGCTGGCGACTCTACCTTTTCCGCACCACTTTCGCATTTGTACCAGGATGGAAATCCCGGGAGCGACACTACGGAAAAACGATGGTTTCTTGATAGTGGTTTTTCAAGACACATGATGGGTGACATCTCCTTATTCTATAACTTTGGGGATAAGAAGAAAGGCTTTGTTACCTATGGTGATAACAACAAGGGAACTATACTTGGAAAAGGTAGTGTAGGTAATCCCTCTTCTACATCTATCTCTAATGTCCTCTTAGTTGAAGGCCTTAAACATAATCTCATTAGCATTAGTCAATTGTGTGACAAGGGATATAAGGTCTCATTTTCAAAAGAAGGTTGCAAAATTGAACATGATGATAATAAGAATGATATGTTTAAGGGCTTGTGGGTTAATAATGTATACATGCTTGATTTGAATGTGGTGTCCATGAATGATCCTAAATGTCTAGTCTCCAAAAGTGATGACTCTTAGCTTTGGCATAGACGTTTAGCACACATCAACTTTGACTTGCTTAACAAAATTGTTTCCAAAAAATTAGTAGTTGGTTTACCACACATAAAGTTCACTAAAGATCATCTTTGTGATGCTTGTCAAATGAGAAAGCAAACAAAAGTATCTTTCAAATACGTCTAGACCTCTTGAACTCCTACATATGGATCTTTTTGGTCCATCAAGAATCAAGAGTCTAGGAGGGAATTATTATGGATGTGTTATTGTGGATGACTACTCAAGATTTTGTTGGACAATTTTCTTAGCTAGTAAAAGTGACACATTCTCGGCATTTGAATTTTTTGCCAAGTTATCTCAAAACAAACATAACACAAACATTGTAACGATTTAGAGTGATCGTGGAGGTGAATTTGAAAATCATATTTTTGAAAAGTATTTTGAGAAACATGGCATTGAACATAATGTTTCCACTCCTAGAACTCCATAACAAAATGGTGTTGTGGAACGTAAAAATCGTGTGTTAGAGGAGTTAGGAAGAACTATGATTAATGATAGTGGGCTTGCTAAGTATTTCTGGGCCGATGCTATTAGAACCACATGTTATGTGTTGAATAGGATAACTATTCGACCTATCCTAAATAAAACGCCCTATGAACTTTTAAAAGGAAGGAAGCCGAATGTATCACACCTTCATGTCTTTGGATGTAAATGTTTTGTATTAAATAATGGAAAAGAAAACCTTGGAAAATTTGATTCAAAGGAGGATGAAGGTATCTTTCTAGGATACTAAAATTCAAGTAAAGCATATAGAGTATACAACAAAAGATTACATATTATTGAGGAATTTGTGCATGTCTCTTTTGATGAATCTTGTTTGAAAGTTGTCGGAAAAGGTAGTGTTGTTATTTGTGCAAGTGCTTCTTTAGAAGATATTGTTAAAGATCAAGATATTTCTCGTGTGGAACCCATTCCGGATATTGCTATCGAGGAGCCGTTTAAAGTATCTAGTCTCAAAGATAAAGATCAAACATCAATCCAAAATGATCTACCATTGGAGTGGAAAACTTCAAAATACCACCCTATCGACAATATTCTTGGAGATATCTCAAAGGGTGTCACCACTCGATCAAGGATAAGTAATTTTTTTTTTCATTATGCTTTCGTCTCTCAAATTGAGCCTAAAAATTCCAAGGATGATTTACTCGATGAAAATTGGTTTTTAGCTATGCAAGAGGAACTCAATCAGTTTAAAAGAAATGAGGTTTGGGACCTTGTTCTACCTCCGCGAGATCATTGAGTAATTGGCACAAAATGGGTATTTATGAACAAGATGGACGAAAATGGTATCATTGTTCACAACAAGGCCCGTCTTTGTTGCTCAATGGTATAACCAAGAGGAAGGCATAGACTATGAGGAAACTTATGCTCTTGTTTCCCGACTCGAGGCTATACGCCTTTTACTTGCCTTCGCATGCTCATAAAATTTCAAACTATATCAAATTGATGTTAAGAGTGCTTTCCTTAACAGATACATAAATGAAGAAGTGTATGTTTGTCAACCTCCCGGATTTGAAAACCATGAAAAGCCAAATCATGTTTACAAGCTTAAACGTGCATTGTATGGTCTCAAACAAGCTCCTAGAGCTTGGTATGAGCGCCTAAGTAAATTTTTATTATTCAAGGTTTTTCAAGAGGAAAAGTTGATACTACACTCTTCATTAAACGAGAAGGAAATCACTCAATACTAGTACAAGTGTATGTAGATGACATTATTTTTGGGTCTACTAATATGAAGTTAGTCAAGGAGTTTTCAAGTTCTATGCAAGGTGAATTTGAGATGAGTATGATGGGGGAGCTTAACTTCTTTCTCGGACTCCAAATTAGACAACTTGAAGACGACACTTTTATAAACCAAACAAGGTATTGCAATGAAATTCTCAAAAGGTTTGATATGACAAATTCAAAACCTATTGATACACCAATGCCTACTGCAGCAAGTCTCGATCGTGATGAAAATGGTAAGGATGTGGATATTAAGAGGTATCGAGGTATGATCGGATCTCTTCTTTATATTACCGCATCTCGTCCAGATATTATGTTTAGTGTGTGCATATCTGCTTGATTTCAAGCTTCCCCTAAGGAATCACATTTAAAATCTGTTAAACGCATTCTTAGATATCTTTGTGGTACTTCTAAGTTTGGCCTTTGGTATCCTAAGGGTAGTGACTGTTCTTTGGTAGGTTTTTCCGATTTCGACTTTGTCGGTTGCAAAGTAGATAGGAAAAGCACTAGTGGTACTTGTCATTTCTTTTCTAACTTTTTTGTAAGTTGGCATAGCAAAAAGCAAGTATTTGTTGCTTTGTCAACTGCGGAAGTTGAATATGTTATGGCCGGAAATTGTTGTGCCCAAATTTTATGGCTAAAACAATAATTACTCGACTTCAATATTACTCTTAAAAATATTCCAATTATGTGTGACAACACTAGTGCAATTAACCTTACCAAAAATCCGATCATACACTCACGCACTAAGCATATTGAAATAAGACATCACTTCCTTAGGGATCATGTAGAGAAAGGAGATGTGTTATTTGAACATATTGATAGTTTAAATCAACTTGCTGACATTGTTACAAAACCACTTGCCACCGAACCTTTCTTTCATATTCGTAGGGAACTTGGTGTTCTTGACATTTCGGATCGATCTTAATTAGGGATGTAAATGGATATCCATGGGGACAGATACTATGATATCCGTATCCGCCCCGTTAGATAAAAATGATATCCATATCCGCCCCATATCCATGCGGATATCCGTTAAGCGGATAATCCGTGGGTTTAACGGTATCCGCGGATATTTACAGATATCCATAGATAATATTTTTTTAAAAATATATATTTTTTAGATTATTTTAAAAAAATAATAATTCTAAAATTCTTTTAAAGACACAAAAAGTTATTATCATATAACATTCATACAATTCGCTCTTAATTTAACAGCCGACGATCGAGGAGTAGGAAGAATACATTGGTTTGACAGAGGAATGGCTACACTAGTTGGTTGGAAAGTGAAATTGTTGAATTGAGGTATGAAATATTGAATAGTTTAAATATGAAATGGCTAATAGAATTTGAATGAAATATGAAAGGTTTTCTTAAAAGAAAATTTCAAAAAAAAGTAAGAAATATAATAAGACTAATTTTTTATAGATGAAAAAAATAAGGTAATAAACTAATGATATTTAAATGATTTTTATAATTTATTAACGAATATGGATATCCGCGGGTACGGATATCATTAACCCGTATCCATATCCATTAACAAATGGATATCTGAATATCCATTTATTTTATCCGTGGATATCCATTAAGTTATCCGCCCCATATCCGTGACGGATATTATCCACATATATCCGCAGGTACGAATAATTTTGTCATCCCTAATCTTAATTGTATATATGGTTATCGTATATTATTGTTTGTCTTAATAAAATTCTTCACTAACAAATTTATTGAAGTATTACTTGTGATTATCCATCTTACATGTTCATATTCTCGAGGTAATATCATTCCATTATATTTTGTCTCTAGCCACTTGATTGATTTTTAATATGTGTGTGTGTTTTTGTTTGTGCTCTTATTTATCTCTTATATTGATCATTATATCAAAATAGTAGTTTGCATGTCATTTGGTTGCAATGTAATATGATATTATGATAATATGGTGCATTTTTGCTGAAGATTGGTAAGAATTTTGAACCTAAACACTCGGGTCCTAACAGGTCGACTTATGAGTCGGCTCATGGACCCTTGTGAGTTGACCTCTTACTTGGTTGACTCAACTCATTTCAAATTTTGAATTGCACTGACTCACTGTCCTGTTTGAGTCGGCTCATTGTTGATTTGACTGACTAGTACACATTGAAAACACACGCTGACTGCGTTTTAGAGGCTCTAGGTTGGCACCTTTTTGTCTTCCCAAGCACTTTATGATTGATTTTGAATTTCTTTATGACATTTAATCATTTAAACTCATAATACATATTTCTTCATATCATATTCATTTCATATTCTCTCATTTCAAAAAACCCTAAAACTCCTTTCTCTCAAAAAGTTTCATTCTCTTCACCATCCCCAAACATGGCTGCAAGAACTACAAGAAAAAGGTCAAGGGGCTCTTCATCTCAATCTTCTTTACCGGTAACTACACTTTATCTTCTTCCATTTATTTAAGAGAAACTTATGATAAGAAATTCAAGAATAGGAAGATTGTGCCCCAGTATGTCTATTCTAAAAAAATTGCAAATCAGATGCATATTCCTCATAACGTTGACTTGATTGATTTTCAAGAAATCAATCCATTTTTAGCCTATCGTGAGGAGTATAATGAGGAATTGATAAAAATGTTTTATGTTGGTCTTGTTGGTAAATTTAAGGATTTTGCTTTTAATTTCTGTATGGGTGATAGAATGCTTGTTGTCACTACTCAAGTTTGGAAAGATATTTTTGGTATTGATCCTGAAGCTGAAACTATTCTTATGACTGACTCTGCTAAAGTTGACAACTATGAGTTTCGTAAGGAATTAAATGGAATGTTAAAGGAACCATTCATTGAAGCTGCTGTCAATTGTTAATTGTTTTCACATCTACAACAACCGGAAAAGTTCTGCACATGGATCGTATTCTTCACTGGATTGTGTCGCATAATTTGTGTCCCATGAAAGGAGGTTTCTCGCGGATTGATATGGCTGAAGTTTATCTCCTTTACATACTTTGGAATAAGGTTAAAGTAAATTGGCCACACTATTTTGCAAGTTGTATCTTTGCTCTTAAGGATAAGAAATGTGTAGCTCTTGCGTATCCTTCCATCATTCAAGCCATTATTAACAAAGCAGTAATTATTATTGAAGGTTTACTTATGATCTCTGTTTCTGAACATAAGTGTTTTCAACAAAAGACACTTAGTCTAATATGGGATCACAAGGAGAAGAGGTACATATATCTTAATAGGGCTGGAACTGGTCATGATTATGAGGATGAAGATGATGTTGAAAAAGAAGAAGAGCAAAATATTGAGGACATAAATGTTAATGAACCTCCTGTAGATAATGAAGACTGGTATCATGCTCCATCAGATGATTTTGCACTATATGAAAACCAAGGCTGGGGAGAATGGAAACACACGGGATGGACTCAAACAGCTACTTCGTTTGCTCCTCCATCTCCTCCTCCCCCTCAAGACAACACCTTTGGTATTATGACTCTGCTTCAGAACATGCAACTTCAACAGCAAAACTATTACAACACTCAAACTGAGCGCTACAATGCGTTAGAAAAAAGTTTAATTGACTAAGGTAAGACATTTGCTGACTATGTATCTGTTCAAGACACTCGGTATACCGCATTGCAAGAACACTTGGCTACTCAAGACACCACTTTTGAGACTTTTGCTTCTACCTCCTTGGCTCGGATTAATGAATTTCATGGTTCAAATGTTGCCCTTGCAAACTCCTTCAACACACTTAACAAGAGTTTTCTTCCCTTTAATGGAGCTGATACAGATGAGCCTCTGCCGGCTACTTATCATCGTCATTACCCATCACATCGGGGTCATGGTCCTATTCATTAAGAGATTCATTGCATCACATTTCATCATCATTAGCATTTTTGTATATGCCTACTTTTCTTATATTTGTATGGGATTTTATTTGGTCATTGCTACTATAGATAATGCTTATTTAAGTTTGCTTGGTTTATTATCTTTTGTGTGCTTATTTACTTACTGCTTGTCTTTTCATCCCCTATTGTGTGTTTGTGGTTGGTTGGATTTTATTTATTCTCATAGTATGTTTATTGTTACTTGATATTGGTTAATAATCAATCTCTCTTTTTGATGTTGTCAAAGGGGGAGATATTGTGTATATTAAAACATTGGTTATGATTGGTGGCATATATTCAGGGGGAGCTTCGTAACACATGATATCATTGGTTGCTCATCACAAATTTCATCAAGTTTTTGCCATCATAAAAAATGGGGAGTTTGTGAGACATGGTGTAGGTTTTGAAAGTCAAAAACTTGGTATGACTGAAATTATGTGGGGGACACAAGGAAGAGAATATGGTCTTATGTGGTAAAACCTATTTTGAAGAAATTTCAACTAAATGAGCCGACTCATTCTTCTATACAGGTCGGCTCATTCATTTCAGTTTATTTGAGCCGACTCAAAGCTTGTTTTGAGCCAACTCAATTAAGGTGTTTTTTTATCTAAATCTCTCGGGTCCCAACAGACTGAGTGAGCCTTATTTTGAGCCGACTCAAATAGTCTGTTTAGCCAACTCATCCTCTTGTTTGAGCCGACTCATCCCTGTAGCTGTCATTTTTTAATCAATTTTTTCATTCCATATTTTATTATTGTCTAACCAATATAAATAGTTGTTTTCATTTCTATTGAGAGGTTAACAAGAAAAGTGAAATAGATACACACTCTTCTCTTCATCTTCTTCTTCTTTGCATCAATTAACAAACACACACAATAATATTTGTCGATCAAGGTGCAAATCAAGAAGATAACGTTCAATTGTGAAATGGGGATTTCAGATTGGGTTTAGAAGGTGTGGGTTTTTCTTGTAAGAACCTTTGGGGTTTTCTCCTCCAAGATCAAAGAGGATTTGGAGGTTTTCCATACAATCGTCGTTCGTAGATTCAGCCGAGTGAGGTAGATTGAAGATCAAGTGGATTGTTCTTTCATATCACGGTAAACGGAGGATTACGAAGATCTTTGTGGGTTCACAAGTGTTGAAGAAACTCAGCTGTGCTAAAAGTTTGGAGGATTGTATATCCTTGCAAGAAGGGAGCAGTTAACCAGAGGCTTTCTCGACACGCGTGAAGGACTTGGTTCTTCTCGAATCAAGGGACAAGAAGAAGTGTGTGCAACATTTGTAACTCAGATTAGTTTCTTGTTTCAATTTTCTTCTTGTAAAAAAATTGCAATATTAATGAAATTTCCCATTTTGGTTGAGAATTGGGGGCAGAGTACTTCTAGCAAGGACGGTGAAGGAACTTCCTAAACAAATCTCTCGTGTTCCTTTATTGATTCATTCTTATATTTTCTGCATAATTTGATTGTGTGTAGTTTGAAAAATTTTGGTTAGGTTGAATTGGTGCACACTACCTATTTGAGAAATTGCTATCAATTTTTGACAGCATTATTGTGAAAATTCTGCACTAAGTTCAACATAAAAATAACACTTTGTGTGATTGCACACCTAGTGTTTGTGAAAAAGTCAAACCACACACATTCATTTTTCTTGAGCTTATTTCTTCTCTATTAATTCATTTTTGGAAGTGGGTTATCAAATAAGCTGAATTTAAGTGATTTGGTTGCAAAGTATTTAGTGTCTTATTATTCTTTACTTCCCATTCAGTTTCTAAACGCATATCCGATCACCGATGACTTTGTTTGTTTTGAAAAGTTAAAATTTTAAAAAGGGATCTATTTAACCCCCCCTTCTAGATCCGCGCCATCGTCTAACAAGTGGTATTAGGAGCACCATTTCATCTAGTGCTTCACATATAACTTTTTAGAAAATGGATAATGATCCAACAGGGGTGTATAATAGAGCACCTGTTTTCACCGGAGAAAACTATAGTCATTGGAAGGATTGTATGCGTATTCATATCAACTTTGTTGATAAAAAGATATGGAAGGTTATTCAAGATGGTCATATTCAAATAACCATGACCGGAGAGAATAACCTTGAAATACCTAAACCTGAAGCACAATGGGATGAAAAGGATGAAAATAACTATAGCTATGATTGGAAAGCTCAAAATATGATTATTGCTTCTTTGGGAGAAGATGGATATTTTAGAGTTTCTCATCATACTACGGCTAAAGTTATGTGGGAAGCGTTACAGATTGCCCATGAGGGAACTGATGACGTGAAACTAGCTAGAATTAACACTTTGCAACAAGAGTTTGATCGCTTTCACCTGAACCAAGGGGAAACCATTGGTGAATTGGGAAAGAGATTTTCTCATTTGTTAAATCGCTTAAATGCTCTTGGACAAACCCTCTCCCAACAATGTAGCTACAAATTAAATTTTAAGGTGTCTTACTAGGTGTAATACCTCAAAATTTGCCCTCATATTTATTACCACTAATTGGCTTTTTCTTCGCATTCATCTGCATTTCCCACTAGGTCATTAACATCATAATCATGCATTTCATTAGTTCCTAAGGCATGGGGTCTAAGTATTTCCTTGTAATTGGAATTTTCTATTTAGAGGATCATCAGACTCCAATGTTTTCCTTATTTAGAGGATTATCCGAAAGCGTCGGACCAGGAAGTTATTGGTGTGAATTAAGAGATCTCAAGGGAAAAGTATATCGATGTTCGTGGTACAAGAGATCAAGTTATGGATCCATGTGATAATTAAAGCATTGTGGTTCTCTTATTAGTTTTGTTGTTTGTAATACAAGTCAATGAGGTTTTGATTTGAAAGTTGGCTGAAGATCGGTGATTCATTAAAGACACGAGGTCGACTTGGATTGAGGGTTCGAGTTAGATTAAATATGTTAAGATTGGTCGCACCGATTACGTAGATTTCAATAATTCTTGGAATGTTAATATTCACTTCTTGTCCACTATCCAAATTAAGCCCATAAACCTTGTTTTAGTTCATTATCCATGTTGAATATAATTCAAGCCTAACCTCCATTTTGGATCATTTTAAGGTCTATTTGTTTAATCTAATATCCAAGTGTCTAGATCTTGTCTCAATAAACGTTTGATTTTATTCTGAGTTCACTTGTCCATTTTTATAGTCAATTCGTAAAAGTATCCCAAAACCACATATTATCCATAGTCCTTCATGTCAAGTTTAAAAAAAACATTAATTTTCTGGTTACCACCAAATGCTCATTGGGCTCATCCCATTTAATTGTTAGGCCCATCCTTTTTTGTCTTGCTTAAGGGAGTAGAACGAAAAAAGAGAGAGGACCTCATCAGCAAAAAGATGAAGTCGTGGGAGAGGTTTTTTTTACATTGGTTTCCATACCATAATTCAGAGTTATCAGGAAAAACAATACAATAATAGAATTTTGATGGCAGTTACAATTCAGAAAAATCGATTATAAATCTAACAAAAATTCTCAATACTCATAACAATATTACATCGGGATACGAAAAAGGATTTTATTAAAAAAGATCAGAAGAAAACTCATAAAAAAATTCTCACTGATAACTGAAAAAGGAGAGGTATCAGAAATGGTTACAAAATTGAGAAGGAAAAAAGATTAACAAATTATTTCTAGGCTAATAGAAAAATTCTTGATCAAGCTGGAAATATGAACTTCTTCAATCTTCAAATATAATCAATCAAGCTCCATCCATCTTCAAAAAAAATCCCTCCAAAACAACTTCACCAACTATCACAAAAACTCCAACAAACTGCATAACAAAAAAACGACATAACATAAACCTTCTTCGATTTTCTGAAATCGCAACTTCATGAATCCCTCTCAGAACTCTGCATCATAATCTCGATCTCAATCACCTTCAACATCTTCAGATTGTCACCGTCGAACACTCTGCAAAACAACAATAAAACTGCAAAAAGATCAAATCTGCATCAAGATGTTCAACAGAAAAAACTCAGAAACGGAATTAAACAGAAAAATCTTGTGAATCTCTGAACTGACTCAAAAACCCTCTCGAACCTGAATCTTTCACGTGCAACTTCAACACAGCTTCATCAATCTCATCTTAGGTCTTCTAACTTCAATGATTCACGACATCAACGCTTCCATTTCCATCTTCTGAAATCTCACGTCAAAGACAAATCCATCAACAACAGTTCACCAAACCTGCAAATTCACAATAACAACTGATTCAAGAATTCAATCTGCAACAACCTGCATCATCATCACGAAGAAATTAGGAGTAGAAAACGAAGTGCACGCAGAGAAATAGCAGCAACAACACGGATCAAGAAAGTCTGAAAAGAGGAGACCATCACCAAATTCATAAAACGGCAAAGAAAAATTACAGTTACAACTAATCATAACCGAATAACCAAATCCTATAATTGAAACTCATAACAGAATGGAAACAGAAAAATCGGAATTGCATAACAAAAATAACAAATACCTAACCGATTTTTCTTTTGGAAGTTTCATCTGGGATCATCTATAAATTAGAACCAACTTCACTCCATTTTTTTTTCTTCTTCGATTCACCAAACTTCTCCATTCTTCTCCAATTCCTTAACCATTTCTTCTTCTTCAGTTCTTCTTCACAAATTCTTCTCCTTCAATCTTCTTCTTCCCTACCTTCTTCATATCTTCTCTTGAATCTTCCACACCATAATCTCAACTCTTCACAACTTCTCAATCTTCTTCTTCCTACAACTTCTTCACGACTTCTCAATATTCTTCTCCTTCTCCTTCAACAACTTCTTCTTCTCTTTCAATTCCTTCTTCTCACACCATATTCACGGAACTCTCGTCAACAATCTGAAACTACGATTCAAGGATTCATCAATCACAATAACCGAATTGGAAACACAAAAAAGGAAAAATGAGAAGCGAATGCGAAGCAAATACCTAAACACAATTCTGCATCATTCAAAGTCATCCTCAACACATCCTCCTTCACCAATTGAGATTGTCATCAGGCGCGTTATCGTCAAAGCAGCAAAAGCGTTTCCATCGCATCCTCAATCATTGATCTTCGTCAAGCTCGCGTCGTCGTCGAGACAACGAGAGTGTCATCCTTCTTCGGTGAAGTCGTCGACGCAGCTTCAAGTCACAAGGTACGATTCTGAATCGCTTACACATTGGAGGTCGTAGTCATACTTGCTGTGTTTTCCGAAATTCTTAAGTGAGCTTTTGAAATCCGGTGCGTATTTAGGTTTAGGCTAGGGTGATCTTGATTTTAGAAAGGTTTTGCGCTTCTTCGTCGGTGCTTTTGCTCCGGATTGCTGTGGATGGCGGTGTTAGGTTACTTTTGTTTGAGTTTGAAGAAAAGGAGGGTTAGGTTGAGAGGTTGTTCGGAGTCGGAGAAGGGGAGAACCGAGTTATGTCTTCGTTTCGTTTCGTTGTGGTCTGGTTTTGTTGTTGAGTTTAGAGACGGCGGTGAGATGAAGAAGAAGATGAAGTTGAGGGAGAGGTGGCGGCGAAATAGATGAAAGAGAAGGGGAATTAGGGTTCACAGAATTTGGTAGTTTGATTTTGTGATTTTCTTTTTCTCATTTTTATGTATAAGGCCTCTTATGAATAATTAAAAATAATCAAGGAATTAATATGACATTAAGATAATCAATGGTATTAAGTTAATTATTCCGTCATTAAAAGTCATAAAACTCACATTAATATGCCTTTAACCCACTTAATCCACGATTTGAATTCAAAATCAAGGAGGATAAGATCAGATTTTTGAGATTCCCTAGCCATACCGACGGTGACACTTGTCACCGTCCGGTAGGCTCTTTGTGCAGCCAATCCCACGTGGGTAGTACACCATAAGTAATCATGTGCTTGCGTTTGTGAAACGTGTGATGAGAATACCAATAGAAAACCTTGATCGTATGGCCATCATTGAGTCAACAAAGGTTGACTGAGATTCCACCATGCTCCCTCACAATTCCTGCGCCCTTGGGCCTCATGCTTCTTACTTTTAGCACCCCCTGGTTTAAGGCCCATAGAATAACAACTGAAAAAAGATGTTGAATGCACCCTCCTCCCCTTTTCTTATTTTTTCTTTCAATTTAATTTTTAGTTTATCATAGGTTGGAAATAAATCCATGAAAAATAATAAAATTCATCATAAAATTCTACAAAAATTCCAGTAGCTTGATAATCCAATTTAGAAATTTGTGACAATTTTATTTTCTGAATTTTGGCTATTTTTTATTTAATTTCGATTTTTCACTTAACTAGCATTTTATTGAATTCCTTTAATTGCACTTGATTTTGTTCATTTTATTTTTTCCACTTCCTGTAGGATTTTTAGCCCATTCTTTTTGCTATGATTAGAAGACTAATAATAGGACTTAGAATATTTTTGGTAGATTTTTAGGCCATTTTATCCACTGTTTTGGTAGCTTAATTCATGCAAAATTGTAGTTAATCCTTAGGTAGATTTAAGTGACTTTTAGGCATAGTTAACTTCTGAATTTTTAGGATATTTTTAAGAACAATATTATAATCAATTTTAGGACCCTATAAAATTAATTTCATATTTTTTCCAGGACTTTTAATATTTTTACTGCATTAATCTTTAGGCTATTTTTACATGATAAATCCATTTAGTTTAGCTTAGGATATTATGCTCCATTAAGGACTAATTTAATTAGGCTTAGTCTTAGGATTTTAAAATGACTTAGTATAGTTAATTACTGATTTTTAGGATGATGATATTAGATAATTCCCTTAGTTTTAGGACTTAGGCTTAGAATTTCTATTAAATAAGTTTAGGCTTGCTTGTAGTTTTAGGCCTTAATATGCATTTTGTAGAATTTTTTTCTTCTTCCAAGTTTAATGCTTTTCCCTATTATTTTATTTTCTCACTTGTATAGGCTTCCCTATTGTTTTAGAATCAACTTAACTTCCTTAAGAAGTAAGTTGAATTCTAGTAGTTTTCTAGTTCCCTTTCATCCATTAGGTTTAGAAAACCACATAAACCATTAGGACCACTTTTGAATAAATAACTAAAATTAGGATTGAGTCTTAGTCCCTTAGTTTTACCTTTTGCAATTTGAGTCCTTCATTCTCATCTTCACACAAAATCCAAAAAAAACACTTAATAAATAAAGGAAAGGATCCCTTGTGTATAACCTTATTCCATGAGGCACTTGCACTCATTCCATCTTGGAGTGGTGTAAGCTTGTCTAGCATGATGTACAAGTCTCATCAAGGGGTTGTTTCACAAAGAAAAATATAAAAAATACTTCTTCACAAAAGCAACAAAAAACACTTAATAAAGTCCAACAAGCTAGTGAACTTGAACCCTAATCCTAGGAAACAAGTCTTGGATAAATTCTCCTTGCTTGGTGTGCTTGTTCTATTATTCCATCTTGGAATGTAGTAGCAAGTACACATTCCATGGAAAAGAGTTTGAATTCACTTCCTTGTGCCAAATTCATGCAAAACGCTTAAAAGGAAAAAACAAACAATAAGCGACTATCCTGCGGGGAATTCTTTTCTCATCTCATTCATTCTGAACGCGAACTCGCGACGACTTGTCTCGCATGCAAGACGGTAAACGCACTCATACCAGATGAGCCTGCAACACCTGAGCATAGACATACGTAGTTCCAGCCATAAAAAACACAAACAAATAGTTCCCGCCTTAGTTAGGCGAACTACGTCAACTCTGATCCTCATTTTCCCGTACGTAGGCAGCGGGGTAGGGCCCGTTCGAGCACATTCTTTATTTTCCCTACATTTTCCCCATTCTTTCTTTTTGTTTTATTTCCATTCCCATTCCAGTTCAGTAGCACTCGTATTTTCTAACCCTTTGAAACCAAACAAACAAGCGTGGATCCCGTCGGGTACGACGGACGATCCGGGGTGCTAATACCTTCCCAGTTCGTAACCGACTCCCAAACCCATATCTTTGGTTCGCATAACCTTGTCCTTTCCTTCTTCCTCAGGTTTGTGCAACATTACCTTTCCCATTCTTCGGGATAAAAATGCATGGCTGGCGACTCTACCTTTTCCGCGCCACTTTCGCGTTTGTACCAGGATGAAAATCCTAGGAGCGACAACTGGCGACTCTGCTGGGGACCGAACCCAGAATCTCTGGTTTCCCTTGTAGAGTAACTCCTAGCGCCTGTTTGTTTTTGGGTGTTTATATGTGTGTGCTGTTGTGTTTATTTACTGTTTTCGTTTACAGTTTACTTTACAGCTTTATTTACTGCTTTCAGTATTTATTTTCCATGCATCATATTATACTGGATTGTCTGGCTGTGCTGGTTTTCATTTTTTCTGCGGGATGGGAGTTACTGTGAGATAAGCCAAGTACCCGGCTTGAGTGCACCTAGGACTTAGAGTGGTTCCACTTTGGCTTCATGGCATCTTGCTATGTTGGTATTAGTGAGTTCCACGCCTTGACTTACGACCTTCTCGGGAATGTATTGATACCGGAATCTTTCTGGGTTAATACGCTACCTTGATAGTTATGTGCAGTCAAGGGACCGATCATCGAGAACCTTTGTGGAAACACCTCTCTCCAGTGATGACAGTGGCAGACCACATTTGTTGGCAAACCCACTCGCATCTGAGGGCCCACTGGGAACTCGCATAGGATGGCCTGGTTCTCTCATTGGAATCCAGTTAAGGCAAACTGTTCGTATGACGATAGTATTGTACCCTTCGGGATGAATGTACTATTGTTTCTCGATTCAGTGCTTGAAGCTGGGAACTTATGAGGGATGCTTGTTTTTCCGGACTCAGCTGAGGCCTCCCTGAGTAGTACATAATGCCAAACCGATTCCCTGATTTGGTCATGAACCATTTTCTCGGAAATGGTGAACGTATTATTGCTATTCGACTTTAAGAGTCAGTGATGCTTGACCCGAGTAGCACACCCATGAGATTGGGAGGGGTTTACATGTTTGCAGGAACCCAAAACTTCAACATACCCTTGTATGCCAGCACACTTCAGTGATATGATCTTGTTCTGTTAATTATGGATTCTGAAGTCATGAACTCCTGATCAGAGATACTTGTGATGATGTTTTGGCCTTGCACAGACACTTGATTACCTGATTCACTACACAGACACCCCACTGATCACATGTCTTGCCTTGCATAATGTCATGACATCATTAATCATTTTGTGTTCTTTTTATTCCCAGGGTTCATTACCTCCTAGTCCTGGTCATATTTGCTGCTTCAACATGGAGATTCCAAGGAAGAGAAATGTCCATTATACATTCCCACATCCAGAGACAGATGGTATTCAGAGGTTAATTGGCTTGATGGGGGACAAAGTGCTTGATGATTTCAGAAGAGAGTTTGGAAAGATCTTAGATTATGTGAATAAGCCAACCACTGATCAGAGGGATAGCTTGCATTCTCTACTGCAGTTCTATGATCCACAACTGAGGGTTTTTGTTTTCCCTGACTACATCTTGGCTCCCACACTAGAAGAGATATCCAGCATCCTCAAAATCCCTATAAAAAATGGTGCTCCTTACTATGGCTTAGAGAAGATGCCTTCATCCAAAGATATAACTGAGTCTTTCCTTCTAGATTTATCCAAAGTTAACAGAGAAGTGGATGCCACCAAGGGTAAAGGAATTTTCTTAGATTTTCTTATCAAGGAAGCTCAGGACCTGGCCTCTGAGAAAAAATGGGCTAAGTTCAACACCTTGCTTGCTTTGATAGTGTATGGGACTAGTTTGTTTCTAGGAGAGAAGGGTTTAGTTAACATGGAAGCTATCACTATATTTGCCAGAAGAAATCCAATACCCACTTTGCTAGGTGACTTTTACTACGGGGTTCACCATAGAAATGAAAAGAGGAAAGGACATGTAAATTGTTGTGCTCCCCTATTTGCTGATTGGTTTGTAAGGCAACTCCCTAAATCAGGACCTTTTCAGGATTTGAAACAATCTTGTAAGTGGTCCAAAAGATTAATGGGCTTAACCTCAGCTGACATTGCATGGGGGTGCAACAGAGATCTTGTGGGAAAAGAATTGTTGGTCAGTTGTGGTAGCTTCCCAAGTGTGCCTCTATTAGGAAGGAAAGATGGGATCATTTACAATCCTATCTTGTCCAGGAAGCAGTTTGGTTATCCATTAAGAGATGTGCCTTTGATTGAAGAGGAAAAGGAATCTTTATACTTTCAAGCAGAAGGAAATCTCAAGAAGAGCATGTTGTTATCCCAAGCTTGGGAAGTTAGAGTGATAAAAGGGAATAAAGACTTTGGGAGAGTGGATCCCAACACTTATGATCCTTTTGCCAGCTGGTTGGAGGATCGTGTGAAGACCCAGTTGCTCCCATTTTCTAGAGAAAAACCTCTCTACCCTAAGGAGGTAGCACCCACAACTTCAGTGCCTCTGCAAGATTATCAAAAGTTGGAAGCCTTGGTTCAACAGCTCAGGTTAGAGAATCAAGAAGCTTACAATTCATGTCAAAAGCTGAAGATGCAGAGTCAAAAGTTGGAGGAAAGAGCTCACAAAGCTGAAGAGATGGTTAGGCTCAAGCAGCAAGATTTTCAAGAGAGAGAGCTTTACTTCAAGAAAAAGGGATTAGCTTAAACTCACAAGGTGGCCCAGCGCCGAAAGGAGAGAAAGGACCTGAAAGAAGCCAATGAAGCTGTCACCTTATGGCAAGAAAAATGGGAAGACAATTTGAGGAAGCAGAAAGAGTTGGACGTCAAGCATAAGCTGGAAATCAAGAGTCTTCAAGATTCTTTGGATGGATAGAGAGAGCTCCTTCATAAGGCTTATCATCAAGAGAAGAGTCGTCTCCATAGTCTAGCAGAAAGCCAACAAGCAGTAAAGGAAGCTCAGAAAGAAATAGAAGACTTGAAATTGAAAGCTGATGTGAAGAAGTCAAAGGCCGAGCCGGGTCCGAGCAAAGAGAGTGAGATGGCTTTCCTACAGTAGATTGAAGAGTTACATGCTTCCTTTGATCTAAGGGATCTCCTCATCCAGAGACTCATCTAGGAGCCCGATCATCCGGATATAGCTCAGTTGTTCCAGAATGTCAAGCGTCTTAGCTAGAGGTTGCAAGACTTAGAGCTCCCTAGAGTTTAGTTTCATGCTATTTTACTCGGATTACCCACAGGCTTGTTGTGGGATTCCTTTATTGATACTTTGTTGTTTTAATTGGCACCCTTCGGGGACTTTGTTGTTTCAAACTTCAGTTTATGTGATTGACTTGCTTTGAATCTCCTGTTTGTTATCTGTTGCACCGACACGGGGTAATGAACACCAATTCTCCACGGCCGTCGCATTATTTGATCATCACATGGGTTTTCTTCCCAATTATTATTCTCCTAATACCAGGACTGGAAAAGTGAAAAAACTTGGGAATAAAAGGAACACATTGCATTGCATACGCATCATTTGCATCTCTTCTTTGTTTTTGCAGGTTTTCTACATGATGCTTAACTTATCTGTGTTTCAGGAAAAGATTGCGAGAGCTGCCAAGACCCGACATCTCCGACAAGATATCCCACATCACTACGCAACTCACAGCAACCAGAGGACAGTCATGGACGCTATGCAAACTGAGCTTAATGAGTTTCGCACCAGAATGGGAGAATTCATGGTCATGATGCAAGGGATGGCTTAGGGACAACAAGAGTTAAGGAATGCAATTCAAGGACTCAACCCTCCTCAGACTAATCCTCCTGTAACCACTCCTGATGTGTAAGTGACTCCTCCCAACACCAACAATGGCCCAGGTGGACCTCAAGTTCCAGAACAGGTCACAACAAGTACAAGACAGACAGGAGGATCAGTTCTCTCCTTTCAACAACGACATGGGGTTCGGTGGAGAAGGAAATCTTCAAGACTTTTTGATGCTTGCTGAGAAAGTCAAAGCCCTCGAGTGTAGAGACACTTTGGGGATAGACGTGTCTGACATGGGCCTAGTCCCCAGGGTGGTTATTCCTCACAAATTTAGGCCACCCACTTTCGACAAGTATAACGGTAGCTCCTGCCCAAAGATTCACTTGCAGGCATTCTACCGGAAGATCGCTGCCCATACTAGGGATTAAAATATCTGGATGTACTACTTCCAGGATAGTCTCTCCGGAGGGTCCTTGGAATGGTATATGAAGCTAGAGAGAAGCTCTGTAAGAAACTAGAAGTAATTAGGAGAAGCATTCCTCAAGCAGTATCAGTATAATGTCGACATGGCGCCCAGTCGCACTCAACTTCAGAGTCTGGCTTAGAAGAGCTTTGAGAGCTTCAAAGATTACGCGCAAAGGTGGCATGAAGTGGCTGCTAGAGTGAAACCACCTTTGTTGGAGAGAGAAATGGTAGACCTATTCCTAGATACCCTCCCTGGGCATTTCATGGAAAGGCTAGCTGGATGTTCTTCAAGTGGATTCTCAGATATCATCTTGACTGGCGAGAGGATAGAAAGTTGGATCAAGCAAGAGAAGATTCAGAACGGAGGCGCCTCAAATTTAGGTATCAAGAAACCCTTCGTGAAGAGAAGAGAATGAGAGACTGGGGAAGTGTACGCGTAGAGGGGAGGAAGTAACAGAGGTTTTTATCAGCAAGTGGCCCCTGTCACTATCTCAACTCAACCTGTTCAACAACAAGTCCAACCACCACAGTCGCAACGTCAACAAGGGTATCAATAAAGAGCTTCTCATCCGTATTACCCCCAGAAGAATAGAGAAAGACATTTCGAATCTCCACCGATGTCCTATTCACAGATTTTGAAGAATCTCCTACAACTCCAGATGATTCAACTCCGAACTCTACAACCCCCGAAGCCAGGCCAAATCCCCGAGGGTTATGATACAAACGCCAAATGCGAATTTCATCCCGGAGCTCCCGGGCATACCACAGAGAACTGCAAAGCACTGAAGCATGTTGTTCAAGACCTACTAGATTCTAAAGCGATTAACTTTGCTCCTACTCCTAATGTAATTCAGAACCCCATGCCTTCTCACGGAGGTACGGTTGGGGCAGTTGATGAAGGGGAGAATTTAAACTTGGTGTGTGATGTCAACAACCTGCAGACTCCGTTGAGTATTGTTAAAGTCTGCTTGTCAAAGAAGGGTATCTTTCCTGGGTGTGAAGTTGATTGTCCAGGATGTGCTGAAGCTACAAATGGTTGTGAGCAGTTGAAAGCAGGGATACAGAGCATGATTAATGACGGAGTGTTGCAGTTTGACAAGGCTGTAAAAGAAAGCGAAGTCTCTACAGTAACCATCTTCTACGATCCATCTCAAGTTCCTTCATGGGCCAGAGCGGCACGGATAACCATCACCACTGCATGACCAGTAATGTATCGTAGCGATAGAGCCATTCCCTGGAATTATGGTGGCGAAGTATACTGTAACGGCCAGAAGCAAGAGTTAGCCACGTCTAGTACAACCCCAGCTCAAGTAGAAAATGTTGGAGTAGGGGGCTTTACTAGAAGTGGAAGGTTATTTGCGCCGGAAACACTAAGAAATAGTGTAATACCACCCAGAGACACCGTAGAAGCCCAGGCTAAAGCGAGAGGGAAGCAGCCAGTGGTTGTCAACGAGCCCGCACCAGTGACTGATCTAGACCTTACCTTTGATAAAGAAGCTAAAGAATTTCTGAGAATTATCAAAAAGAGCGACTACAAGATTGTGGACCATCTACAGCAGACTCCGTCGAAGATTTCCATCTTGTCCTTACTCATGTGTTCTGATTCCCACAGGAAGGCTCTCTTGAATATTCTGAACAAGGCATATGTGCCTCAGGATATTTCAGTAAATCAGTTGGAAGTGGTGGTATCTAGTGTCAATGCCAGTCACGGATTGGGCTTTACAAACATGGACCTAACATCTGAAGGGCGTGCTCATAATCGGGCACTGCATATCTCTTTAGAATGTAAAGGTGCAGTACTCTCTCACGTGTTGGTAGATACCAGATCATCATTGAATGTTCTGCCCAAGAAAGCATTGATGAAGTTGGATTACGATTGAGTAGTTCTAAAGCCCAGCGACCTGGTAGTTCGAGCATTTGATGGGTCGAGGAGATCGGTGTTCGGGGAGGTGGAGTTACCAATTAAAGTAGGTCCACACATATTCAATACCACATTTTACGTAATGGATATACAGCCTGCATATAGTTGTTTGCTCGGAAGATCTTGGATACATTAAGCAGGAGCAGTATCGTCCACCCTTCATCAAAAGCTAAAGTTCGTCTAGGAGGGTCAAATTGTAACTGTCAGTGGGGAAGAAGACATTTTTGTTAGTCATCTGGCTTCATTCAAGTATGTGGAGATGGATGGTGAAATAGTTGAAACTCCATGTCAGGCTTTTGAGCCCCTGAAGACTGAACAAGCATCTGTAGTGGCACCTTCTCCTGAAGAACCAAAGAAGGGGGTTTTCGTGGCCTCTTATAAGCAAGCTCTTGAGTTAGTAGAGTCGGGGTGCGAGATGGCTGGGGCAGTCCAGTAGAAGTGCCAGAAAAGAAAGATATGTTCGGAACTGGTTATCATCCTGGGCAGTCATCGTCTGGACCGAGTGCTCAAGGTCGTCAAAGCCCGATTACTTTCACGAGTGCGGGAGTGGTGGATTATGGAAACATCAATGCCGTGCAGGATGACGCAGTTGATAGTGACTATGACTTAGATGAGTGGATCAGGCCTGCTATTCCAGGGACTCAACTTAGCAATTGGACATCAGAAAGGCTTATCTCAGTCACCTCTTTCGAAGAGTAATGATTTTTGTTTCTGTTTTCTCTGTATTCAAGCACTATGTCTTGCTCGGGGCATAGTAGTTTTTTGTAAGGGTTCTTTTGTTCCTAACACAATTTAAAATCATAAATAAAGTTGACGTTTCACATTCATCCATGTTGTTCTTTGTCTTTCATTTTTTTTGCTTTTGTTTTTCAAAAAGAAAGAAAAGTTTTAAAATGGAAATGTTTCTCATTTTCTCATGTTTTTGCTAAAGCCTTGCATGAATCACCATTCATGCAGGTGCTCGTCACCGGATATTATCAATGAAGACCCTGTTATGGCTGAGTATGACTTTGACGATCCAATTTATCAAGCCGATGAGGAGGGTGAAGAGGATTGCGAACTACCTGAAGAATTGGCCAGACTGCTTAAACAGTAGGAGAAGATGATTCATCCGCACGAAGAAGTTGTCGAAGTGATAAACCTGGGTACCGAAGAGGACAAGAAAGAAGTCAAGATCGGGGCCGCATTGGAAGAATCTGTCAAGACTCGTTTAATTGCTATGCTTCGAGAGTATGTTGATGTCTTTGCATGGTCCTACCAAGATATGCCTGGTTTAGACACTGACATTGTGGTACACAAGTTACCTCTGAGAGAAGACTGCCCTCTAGTGAAGCAGAAGTTGAGGCGCACACGTCCTGATATGGAAATCAAGATAAAATAAGAAGTACAAAAGCAGTTTGATGCTGGTTTCTTGGCCGTGACCAGTTACCCTATGTGGGTTGCCAACATTGTGCCGGTCCCTAAGAAAGACGGTAAAGTCAAGATGTGTGTAGACTACAGGGATTTGAATAGGGCCAGGCCCAAAGATGACTTCCCTCTATCTCATATAGATGTGTTCATCAATAATACTGCTCAGTTTTCTGTGTTCTCTTTCATGGACGGATTTTCCAGTTATAACCAGATTAAGATGTCTCCCGATGATATGGAAAAGACAACCTTCATCACGCCTTGGGGCACCTTCTATTACAAGTTTATGCCATTTGGTTTGAAGATGTTGGAGCCAATTATCAACGGGCGATGGTGACGCTATTTGACGACATGATTCATCATGAAATTGAGGTTTATGTTGATGATATGATAGCAAAATCCCAAACAGAAGAAAAGCACTTGGTTAATCTAGCAAAGTTTTTTGACAAACTTCGGAAGTTCAGATTGAGGTTGAATCCGAACAAGTGCACCTTCGGGGTCCGTTCCAGCAAGCTACTCGGCTTCATTGTTAGTGAGCGAGGAATTGAGGTTGATCCAGCCAAAGTGAAAGCCATCCAAGAGATGCCTGAGCCTAAGACTGAAAAGTAAGTGCGTGGTTTCTTAGGGAGACTAAACTATATTGCACGGTTTATCTCTCACCTAACGGCCACGTGTGAGCCCATCTTTAAGCTTCTGAGGAAGAATCAGGCCATTAAATGGAATGGAGACTGCCAGCAAGCCTTTGACCAAATCAAAGAATACCTGCTAGAACCTCCAATTCTCATGCCTCCGGTGCCAGGGAGACCTTTGATCATGTACCTTACCGTGCTTGAAAGATCGATGGGATGTGTGCTGGGTCAACAGGACGAGTCTGGTCGAAAAGAGCACGCCATTTATTACCTTAGCAAAAAGTTTACCGATTGTGAGACATGCTACTCACTACTCGAGAAAACTTGTTGCGCTTTGGCATGGGCTGCTCGCCGACTAAGACAGTACATGGTGACTCACACTACTCTCTTAATTTCCAAGATAGATCCTGTGAAATACATTTTCGAGAAGCCGGCTCTGACAGGAAGGGTAGCCTGATGGTGTCGCTCCCAAAGATTTGCATCCCGGTACAAGCGCGAACGGTCGACGAAAGGAGAAAATGAAGGTGAAGATGAATAGAGTCGCCAGCTAGGCATTTTTATCCCTAAGGAAAGGTAATGCTGCATAAACCTAGAAAAATATGGATAAGACGGTTGCGAACCAGAGAAACTGAGAAAGGGGGTTGGTTACAACCTGGGAAGGTATTTGCACCCAGATTGTCCGTCGTACTCGACTGGATCCACGCTTAAAAGTTTGTGTTTAAAGGGGTAGTGTATGTGTTATCTGTGTGTAAAAGCTGGAAGAGAATGTACAGGTGTCAGTGCAAAAGAGAAGTGAAATGCTCAAGAACTGAGGCTTAAAAGAATGCTGGAAGAGGGGGAAGACAAAGAGACTTTTGTTCGATAACGGTTTAAGTTATGCCTACGTATCCTCAAGTGCAATGAGGAAGTCAGAACACCGTAGTTCGACTCAAGGAGACTGAAAATAAATTGACTGTGAACTGCTTGCTTGCCTATGCTCAAGTGTATGACTCGTCTGACTCGAGTGCTAACTGTCTTACATTAGACGGAAGAAGCAAGTTCTCGGTTATGAGTGAGTGTGATGAGAAAAGAATCCCGGAGGAGACGATTATTGTTTGTTTTTTGTGTTTTCAGTTTTGTTATTGTTTTTGGAGTTTTTTGCATAAGTTAATGAGATTAAGCCTAAATCAAGGGCTTGTAAACACATTATATCCTCCCTGATTAGGGATAATGAGAATACTTAAGTATGAGGTAAGCACCTCAAACTTAATTACCATGATGATGTAGGATTAAGATCATTAACCTACTGTAAACACCCCAAATTTGCCCTCACTAAGTTCACACCATGGCTTGTGATCTTTTCATTAGCATAAGTATACCATCTCATATTGCATTATTATTTCACTGCATTAGTTCAAATTCATCTGCATCTAGGGTTTGTGATCTGAGCAATCCAAGGATCCATCTGAGCCACTCCAAAGGTCTCCAATCACTCCAAGAGGGTCCATGTATGTTCTATCATCATTTTATATCCCTCAAAGATCAAGGAAATCAAGAAATCACAAGAACTGGCAAAGCATGGAAGCAAAGCTAGGGTTTCACTACAAAGATGACCTGATATTAGGGTTTTGGTTTCAGAGGCCATAACTCCAAATGTTTTGGTCATTCTTGTTTCTAATGGTCTCAATATGTTATAAGGATAATGTGTACCAAGTTTGATGAAGAAATTCATTGTGGAAGTCATCTATTCACTGGGTAACTTCTTGAGCAAGTCAGAGCAAAATCAGGGCATCTGAGGCCCCAAACATGGGAACCAAAGTGTATTTTTCATCAAATTGAAGTCATATGATCTTTATTTGATCATTGAAGTGCTTGGAAGTTCACAAAATTGAATAAAATTGAGCTAAACAAAAAGTTGCCAAAAATGGAAATGACTTGTAATGGAAACTTTCCATTTTGGGAAAGTTTTTCAACCTCCTCTTTCTCAACCAAAAATGCTTCAAATGAAAAATTGTTGGTCATGAAAGTTGTAGATTGGATCATTCCCTTTTCAAAAAGTACAAGAACAGGTTCTAATTCATTATGGAACTCAAGTTATGATCTTTCAAAATTGGCAAAAATCCTATAATTTTCAAGAATACACCAAAGAGGGATTTTGGCAAAACCACTTTCCAAGCCATTTTGTGATCTCTAATACACTTCTATGCATCATACCAACATAGTGCATTGCCTAAAAATCAGAATTTCCCAAAGAACCATCTCATTTCATGCCTTGCACATCAAGAAATTCAAAAGGGACCAAAACTCTTCAAATTTGCAAAAGGGCACAAAATCTCTCATAAACTTGCTGAATCACCCCAATCTCAATCCCATGGATCTTCTTGATCAATGTTGAGGCCAGACATGCCCTTGTACAACTTCTGCCATAGCGCATACCTCAAGTACAAGTTATGTTGACATTTTGGCAACTTGCCCATACCAATCACCACAGTCCACCACCCACTTTCTGACCTATCAAACATTGTTATGTGGATCAAAGGAAGCTCATAACACAACACATACAAGCCTAACACTTCAGAATCATCAAGTTCCCAAAAACCACCCCAAGAGCAAAAGCTTTTGAAACTCACAGCACACACACTCAAACTTCAAACTCTTTTCATCAATCAACTCAGCTTCACCAAAGGATCATTTCCCACCCTTCATTGCAAAAAGCCCCTAAAACTGAAACACGATTTCTGGCCAGTTGAAGAACAACCATCCAAACCAGCCATTAAAAACTTCCTCCAAGCATCAAAACATCACCAGGAGGATCATTGGAGTCGTTTTGAACCAAAGAGGAGGCCAGATAGCTCAGATTGAGAAAGCTCTACTTCAGGTATCCTCAAGAACAAATTTTCCAGAAATGTAATTTTAGGTTATAGAAATGTTCTGTATGCTTTGCTGATCATCATGATCTGTTTGGTTTTGAAAATGAGTGAGAAATAAGCATGTATGAAGCTTCTGAAATTTTTGTGTATTTTCCGTTTGTCTTCAATTCATGATCTTGAGAGAAAATAAATGGATTTTGTTGCTGGATTCGTGTTTAGGGTTGTTAGTTGAGTGATTCTGGAGAGTTAGGGGGTCTGGGGTGGCCTAGGGTGGAAGTTAGGGTGAAGAGCTGGCCGGAGAAGATGACCGGAGGTCTTCTCCGGCCACCTGAGAGTCATTAAGAGGTTAATTAGGGTTTAGGGTTAGTTTGAATGATAACCGTAGGATCTGGCTTACCCGCGTGTTTGGAGGGCTTAGATTGCCTTATTAAACCCTAATTCTCATTTAATTAGTTAATTAGAATTAATTAAAATAAATTAACTCATAGTGAATCTCAGCCACTCATTTGCGCGCTGGTCAACATTTTCCTCTCCAGTTTAAATCCTTTCCCTTGGGTCATCCCACTTTCTCTTATTTCAATTTTTATTTCATTTTTTATCATTTTTCTTGCATAATTTATTTAAAATACCTAGAAAATCCCAAAAATAGTTTTCTTCTGCATTTTGATTTCAAATATTTTTCCCCACCCAAAAAAAGTTTTATTTTTATTTTTTGCATTAGAAAACCATTTTAAAAATATTTAAATGTTTATTTTAATTAATTAGTGGAAATTAATTAATTTAAATACCGTTTAGGTTTCTAAAAATCCCAAAAAAATTCACATTGCATCTTAGGACATTTAGAAACATTGTCAAACCATTCATACAAATTTATTTTTTATTTTGATTCAACTTTGACATTTTTCTTGAATTTAGGGTTCATAAAAATCCCATTTTGAACCCTAACTTCAAGAATTCTTTTCAGCCTAACCATGAAGGGTTTGACATTGGTTCTTTTTGAATTGTTCTTCATATATCATGTAGTATCTAGCATATTTTTTTCATGAATTTATATTGCATTTTCCATTTGATTTTCATTTTCCCTCTTAAGGTACCTTAAAACCCTAGTAAACTTAGAAAAATCACAACTTTCTTTAGGTTAAGAGTTAGGCCTCCTCCTTTGGGGTGTGATATCATATGGGGTTAGGGTTCCTTTGAGTTCATTTGAAATTTTTTATCTTATGAATTGCTTTTGTTTTTGACTTTTGCATATCATGTTGCCTTAAAACCCTAATTTCTCATGTTCATTTGCATTCATCTTGCATATGCTTCCATACATGAACTTTCCATGACATCTCTTGCATTTACATAACATCTAAGAAATCTTAGGACATATTAGAATCATGCTTGATCATTTCTTCATTCATTTTCCATGATGTGCATTCATTTCATTCCATGAACTTTCATGAGCTTTCAAACTCCAAAGCATGCATCCTTTGCATTCCATCTCTTGTATGAACATTCATAACACTTGTCATGCTTTTGTATCATCTCATAGAATCATTTTCATCATGTATTTGCTTCTGGTTTTGGTTTTATCTTTGCATTTGTTTCATTTTCATTTCATTTCTTTCCTTTATGCTAATCTTTTCAGGTGGTAAGTAACTTGAGAAGTGAATTTGCCTTCACTTCTCATCTCTATTCTTATTCTTTTTATGCATCATTGCTGCATTTTTCTTTGCTTTAGAGTGAGCTTGCTCATTCATGTTCATCATTCACTTTCTTTCTCCAAGTAACTTATCTTCTTCAGTGAAGTAAGTAACTTGTTTCCTTTGCTTCTCCTCCTTTCATCTGCTTCTTCAATTGGTGGCTTCTCTGAAGATCTCTTGCAATCCTTACAAACCATAGGAACATCCAAGCATGACAATAATTAGGGTTTTGATTAGTCCCCCTTTATCTTTTACCTTTGTGTCTTCTTTGTGTCTCTCTTTTCACCTCATCATTAGAGACTAAACCTTTAAGATTTTAAGGCTTTGTGATTAGGGTTATGCCTGCATCCTTCTCTTAGGATGGAGTGTATAACTTTAATCCTAAGTATTAAACCCTTAATTTGTTTAAACCTCTTAATCAATCCATGTTAATAATCACTAAGACAATAGCTTGTAACTTGGGCCTTGCATTAGGGTTCTAATTCTTCCTTTATTGGTTAAGAAGGACTAACCCTAGTGTTAATGGACAAGTCCTCCTCATGTTGTCTTACAAACCATAAAATTCACTTCTTAATCTCACCCTTAATTAAAATCCACTTTAATAAAGGTTTGTTTTGTCATGAGGTTAATCCCTAATCATGGATTAAGTTGAGGTATCTTCCTCAGCTTAAGTGTTCTCATCTATTATCCTTCTATTAGGATGGTGTAATGGGTCCATTAAATCCTTGATTATGGCTTAAACTCATTACTTAACACTAAACAAAAACTCAAAAAACATCTAAATAATCAAAAGTAGGTTAATGATCTTAATCCTACATCATTAGGGTAATTAAGTGTGAAGTGTTTATCTCATACTTAAGGTATTCTCATTTTCCCTAATCAAAGGGAGAATATGATGAGTTTACTAACCCTTGGTTTAGGCTTAAGCTCATTAACTTATGACAAACACAAAAAGCAATAAAATATTGAAAACACAAAAACAAACAATAATCGTCTCCTCCGAGATTCTTTTCTTATCACACTCACTCATAAACGAGAACTCGCTTCTTCCGTCTAATGCAAGACAGTTAGCACTCGAGCCAGATGAGTCATACACTTGAGCATAGGCCAGCAAGCAGTTCATAAGTCAATTTGTCTTTCAGTCTCTTTGAGTCGAACTACGTTGTTTTGACTTCCTCATTGCACGCGAGGATACGTAGGCATAACTTAACAATTATCGAAGATAAAAAAGTCTTTATGTCTTCCCCCTCTTTCAGCATTCTTTTTCTAAGCCTCGGTTCCTGAGCATTCACCCTCTTACACTGACACTTGTATATTCTTTTCCTGCTTTTGCACACAGATAGCACATACACCTACCCCTTTAAACACAATATTTTAAGCATGGATCCCGTCGAGTACGACGGACAATCTGGGTGCTAACACCTTCCCAGGTTGTAACCAACCCCCTTTCTCAATTTCTCTGGTTCACATCCGTCTTATCCATATTTTCTAGGTTTATGCAGCATTACCTTTCCTTCGGGATAAAAATGCCTAGCTGGCGACTCTATTCACTTCACTTCATCTTCTCCTTTCGCAGATCGTTCGAGTCTGTACCCTATCTAACCAGGTGTCTTTTCGGGGGAGCGACAGCTTGGCGACTCTGTTGGGGAATCTTTATATTGCAACCAGGGCTTCTGGTTCTTTTTGTGGGTTCCTCCTAGCACTTGTTTGTGAAGGTGCATAAAACACAAGGAAGGGGGGTTGGAATTGGGTTTTCTTTAACAACTAAAAATAACTTCTAATGACAAGTTGATTTATCCTGGTTCGTTTGAACTCAAACTACATCCAGTCCACCCGCCAAAGTGATTTTGCCTCTATCATTGAGGTCTTAATCCACTATTCAATAAATGAATACACACACTGACCTATAGTCAATGTCCTCTTGAGTCTTCTGACTGAAACTAGTCACTCAAGGGATATTACTTAACTTTTACAATAATAATAATAACATAACTATTTTGCTTCTAATAAAGCTATGATCACTAAGTGAATGTTACAATAGTTAGCACAAATAAATAAGTCTTTATCTCGTGAGTGTTGTTGCTCAAATCTTCAATTTGATTCCTTTATATAGTTCTTGAATATTGTAGCCGTTGGAGACATCTTGAGCTAATTTAGGATATTAGTTAATACCATAAATTCCTTCCATAACAAGAGATACTTGTCTTCATCATTAATTAATATATTCTTTAATTAATGCCTTCATAATGAAGTTCATCATCTTCTAGACGTAAATCAGAGATAATAAAGTCTTGATGCGCAGCTATTAAACCATGTAATTAAATGATGGATTCTTCAATAAGTGTATCTTCTATATACAGCTCAATGTATCTTCTAATAATGCACGTCTCCTTTAAATAACTTCCTCTTCTACACATATAATAAAGAGAGTCATTAGAACTTCTATTCTTGCATAATAATATCTGTTATCATCAAAACTCTTAGAGGTTTAGAACCATAATTGTTCTAACAATCTCCCCCTTTTTGATGATGACAAAACATTTATTTATATTTTAAGAATAAAGTTTAATAGGATTAGAAGAACTCCCTTTGATTAAATTAAATCAAATATTTCTATTAGAGGTTTCTTCAGAAGTTTTATCCTTCAGAAGTTTCATTAGTCTTGGCTCCCCCTGAGTTGATTACTTGACCTGTTTCTATTTTAGAATCACAACTCAAATAGTTTTATTAGAATATATATGTTAGAGGCAAATCTTGATAATTGCTATAGATCAAGATCTTCTACGTTTCTCCCCCTTTTTGTCATAATCAAAAAGTTAAATGCAGAAAAAAAATGCAAGAGTGTAGAAGCAAAATAAGTTTCCAATAAACAGAATCAAAAGCCAACAAGAAAATAACCAGTAGAACTTAAAAAGTCATGATAAACAGAAGATAAAGCAAAAATAGATAAGCAGAAGATAAACAGAAAATCAGGGATGCATCTTAGTAACTAAGGCCTCCAGCAGAGACTTGATCTCAGAGGATGATTCCACTTGCTTTTCAATCATTGTCTTCAACTCAGCATTGGTTTCATCTTGCTTATCCAGCCTTTGCTTAACCATCTCATTTTCCTTCTTCAATTCTTCCAAGGTCTTCAGAACAAGATTGGTTGGTAGAGGTTCTTCAACTTCTGGAGCAGCTTGATTCTCAAAGAATTCTTCAGTTGCTGGTGATTGAGCAGATTCAACATCCTGACCTTCATCAGAAGGTACCAAAACCATTTGAAGTCCAGAGTTTGAATCTAGAGGTTCTGACTCTGTCCAGGGTTTGTTGTCCAGCAGAAATGGTTTATTCTTTTCAATGTTTGAAACAACTGCTTTGAGATACTCACAGAAGTTCTGATGAGCAAGGTCATAGCAGATGTCCTTTAGCTTTTTGGTTTCAGAATTCAACCATTTTCTGACCTTAGCCCACAGAAAGTCAGAAGCAGCTGGAACAGGCAGCTCTGAGCAAGCAGCCTTCAGATCCTCTATCCTGAATTTCATTTCTGTTTCAAAAGTAATCAGTAGTGCAAAAATGTCTGTTTTTGTGGGTTTTGGTTTTGGTGCTGGTATGGCAGTTTTATTTGAGACAGAGGATAATTTTTGTAGAGCTTCAATATTGACAGAAGTTCTAAGGGGATTTTCAGGTTCAGCTTCTTCTGGTGGTGTGTCAGGGATGGTGATGAAAGTTGGTGAGTTAGGAGGGGTAGACTCATAGGAAGACAGTGAGCTTTCTCTTATTGGTGAAAGATTAAAAACAAGGCCATCAGAATTAAGTGGTTGGAAACTGCTATGGTGGAGTGTTTCAAAAGTTTGAGACGATGGGATTTGTTCAGATTCAGGGGGTTGGAAATCATCAATGTCAGAAAGAACATGATGAAGGGCAGTGTGTGTTTCAGCTGATGGTGAATGGTCTATATCAGATAGAGGGGTTGTGTCAATGGGGATATCAAAGTCTGATAGGGTTTGTGGTTGATGGGGGTCATTTTCTGGTGGATAAAGTGAAGATAAGATGGAAGAGACAACAGAGGTTGCAGGTATGACAGAGGGAATAGGGTTAGAAGGAGGAACAGGTTCAGATGATGGGGTTGGTTCAGAAGATGGGGTTGGTTCAGAAGGAGTTGGTTCAGAAGGAATTTGATCAGAAGGTGTTGGGTCAGAGGGTGCTTCAGACATTTCTACTGTAACTGCTTCTACTACAGAAATGAATTCAGAGTTAGAAGCAGAAGTATTACCTATTATTCTGGTAGTTTTAGGAGCCTTCTGAGACGTTCCTTCTCCAGCCTTTCTTTTCTTGCTCCTTGCTGATGCAGCATCTGGAGTTTGTTGAGTAAGTTCTGTTGCCTTGAACATTGGATCCACACCATGTTGCTTGCAGGAATCCAAGTATCTGACCACAACCTCTGGAGGTGTGTCAGAAGAAAAGAGTGGGAAGTTCTGCAGAGGAATCTTCCCGGTGGTTATAACCTCTCTGGAGTAGAGGACAAGATCTTTCTTGATAGAAGTTATGAACTTTATCTTCTTCAGATTCTTAGCATTTAGAGGCTTACCAACATCTGTTTCTAGAAGCTCTATCTACTTGACTTCAGCCAAATAGTCCACCAACTTATTCTCATTGAGAATGTCAGAGATTAAACGCCCTAGAGGAATCCAATCCCTCTTAGTTTTCTCTCCTTCCCTTGTTTCCTTCACACTATTTTCCAGATGAATAAATAATGAGTGTGTAAGATTAACCTTCTTCTGCTTAGCAATAAAGTACAGCAGGAACTGCTGATCCATGTTAATATAATCTGGAGAATTGGTTGCTTTTTTGTGGCAGATGCTTCCAAGAATGATCTTGGCCCAAATTCTGAGATGCATCTTCAGATCTTTTATCTTGTTAGAAGGTTGGCCAGAAGTGAAGATTTCTTTAGCCATCAGTTTGGTATCTGACAGCTTGTCCATTTCACTACACTTGATTCCATTGCCATCAGAATCAATGAGCCTAGAAATGTGGTCTTCAGAGATTATGATTCTTTTTCCCAGCACATATGAAGTAGCATGAGTGTTAGAAGCACTTGCATACACCCAGAACTCCTTAACCAATTTTGGGAAAATTGGTCCCATGAGACGATCAAAATACTTTTCCCAACCTTGATCTTGGACGGCCGGAAGTAGGTCAAAACCATTATCTTTCAAGCTGTTAAAATCCACAAAAAGCTCACACAGAACATCAAGTTTGTCAGTTGGAGTAAGAAGGGT